>JAWLRI010001044.1:187361-270314 GCA_034781795.1 Crypturellus tataupa
TCCAGGTCCCTCTGGATGGCAGCGCAGCCCTCTGGGGTGTCAGCTACTCCCCCCAGCTTCGTATCATCTGCAAACTTACTCAGGGGGCACTCTACCTTCATCCAGGTCATTGATGAATAATAAATATACAGCTTGCTGAAGTAATTATTTGAAATTACAAATTACTCCACCCTATTAAAGTGTAATATTTATTTTTGATGATTTTTATTTATTTATGCTTATTTATACTTATTGTCATATTTATGCTTATTGTAATGGATACAAATTCCAATTTTCCAGGGGAAAGCACTGTTTTCATGTCACTAATGTATGCAGTCAAAATTAAAACCCTCAGGCACTTTTCTTAGTGACTCCCTGTATTTTTATTTATTTATTTAATTTTGTGATATAGAGTTGTTTGATGTTTTGAAATATTCTCTGAAGTTGAACATTTAAAACTAAAACTGAGAAGTTTTTTTCCCCTATTTCTATTGCAACTTTCTGTGAAGCCAGGCAGTACAATATGCATAGCAGAATTTGGCTAAACGCATCCAGGTACATGCTATGCAAGTATTTTTTCTATGTTATCATTTTCATACCTTCTGTATGAGAGTTGTTTTTTTTTTTAAATCTTTTTGATACTCTCCTACAGTGCTGTGCCTTTTAGATCAAGGCTTGAATAGCAGACTTTCAAAAAGTAAAACTGTGAACAGTGCATTGTCTGTCTAACAGTAACCAAACATGATTTTTTAGATTATTTGAGCTGAGTCGTTGGTCAATATATTGTTGGTGAAAAATCTCTCAAAAGCATTGGTATGTGTACAACTCTCCCTACAAACTGCTCCTTATGAGTTAGAAATTGTAATAATTTTCAGTGATTTCACTGTTATGTCCCTTCTTTCTCCTGCTGAGGTGTCCAGACCTCCTGCAGAACAGTATCATTGCTGGAGGCCCTGGTTAGCGTGTTAGCTCTTCGGTGTGCAAGACACTGCACAAACGCAATGTCAACAGTCTGATAGTCACAGCTCTAGGTATGTGCAGGGTGTATGAGCTTTCAAATGTAGCCTATTTCCATTTCAATCATTATAATTCTTGTGCCATGCAAATTTAATCAGATCTATCTGATGCATAATGATGCTTTAAGAAAACTGATGTTTTTATCACAGTATCAAAACTAAGCATTTTATATAACAGTAACAGCTTCTTCTTCTTTGAAAGCATAAAAATATGCTTCCTGTGAATTTCTTGTAGATAAATATATAATTACTGGGCCAAAGAAAAACTTCTGTTCAGATGAAGATGAGGTCCAGAAAAGTGTAAAACAAAATAATATATTTAACATTGACGTTTTTTATTTAGTGGTGTTTACTATACATTTAAAAAAAGAAGATGCACAATCAAACAGTACTGAAATGTTTCTGCTGGAGGGTGTTTAAATGTGTACCTGCATTTTCAATGTATGCTTAAAAAAAAAAATGAATAAACACACAAAATATTTCAAGAGGAGAGAAGGAAAATACATTGAAATTTTTTTTGTATTTATTGATTTTATATGTCACATTCCCAAAATACAAGCACCAAAAACTTTATCTTCTTTTCCTAACGTCAAAATCAGATTTGAAGAGTGAATGTATTATGAGTATTAGAATACTAAATAATAATGACTTCCATTTCTTGTGGACTTTTTTTTTTTTTTTGAGTAATGATTCTATAATGAGACTCATAGGCTTTAGTTGGAGAACTCTGTTCCTTGTAGAACTTTTGAAAGTTGTATTTCTATCAGGGATGGCATTTTTCTTCTCCTGCACTTCCTCAGCCTTAGCATGAATCCTCTTCATGCCCATTAAGACCTTCCCCTTGCTCATGGCCTTGTGGAGGCCTTCCTGAGAAGCGGCTGCAGAGAGTGGGTTTTGATCCCACCAGTCCAGCAAAGAGGAAGCCGAGCTCAAGCTGCTGTGGGGACTACAGGCTGTCCTGTCGGCATTTCTGGCAGAGACTGTTACATGACTTGTTCTTCTCAGGTGTGGAAGTTAAGCAGATGCCTTGTTTTTGAATCCTTCTAAAATTTTGTTGTTGGTGTGTGTTTTTTTTTTTTTTTTTTTTTTTATCCCATTCTAAATGCAAATTTACCTGTAAAATAGCACAGAAGATTCTTGCTTTTCAGTGTGTTACTGTGCTTTTACTTGCTGTTTCAAGATTTCAGCATGCCGTTTCAATGCAGATTCCTTGGTGAGATTTCCCAATGTTTATGACGCAAAATTTTCATTTCCATGTATTGTTTTCCTAGCACAGCCTCTAAAACCCCAAATAATGATTCGGTAAATTGATGTAATCTTCCATGGAATTGGCTGACTTTTCAAGGACTCAAAAGGTAAACATGGATAGCAGGTAGTAAACCAGCATGAATTCCTTACGTAAATGCTTTTAGTAGGCTTTAAATGGCATGGTGCTTCACTTTATGTGGTCGACATTAAGCTACCTTACTCTACAGCTCTCTTTGTGTATGCCAGGAGGGTCTGTATAGGGAGTCAGTCTGGAAAAAAATAGTGCTCTGAAAATGCACCCGCTGCCGCAGCAAAGCAGAAAGTATTCAAGAGTAATAGAGGACTATAACGAAATGACCCGCTCTGGGAGTGGGGACAGCAATTTTTGGGTAGCTAAGAACAAGCGACTCTGAAATAGCAATTCTGCTACTGGAAAGAGGTGACTGGTGTGACTGGAGCGCCTGTCCAGCAAGTAGGGCAGGAGTTGCTGTGGAAGTGGAGTATCTAAGCAATCTTCCTGCCCCTTCTACCAAGCTCATGGGTAGCAGCACAGTACAAAAGGATAGTTAGTTCCCATCATGGCACGCAGTGTCTAGAGATTTACTGTGAGATATACATAAAAGGGCTGCATATTTATTACCTTTTATATTCATTTATGTTTTATAAAGTAACACTATTAGGTGACTTTGGATTCTCCTATTCTGAATCCCTTAACTGATTTCTAGATGTAATTATTCTCCTTGGGCCACCATATGTCATAGCGTGGCAACTTGCAAAGGAACGGACTCCAGTGTAATTCATCAAAGTCATTTTATTGAGAATGAGACAAAACTTATACACGGTTCTATTGAGGATACAATACCTTATTTGTCTACAAACGTGCGAAGCGCAGTTGTATTAGACCAATAGCCCAATAATCTAAAGGCTTACGTTAAGACTATCCAGCCAGCTTCTTGGTCACGGAGCAGCCAGACAGTTGCTTTTGCTCCTTGTTTGCTGGTAGAACACCTGCACTGCTGTCCTTGAGGTTGGTTATCTCCTAACAAAACATCCTGCACTACTGCTAACAAGGCGTCCCGTATTACTGTCCTTGAAGCAGGCCTCCACGTCGTATGTGCTCTGAGCAAGAAAAATAAAAGCAGTAAGCTTGAAATTAGAACAATTCCAAAAATTATTTTAGTTTGCAAAAGTGCTCTGAGCAGTGTTATCCTTGATCATTAAAAAATTCTCTCCCAATGCTGAAGTGAGATTGAATGAATGGATATTAGAAAATACTTTCATTCTTCATGTGTGTTGTACAAAATACAATGAGGAGCTCTTATCTATACTTCTTTCTTACGTGTGAACACTGGAAAAATGAGGAACTTCCTGTTTAAACCACTGAATCAACTTGTATTATAACATATTATAAAATTATTACAAAATCTCTGACTTATGTGCTTTGCTGTAGTTAATGCAGGTGTGGCTAGCATGTGTTGCCTCCCAGTCTTGGTTTATCTGAAAGCTGGTTTCCCCAACACATTCATATTTCATAAACTGACAGTGTTGTTACTTAACTTTATTCATAGACTTCTGTCTTCTGCCAGAAGCATGACATGGAAGTTTGGGCACAAACAGAGACCTATTCAGGGATCACCATTCATCCTACATTAATGTTTGATGCATGCGAAATGTGTCAGCAGGATTTAATCATTAATGAGGGTTCTCGCGTCTTATTCCATATTGAGGAATTTTTTGTTGTTTCAGACAGAGTTTGAACAATATTTAAGTGCTAATAATTTCAGTGTTGCAGTGGTATTTAAGGAGTTGAATAATACAGATATTAAAAATAGTTTGAAAAGCTATTAAAATTGTGAAGGGGAGTCATTATCTGAAAAGAAAATTACTTCTGGTCTTGATTTCTGATTCAGGCCTTAAAGCTATTTGAATCCCAGTTAATTACATTAATTTGAAATGTCAAAAAAAAAAAAAAAAAAACCAACAAAAACTACTTTAAAAGTCCAAATAGAGAAGAAGGAAACCAAGTCTTTCCATTAAGATTTATTTCAATCCCCCAGTGGATGTCTCTGAAATGCAGATACACAGATATTGCTTGTAGATCACAGACTATAGATATACCAGAAACTAGCAGAAAGGAGGAGTATGTAGCAAACCAAGTATGAATCAGCATTTGCAGCAGAGAACAGCAGCAGGAAGAGACTCAGTTGCCTTCTATGCAATCTGTTTTTTCCCAGCTCAGAATTAACGTAGAATGAAAGCATCTAGAGAAGGAAGGAAACCTCCTCTTGCTGTTTTCCTCTCAGAGGAGAGATGAGAGGGCTCTGTCCTCTCTGACTGCCAGTCCTGCAGTAATGGGACTGGGCTAACAGTTGTGCGTGTGCCAAGAACAAATTGTCACATAAGGCAATTACAGAAGTCCTAAGCTAGAGGTGTGATGTGTCTGGTTTTATTTGCTAAAGCTTAGACAATAAACAGATGGAGTAATGCTTTCTGTATTCGCTAAGAAAGCACAAGCTTTTTTTGTTTAATCTTCTAAAAATAAAAAATGAGTTACCCCCCCCCAAGATGTTTATTTCGCAATGGCTTGCTATCAGTTCTAATTCAGGGAGACTTTAAAAAATATCTCACTCATTTTCATGGAGAGCAAAGTATGATGTTGGGCATCGGTAAGGTACCTGATGGAACAGACAAGTTCAGACTATCAGGACCAAGCAAGTGTCAGGTATAATTTATATAAGCAATATCATTTACTGTGAAAGGCATGAGTAACCATGAGTAGCCTTTAATCCTCTATCTGAGGGAGAGCAGGGACCTGCGTTTGGAGAACGGAGACAAGAACAGTTCCTCTGCCATCTGGCTTATCTGATGCTTGCAGGACCAGAGGAGTTGAGATGCTGTCTAGTCCGGCACTATCTTGCTTTCTACTTGTGTGACTGAGATAGTGAATATAAACTGTAAATCTAAAACTGCATCTTAACTCTGTGCCTGGAAATGGACATTAGCATTTGTATATCTGTTTTATCAAGTGGAAGAATTTAAAATTTTAGGAGACTTACTAAACATACGGCTCAGCTCTGCCCTGAAGCTATTTAAACTCATAATATAGCTGCTTTTGGAAAAATTGCTATAGCCTACCCTATGTGCATATTGGTTTTTCTTGATGTATAATGAGATAGAGCACTCCACTTTACTGGAAAGTTAAAATGAATCCATAAAGTTGAGCCTTATAAATATTCTCTATTTTGACTTGCAAGATATTTCACCTCTTTCTTGCAGGTTGTAAACAGGAGGGAATAGGAATTGCCAACAAATCAAATTAGAGAACATTGCAAATGTCAGAGTTGTAGTGTTCATGCTGCTCGTTCACAGAATCTATGAGTCATTAAAATTCTGATATTGCTTCAGAAAGACAGCATTTGTAATGAGAATAAAAAAAAATAAGTCATTGCTTGCGTTCTTTCTGACAATGATTGCTGTGAAAATTAAGGATAATGCCAAAATGATTACCTGTTTCTCATGCAATCTTAGGTTTTCAATGCTAACTGCCCTGCTGAAATGTAGTGTTAGATAAAGCACTTTAAAAGTAGTGCAGTGCAAAATTCCATTTGTCTCGAATTTGAAGTAAATTCAAGTAAAATTCATAGCTGGTCAGAGTCTTTTTATCATCTTTCACAGTTCTTCTTTCTTAGATTGAAGTAGTTATTATTTTAAAGAGAAAAATATTTTAAAAGGTTTTCAGTGTTTTCCATATAGAATAGACTTTTAATTAGATAGTGCTTTAACTAGATACTGATTGCTAGATGTTGTTTCATTAAGCACTGCTTTTGTTTAAAAACATACATGCACATACACTGTTTTGTCAAAGAATCACGAAGTCAGATGAAATTAATGTGCTTCTGTTTTCTTTACAGATCAGTATGAATAGTACTGTAGAGTATGTTTAATTCATTGTTGGAAAACCTGTGCTGTAATACTCTCAGGATGATTCTGTGTTCAAAATACATCTATAGATTGTTAAAAATACAGTTAAACTAATGTAGTAAAATCATATAACAAGCAATTTGAAGGGTAGCAGAGCCACTTGCAAGTACTACAGGAATGGCACCCACTCATCACAGATCCTCCCTCTAGAGCGAGGAATTACTCAGTAGGGGAGAAGTCAGATGACCTCTCTTGTTCTCTACATCTCTTCTTGAGAAACTACCTTTCCAGATATATTTCCAGAGAATTTACTGGGCACATTTGAAACGAGACAAAATTTGTCAGCTTACACGATTCTGTTTGTGGGTAGGCTGAACATAGCTCTTGTAGTGGGATATATTGACTAAAGGCAAGGGCATGTTTCTTTTTACCGATCTGAGATTTACTGACCTATCCAAAGGTGACATTTCAGTGATCTTTAGCAATTTTATAAGAGGGAATTTTTTTGTTAAACCCCAAATACTCAGGGAATAAAATGTTTAGCATTCCCTGTAAGAATGTCTTGTGTAGGCAAGTGGAAAGAAAGAAATTCAATTTTCCCCGGAGCTTCCTTAATTATTACATAATATACTGTTATACAGATCAAAAGATATTTTTTCACATATACAGCATTGATTTAAATCTGGCCTAACTTTAGATCAGTTAAATTCAAGTAATGCAAAGCTAGTATGAAGAGACAGTGGACAACAACATATCAACACTATTTTCAGAGTAGATATGTTGAGTAATGTGAGATTAAAGATCCAAAAGCTCAGACTCTGCTAGGAAGTCAGACCCCAGATGCCTAAACAAGCAGCTAATTCCTTCCATTTATCTCTGATCTCTCTAAAATAGTTCAGATGAAGCACTCGCATACCTGCTTCTAGTTCTGCCCAATGATAACAGACGAAGCAGACTAGTAGATTAGTATGTAAATGTCAGATCTTTAAATGTAGGTATTTACAAAGCAGATATTGGTAAGATGAATCTCAGCCCTTTTTCCCCGTTTTCTTCCAGCAAACATTTTTGCTTGCTTGCTTTAATTCAAGACATGCGCTTGACTTGTGGCAGGTAACTAGAGGGCAAAGGAAGAGGCAGGGGGATATTTGGTATTGGTTGCAATGGTTCAGTACTAATCTGTACTTTATTAATCTGAATATATAAACCTCCTTTATCAATTGTACTAGGCAGCTCTCAGCTCATTCATTACTTGGTGAAGATGAACAGGTAAGATGTGAAAAGCTGGGAATTCATGTGCTCATGTTCTATCCTGACTATTTATATGATTTTCGTTTTGTATTTGAGGTTTTTTTTGTTTTTTTTTTTTTTTTTTTTTTTTTTTTTTTTTTTTTTTTTAGCAAGCATACAATGAAAAATCTTTATAAACATATTGGCAAATATACTCATTATTTCTGAAAGGTAATGAAAAATCCATCGGCTAACTTACTTAAGAATTTCATCATGTAATGATGGAAATGTTCCAGATAGTTTTTAAGTATTGAGTATAAGATTGAGTTCAATCTAGATATAAATAGCAATCAAGTTAGTAGATGAATTTGGCTTTCACTGTCTGAGAGAGTCACCTATGGTGTCATAGATAATAGTCTAAAAGAGATGAGAAGGGGAAATGAAAAGGTAAATGGTTGAAGGTGATTTTTTTTTTCTTGCTTAAAAAAAAAAAAATCTCCTTTATCTGTAGCATTTCCGTCTCCTTGCTTTCTCTTAATAGAATTTTTAATCCTACCAAATTCTGAATTATATGCGATACTTCTGATACTGTTTTTCAACCTAATAAGGACAAGTCCTTCAGTTCTTCTTTTGATTTCCAACTGAGGTTAAATTTGATTTGTGTTCATGGAGTTGGAATGTCAGTAACTTATCCAGAATCCTTAGGCCTTCTACAAAACATTTCTTAACAAGCCTTTGCTATTTATTGCCATGTTAACTTTTTGAATTATACTCTGGAGAGCTGGGATTAAAGCAGGCTTCTGCTTCCTCGTTATGTTCCTTCATTACAGCAGATAATACCGTAACTAGAAATGCTGACATTCCAGCCATTCTAACTTCAAAAGTATATTCAGACCTTCTGGGGTAATGTGTATCATATCCTTGACTAGAGTCTTTCCACGTAAAAATATTCCATTTCACACTTGGTTTCAAAGGAAAGACAGAGAATATTCCTTTTGATTATCGTCTCTAGGTTAATGTGGCTGCCATCTTCTCTGACTTGTCTGCTACCGCTTATGGCTTTGATTCCAGATTCTGAAATGAGTTTTGTGACCTTTTTTATTTTGCCTTGTTGCCTTCAAACACAAAAGAAAATGCTTTAGATAACTAAAAGCTCTGTTTCTTCTTTTTATTTATTTATTTTTTCTTTTTTTTGTCTGTATAATTTCAAGGACAGATAGCCTATAAACTTGCAAAAGTCCTTTATGATTTGAAGTACCTCTCTTCAAGTGGTTCTCTTGCACAGATAAATTTTGTGGTTTCTAATTCTTTTCAAAAGACAAGCCGACAGCAGAAATCAAAGAAAAGAAAGAAATAGGTGCAACCTGGAGTTCTTTACTCTCACTCTTTGCAATATCTTTACATCTCTAAATACAGATTTATGTAGAAGGAAACTAGAATAAGCGACTTCATAAATTTGTAGGAAAATGATATTTTAGTACTTCTGTTTATTCTTTCATTCACCAATTTTAAGTAAGATTATACAAACTGTGTATCTGTGCCAGATATACTGGCAGTTGAACATCATAAAGTTCCTTCTTTTCTGTAAAGATAAATCTAGGTACAGTGTCTGTTGTACAATGAATACATAATTCATTTGTACTTAGAGTTGGTCCTCGTAGTGCTCAAGTCGTTGTCAGCTGGAATTACCAGCCACAGAGGAGTAAATTGTTCCAGTACAGGCTGCCTGTGGCAAAGAACTTTTGGTCTATCTGAAAGAAAGGTCTGAGATGCTTTGTGGGCTCAGTTGTCCTTGTCTCTGTTTTATTTCAGTTTTGAAAATGATTTTTGAGTTTATAAATTCTCAAAAACATGCTTCAGTAGGGGGTTGACTGGTTACAGCCAACCTTCTTTGAGGTAAGGTGAAGGTCTGAATAAATCTTAAAGACACTGAGAAATCTTTGCATAAAAGTCAACTGTCAGTGAGTCATATTCACGCATGTGGACTTATGATGAGTTTCCACTCATCCATAATAAAACAGAATTAATGCTATTCTTTGTGAGCCTTAGCAAAATGAAGATGTCTGCAGTGCAAATGAACTTAATTTTCCCTAGAAATCTTTTGTTTCTGTTTGTATGAGTGATAGTGAAAAAGAAGAAAATCCTCTTAAAGTTGAAAAATACTTTCTTTGAAACAAGTCAAACACTTGTCCCTAGTAAGAATCAGATATTTTGTGAAGCTGTAGGTGGTGTTCAGAGTTGGCGGAAAAGCACAAGAAAGGTTTCATCATTAAATAGAACAAATTTTCTCGGTCCTTATTGTCAAAAAGTGGGTTTTTTTCTTGTCTAGAAAGATACATTTATGTGCATCTTCCAAAAGATTTTTTATTGCTTGTTTTGTATGTATTTAATTCTTATTCCAAAAAAAAAAAGGGCTATTCTTCTCTTTTATGCCTTTCCTTTCTTTCAGTCATAATGATTGTATTTCACATTCTCCTGTTACTTCTTTTTCCAGGTGGTTGAATGTAAAATGCAGAGCATAAAATCTAGAGAAAAGTTTTTATTCAGATCCTTACCTAGTGTATGTTGAGTCTGCCTTTCTTCTTCCTATCTACCATGCCATTTCATGGAGTCAGAATTTGACCCCAGAAAACTAATTGACATGTCTGTGCTATTCATGCCTTCAGAAGGTATTTATGCTTTTACAGTACAAGTGAGTATGTGCATGCTTTATTTTGGGTTCTTGTTATATAACCAAAGAAAACATCTTTACCATATTTTAAAACAGAAATATGTAGGAGCAGCCCCATGAAATACACTTAGCTGTCATTGTACAGCAACCCTAATGCAATGTAAGCAATTTTGCTAGGCATAGTCTCATTTAACATCTATCTTGCTTTCTACTCAAGGAAAGACTTGCACTCAGAACTGCCATGTTAGTTTAAAGCTGTAGATGGGAGAACACAGGTAACTCCCGGTTGAAGCAAGGCCCACATGACAGGTAACTTTATTTTTAGAACAGGATAGCAAAATCTAACCCTGCGACTTGGGATGCTCTCCTTGAAGCAGCTGCTGTGTAGGCTACACTACAGCATTATCTATATTTTAACTGGAACCAAAATCTAAATTAAGATTAAACAAACTTATATCTGAAGCTACCTTATTATGTTTTGATAGATTTTAACCAATTAGACTTTGATGTAGTTTTCAAGGCAATCATGAAAACTCATTGAAATGCATATTTGAATTTAGGATTGAGACAATTTTCTTATGGATTTAAGAACAGCTACATTAGAGATACTGAATCTGAAGCCCTACAACAGTGAGGACAATTCTAGCCACCCTCTGGTCTCCAGTCTGGTACTGCTGTCCAAACATCCAGCCATGCACTGTCACGTGTATCTATATGGCAGGCCTGTGCATACACCCTGAATAACTGAATGGAGCCTGCTGGCAAACACCAATTCTTTGCATTGGGGAGGCAGAGATTGGGAGACATAGTCTGAGGCCTCACGTCCAAGGTGCTGCCCACAGAGAGCGGCAGAGAGCCCAGCGGGTCCATAGTGGCTGCGGGGCAGCCCCAAGGCCCTGGGCCCAGCCCTTGTGTTCCCAGCCTCCTGGCTGGGTGGGCTTCCTGCCTTGCAGGGCCATCCGGGGGACGAGGTCCTCGAGGAGGCGTTGGGCATGTGGAGCGGGTGGCCAGACCCTGGCCATACGCACACCACCTGCCCCGGCGTCGCGCTGACCCCTCCTTGCCCAGGAATATAGCATAGGTGGTGGATGAAGGCTGTTGCAGGTGTGAAAGCAGGGTGTTAGGCAATTTCTGCCTCTCTTTACTATGCATGCATCTAGGAATTACACTTATCTTAATTTAGGGTAGTTTTAAACATTATGCTGGTGCGCCTGTAAAGGATGCATGTATTCGTCCAAAGCACATAGCTTTTCAGAGGTTTTCTCATAATGCTTTTTGTGCTATCAAAATGCAATTTACAAAACCTTAATGCAGTACTCGATCTTATTTTACTATTAGATTGTATCAAAATTGAAACAATATCTTATATTTTCTGGCACTAAATGCTATGAATTAAGATGGAATCTTCTTTCTAGATATATTAGCTAACGCTACCCATTCTGGATGCTGGGAGATAAACTTCTTGTGTTTCATAAGATGTTTTAAAGATATGCATTATCTAACAATACAAAACTTTGCTTATATTAGACTCAACACAGGATTGTTAAAATATATCTGTTTTCTTAGAAAGCTGTTTACAATTGCTTCAAGCTATAAGAGTATCTCACTGGTCTCACATTTTTGGCTCACTATCAACCCATAGGAGAATAAATGAGACACAACTGCTCAGAGCCGCAGTGAGGCACAACCAGATATCGCACCTACCTCATTGTCCAGAAAATCCCTCTTCCTCATTGCTTTGGTTTTATCTGCTAAGAAAAACCTGCCTGGATGGCATAGGGGGTTGGTTGATTAGACTGTATAAACTGGCTTTCATTTCCTAAACCATTTTAAGTGACAATGAATGTTTCACTCACATTTAGAGGCTCTGATGAATCACTTTTATGTAGGCATGATGATGGCGCTGAATATTACTGTTGATGCCTCACTATGACAGTCTTAATGTAGCTGTAATTATACTGAAACTATTTGATAAGTAAAATCACTGTATTAATCTGTGTGTTTTCCTTCCACGTTCTCACAGAAACGTTCAGCTCTGTTCCTTCTCATGTTCCTCTTGCTCTTACTCTATGCTTTTGCAGAGCAAGAGAGTGTAAGATGGACTCAAGCAGAATTAATATTCAGCTGCTGTTCCCTGCCCTCATTTTATTCTTTTTCCTTACCTTTCCTTCCTTACAGCGGTTGTATTTTTGTCAAACTCATAGCTGCTTCTGTCTGCCAATGATAGGAGATCAGTTGCAACAACACTGGTATTTTTGGTAATAAACTCTTCCATTTGTGTGATGGAACAGTAATATTCCCTTCCTCATGCTCTTTATCTAATCTGTTTATAAGGCTGTTACACTAAGCATACAGCAGATGCACAGGGCTTAGACTCTTTAGTACAAATATCTTAATATTTGTATAGTATTTAATCTGGATGCCAATTTTGAAACTGGAGCCGGGAGCCAATTCCAGTTTGGGACCATAATAAAATGGAGAACAACTGAATGACTTTACATGATACCAGAAAGCATGAAGTAACCTAGCAGAAACACCTCTAATTTTCACTCACAGGTAACCTGATTACATTATAAGCTCATGAATTACTATAATAAATGTTTTAGTCTTCTGAATTCTCGCTAGTCCTGATTGCTAGGAGAATTATTTAATGTTAAAAATACCAGGAAAAAATGGGGCATTGTTATTAATAATGCATTAACATTAATGGACATTAATGCAAGTATTCATCTTTAAATTGTAGCACCATCATTCCTGTTTCAGGCAACAAAACATTTTTTTGTATGTGTGTTTTTTTTTTTTCTTAGAAAACGTCTTTGTTTTTCTACTAAAAAAATAATAGGGACATTGAAGTTTCTTTGCTCTTTTGTGAGGAACAAAAGCGCTCACAAATTGTGAGAACCGAAAGAAAATATTTTGTTAGTTACTTTAAGCTGTGCTGGTTGTAGCTGTCTGGCTGAAATGATAAAGAATCAGTCCTTTTTCTAGAGATGAAAGTTTTTAAAATATTACAACTGGTATAAATTCCTGTAATTCTTAGTTTATTTATTGGAACATCCCAGTGTCAAAAGTATGAATTAAATGAACTAAAATAAAACAGATTTTTGTGGACAGATATCTTAGAGTAGTTTCTGTATGGTCCCTTGTACATACGAAAGTTTGCAAAGAGGATTTTGGCTACTGGGGGTCATGTTTGCACCATGACTTAAAAAAGTATAATTTTGAGGTCTTCTCCCAGCAATTATATCAACAAAACTTGTATCATATTGTTATATCATTAAAACTTGTAAAATACTTTAGCCAAAATTGTTCATTGAAGACTTTCCCTGTACTTTGGGATAACTTGAATCCATTCTTACGTAAATATTTTCTATTTTCAGATTTAGTTAAGTATGATGATACTGGTTTATATATCAAAGATTACTGTATTTCTTATTTTTCCTGTTACAGTTCTTGAAATTAGAGGTTTCCTTGCTGTCTCTCAAAATTTACAGTATCACTGCTAAATAATGTCTAGGCTAGGAAGAACTCTGACACTGCTCTTAGTGCTGAACTGATTGATATTTTTTCACTAATTTTTGAAGTGATAATTCCAAATATTTTGGTTCTTTTACTAGGTACAGATTTGATCTGTATTGTAAATAGTTATTGGAGTTACAAATTAAACAATTTAATCATGTTACAAAATAATTTAAATGGCAAACCAAATTACACTGAAGGTTGGTAGAAAGTTCCACACCTCAACAGTATTCATGAGTGGCCATGGGTTCTGAATAAACAAAGAGCACCTATGTTGTTATTGAATGAGCATAGTTCAATTTTTATAAAAAGTTAGGTAATAATAAACAGTAGACTTCAATCCAAAATACTGTTTTAAAAATAATTGCCAGTAGAATTTATATTCTGTTTTACTAAAGCTCTCATCTTAGAGTCAATTAGTGTGTTTATACAGTTTTTTTTGGAGTAAATACATTGGGTGAAAACCCTGACTAACCTGAAATCAATGTTAGTTCAATTCATTTCATTAGCGCCTATTGAATTGAACAGATTTATTCATCTGTTCGAGGTAAACATACGTTTGTTTTCCATGCTGAATAAACGCCTTCTGAAGATTTTCCTTGTATGAGCCTCTGCTCATACAGAGCCTCTTGGTTTATTTGCATCAAAAGGTTTGAATATGAGGATCTTAATCTGTGCATATTAGGTCATAAAGATGTGTTCAATCCTGTGTTTCAGGCATCTTTGAAGCCTATGGGAGCTGGAGTGCTTCTCAAAAGATTTCAGTATGAAATCTATTTCTAAAAGGATTGAATAAATTAGCTATTTTTCCTCCTTACAATATGGCTTTTAAACACTAGATGAGCTACATGATGTGCAAATGTGCAACGAACATGGTTTTAATCTTAAAATAGAAATCATACCAAACTGCTACCATACATTTTTCTAAATGGAAAGCAGACCTTGTGACTTACTGAGAAAGTCTGGAGCAGGGCTTGAGGGAGGCCGCTATAGAAGCTGTAAAGCAACTGCATTTTCAAAAAGTAAAAAAATACAGTGCCATGAAACCAGAAATTGCTTCTGTTTCTTGTACATTTTCCTCCCCTTTAACGTTAAAAGCTAGTAATGTCCATTACACCATCGTGTTTGGTATCATCAGGGAGTGAAGCTGTACAATCACAGCCAGGTTTTCATGGAAGTTGCTGTCCTATTTAATGCAGACCTCCTTTTGTTCGCTCATTTAGGGACAAATCATTCACACTACGCTTAAATCCGGACAGCAGGCAAATGTGCAACCTTTCTTGTGTCAGAGGGCCTTGGGACAAGACGGTATTTTCTGATTTGTGTCAATTACTTTAGTCAAAACCGGTCTCCGCTTCCCTCCAGCCAGCAGCCCGCGGGGCTGTAATTTGACAATGGGCATTAACTCTGTCAAATTAAACGCAGCAGTTAAGGCCGCGTGTTCGCTTGAGAAAAACAAGTGTGTCTGAAACCTCCTCTCTTCCTAGAGCAGGCCAGCTCTTCCTAGAGCCGCAGACGCCGAGCTGCGTAGGGTGCCTCCCAGGAGCAGCGCGCCTTCCCGCCGAGCTCCCCGCTGCCCACTGCTCGAGCTGCTCTGTTGACACTGGCTGGAACATGGTGACAGGAGTGCCTAGCAGGCCTATTTCTGCGCTGTAGAACCAATTCTGGCTTTGCAGATGAGAGAGAGAATGAGTGAGGTGCAGAATGCACCTGCGCAGGCCTTAGGATTTCACGCTCATCCCAAAGCTCAATTATTGATTATACAAATTGTATGTCAAAGAGTTTAGCTATTAGATTTATCTGAGAGCATTTTCGCAAGGCACAAACAAATCAGTTGCGTTTTCTGAGCTGGAGTTGGATTTTAACGCAGCTGTTTGCGGTGAAGGTATAGTCTGAAAGCTGATATTCTTTATCATGATGTAGAAACAATTTTGATAGATGGGAGCTAATACACAGTGCGTTGCATGGGTTCTTCCTGCATAAAGGGGGCGTGTTTATCTTGGATGCACGTGTTTGTGTGAGATATTCTTTTGGAAATCTGTGCTGAATTAGCTTGCTATGATTCTGTTACATTTCTGGTTTCCATATATTATTTTAATTACCTCATTGAACTAAATAAATGGAAATGAAAATTCTTCCTGTATCTTTTGAGGTGCAAATTTAGCACGCTAATCCAGTTGTTTAGGTTTTCAGAGCACAAATGGCTCGAGTGATTTTGCTTAATTCCATTAAGGCATGCATGGTACAATTACAGGCATTATCATAGCCAAATGATGAGAAATCTTTCTTCTTGTTGTTTTGTACTAGATACCTTTCACTCATAAGCCTTTGACTTAAAAACCTTTTGGATATCTTGACTCATTTTGCAATTAGAAGAACTCAAAAATGTGGAAGGGCCTTGAATTCTGAGCATCTGCTGTTGGTAGAATAGAAAGCTTAATGGCACCGCAAGCAAGCTATCTTGTCTGCGTGTCCAGATATATGAGGACAACAGTTTTATACTGCTTTTTAGATAAAATGAAGTTGTATTCTGTATACAGATAAGATGCAAAATACAGCAATATAAAATTTGAAAATAAAAGATTTTTATTAAACAGGTAACAAATATTTTACCATATTAAACTTTCATAAGGCTTATGCAGTAATTCCTAACTAGTAAGTAATTCCTAACGAAGTAATTCCTGTATTTAAACAGGAAATGCAGATTTAACGTATGTTCCTAGGGACTAAAGCATACAAACAGTAAGAAGAAATGGAAATTGCCATGTAAAAAGCATCATTTTGGACTTAATTCATGATTCCCAAACAGGCTTTGCCATATACTTTATTCCAGCTTGTCTCTACCCCATATTTTAATAAATTCAGAAATCCCTACTAAGGAGTCCACAAATAACTTACCTGCTATGTTGGTAGGATGATTGGTGATATTGGTAGGGATTGATGCACTATTGTTTGGATAAATTATTTAAATTTGGACAATTTTGGGGGGGGTAAAGTGATTTAAATTGGTTTTATTTAAACTCATCAATAATGTCTTTACTATTATATTAATTACATAGTTTGCAATTGTAATTGAAATTCGACTAGTAGTAGACATAATAAAAACAAATAAATAAAACTGCTTATCAGAATTAGCTTTTCATGAAATATATATATTTATGTTTTCATATATGTCATAAGAAGTATCTGAATATTTTTGACAAAATTATATATATATATATATATATTTTTTTTTTTTTACAGTGTAATCTTGCACTAGAGGGCTTTCTTGGTTGATAGGTTTTGGATGATCACCAAACACCTCCAATTTTGTGACTTTCCTGTATTTTGAAAATAAAAAAGAATGAGCCTAGGGCTGGAGAATGTTTTTTTTTTTTTTTTTTTTAACCAGTTGGTTCTCTGTTAGGAACAAATACAAAGACCCTTCCCATTGTGTCTACGATTAACTTGTTCATGAAATTCTCCACCAAACAGATTCAAAATCGTCCAAGCTTAATTCCTATTAAATTGATTCCTAATCACTATTAAACTGATTCCTTTTTGTCCTCCCAGTTCTCGTGCTGAAAAGCTGACCACCAGCTACCTTTCACAATCTGGAGGGGTTTTATCAGCCCTAGATCATCTTTTCTAGCCTGGTGAATTTTTTTGATCTTTTGGCAAAGATCTGTATTGCGTATGTCTTTGAGTCATCTAAGACTTTAAAATATGAAACGAGAGATTTTTACAGATTGTGAATACCAGCGTAGGGAGACATTATTTATTTATGTATTAAGATGCATGGAAATGTGTGGGGAGAATTGGTTAAGGATAACTATTCCTGCACCAAAATGGCATTGATTTTTCCCACCCATAGTTTGTAGTAAACTTCTTAGAGGCTAGCAAAATTCTACTTTTGTATGGATCCCACAGGCCAATTTCATTATTTCTGAGCAACTATTCTCACATTTCTATAATTTTAATAATATGATACTGCATTTAAACATTGACAGCTGCTGTCTTGTTTTCACATGGCATAATTTCACAAGCTAGAACACCTACAGATTATGGTATGAATATGTGCGTGTGCGTGTATATATATATGTGAATTTATGTTTGAGATATATATATGTATTTAGAAAGTTTTTTTAATGCTATATTGATGTGTTTGTGTATATATATGTTTGAACATACATATTTGTATATGAGCATAAACACACATACATCTTAGCAAGATCTACAGCATTCTTCTCCCCTTAAAAATAATCTTAGCTCTCTTCTAATCAGAACTGTAAATCCTGAGTCCAGAATCAGGTTTTTCTATTCCATTTTATCTTCCTTATCTTTAAACACTAGTAGTGCATCAAAGTCAAATAAGAAAATAAGCAATGGCCCTAAGCAGTACTGCATGCAACGTTGACTTTTGCTGTAATAAATAAAATTTATCATATCTGCTGTTCTTAAAAGTTCACCTCTGTACATCCTGCAGGTAAAGAGTCAACTACAACTTTCCTTACAAAGGCAATCCATGCTTCAGGACTTCATTTATTTATTTGCCAGTAAGTACCCTGCTCCTTCTTCCAGGAAAACACTCATTCTCTTTCAGACATATTTTGTAAATATTTTTGAACTAGCATAAGCCTCTTGATTAACTTATTTTTTACGTGCAATTACTCCAGCCTGCCAGCACCATTGTTTTCCCTAGAAATTCAGTACTGCCAACTGGTCCTCACCAACTGACAGTAAAAACAGGGAAAGTTAAATAAGCTAAGCCTAAGGCTTCCAGAAGACACCACACCAAATTCTGTTTTGTTGAAAAGATTTTTATTTGTTTGTTTTCATTTGCTACCGAGTATATTGATTATAATGCAAAAGTTTTGCAGAAATGGATCAAAAATACTTATATCTGCTTAATAGAGGAAATATGTTATTTCCTAGTGAAAATACCTGAAATTTGAGACTTTCTTTTGTAGTATTATAGACATCTTTTTTTTCAGGATAATATATTTCAGTTTCCTTAGAATAGACAGTGAGGTATAGCAATGCTAAGCCTTTGCACAGATGAAGATTTTTCTTTTCAAGATTCTAGATTCAGTAGATCTTATGTTTTTTTTTTTTTTTTCTTTTTTTTTTCATAAGCTTTCTAAACATTTGGGGAGCTAAGCCATACCAAACAGCATAGAACTCAACAACTCTGTTTTTGAAAATGTACTCTGCAGAAATTTTTAGTTATTTCTACCATTTGACATACGAGCTGTTGGCTTATGAAGCCTACATACCTTCACAGGACAAGTTTTATAGAACAATTGGTCCTGTAATAGTCTTTCAGATTTTCTGTAGCATCATTAGTGTTCTAGTGTGTGAGGCTGTGGCTTCCACTGCCCTGGAGCGATAACGCCTCAAGGCAGGATGTACACAAAGGTCCGAGTTGCAGAGAACACAGTACGCTCAGCTCACGGACCTATTTCTAGTCAAGGCAAGGTTAGCTTTGACTGGCTGCCCACTGTATGTTTGAACAGCTTTGGAAGGGAGGTTGCCACAAGGCGATCAGTGAGGATTTAGATGGGTGATTTCCAGCGCTCTATTTGAAGATCAGGGATAAGCAAGAGATCTGACCGTGTCTTTTTCAGACAGCAGAGCTGTCTCTGAGTACTCCCGGTTGACTGGGCACCGCAGCGTAGGAGTGTGTTTTTTATAGTCTGTCTGCAATTATAACATGTAGATGATGAAAAGAGTGGGGTGATAAAATCACTATAGTGATTTGAGATTGTACACATTGTACTGCATCCAAGATTAGTTCTCTACCATCAAATAAGAGATCTCATTTAAGCTGCTTTAGTTAGCTTCGTGTTCAGTACAGATTGACTACAAATCCTCGCACATGTCCAGCCCCTCTAGGTCAGAGTCAGGATAATAAGTTTTGCAAGCAGATAAATCTCTTATATTCCCATGGACAGACAGTGATCTCTATGTATATAAGCTAGCATGTTTTTTTCCTCCTAGCTCATTTAAGTAAGTACCAGTGTAGCATTGTTTGAATGACTCTAAAGTGTCTCTGAATTATGTGAAAGTAGAAGATGTCAGTGCAGTTTTTCTCAGTACCAGGATGTGAATATGCAGCAATAGATGCATTCAGCTCAGCTGAACTGTAAATAGTTAACAGCTTCTTTTGAGAAGTAAAAAGCCAACTACTGAAAACAACCATGCCTAGCATTTTTCTTTTTCAACCTCTTTGTTCTGCAGAAGGCTTGATAACAGTGATGCTGTTGTGGTCCTGTTAGTGTGCTTGTTGCTTGTTTTATTAAAGTTTCATGTGGTAACATTTCTAACATTTATGTAAGGTACCTGTTACAAGTCAAAGCTAATTCAATATGCACGATACAGAAATAATTGACTAGATAGAAATCTGAATCTCCGAGAACTTTGTAGCCATTGATAGTAGTCATTATCCCATTTGATTTGTCAAAGCAACAAACTTTGAAAAAATATTTTTGCAGGAAAACCAGGGAGTTTTCATTGTTTGGATTTTTTTAGTAGCAAGATAACTAATGTGATACCTGCACAAGGCAATCATTTTGTATTAAACTGTTGTAGAGAAAAGTACTGGTAGACAGTACAAGCTAACCATGAAGGTTACGTAGAGGGGGGTGTCATTTCAAATTAATGGAGTTGTAAACTATGACAAGTGCTACCTTTTGAAGGCACTAGAGAAGTATTTAAATATTCACCATTTAAAGGTTAATAGTAGCATGTAAATGGCAATGGTGATTGTAATTGTATTTCAAAGTTAATATCTATTAATATGAACAGAGTAAAAAAATGAGAGAATATTCACTGTTTCAGAGAAATTTATTCTCCTATGGAGACAACCCTGAAAATTGTTTCACTGAAAACTATAAAGAAATATAGTAATCTTCAAAAGATGGTTAGAGGGTGTATGTGTTTGTGTTAAATTATATTTTCATAAATCTGACTTAAATTTCAACCTTGCTGTTTTTGTAAAGCTTTAAAATAACTCTAAATTAACTTCAGAATTCACATAAATCAACAGCTATCTTTACGTTCCAAATCATAGAATCATAGAATGGTTAAGATTGGACGGGACCTCTAGGAGATCACGTAGTCCAACCGCCCTGCACACGCAGGGTCACCTAGGACTGAAGCAGAAGGGTCCTGACTTCCTTCTCACCAACCAAAAAAAAAAACCCCTCTCCTACCCCTCCTATGACAATAAGCTGCTCTCAAAGCCTCTGGCACAGGTGACTCTGCCTGCAGGTTGAACTCGGGTCCTCACCACAGCTCACAACAGCGTCACCTACTGAACTACTATGCCAGTGCTCCCTGGGCATCCTAGGTATCAGCATCCCCTTCCCAAACATCCTGCCTGAAGACTTCCAAGTCACCAGGGGTCTGGAAGTCTGCCCGCAACTCCGAGAAAAGCTACCGTAGCCTTTGGTGCAGAAGCAGGGTATTTGCTAAATCAGTCTTGTACCATAAATGGAGTATATTCAATCAAAATTAATTTTTCCAAGTGAAAAATATGTGTCAAAAATATAAAAAAGATTCTTCAAAGCCCGCCTTCATAAACTGAGAAGGGTGACATCTAAAACAGTTGCAAGTCAGAGTATCTCAAATATCAGTTAAATAAATGTCACTGTATTCTTGTGATGTTTAAAATTGTCCTATCCTTACATATAGAAATATAAAAATACAATGACTATAGGGTAATCTTGATAAGTAGGAGAATTATTCTGCCCATAATGCTGCAGTTGTCTGGTTTTGTGTTAAGTATTCTGTAGAGGTATAGATATCCCATTTTCAGGTTTGGAAACTTTTTGTGAGTTTCCTCCTGTTAGTTTTAGAGCAGTCTGATTTTTGTTTTAATTCATATATTTTGTTGTGACTGAAATAAAATATTTTTTATAAAATGTGCAAAATATTCTTTTCTATTTTAAACATACCAAAAACACAGACTGTGGACTTGGTGGCACAGCGCAGTGTCCCAGTTCAGGGATCACTGTCTTGAGTGATTCATTTAAAAGACTGTTGACTACTTCCACATTTTTCATTCCTGGATTCCAGACCTGCTGGGATAACTGCTTTTGTCTACTTTAATTCTGCTGCAAATTGTTGTGCATTTAGGCTTGACTGAGAAGATGGCTAGTTCCGCAGGAGGGGTTATTGACCCCTGCCACAGGCTGCCCACGCAGGTAACAAGATGGACTTCGAGGAGGATGTGTCAGAGTTGTAGAGATAAGTCTTTTGCAGTAAGCCATATGGTCCTCAGGTCTCCTCTGCACCAAATGTTTTTAACAAAGCATCTATGCTGGGTTTCTTCAGCCTGCAAGAAGTAATCTTCTAAAAACCAGAAGGAAATCTTTACTTGACAAAGCAATCATGCCAGCATAAAATGTGGCAAAAAATGTAGTTTTGTCTCTTGCTATTCCTGACTGCTACCAGATTTCTTGCAACTTCTTTGTTACTGGTGGGAAAAATGAGATGTGCTTTGAAGCCCAGATTAATACTTATTCCAGACCTTTGTTTTCTGAGTATTTCTGAAATGTGCAAATTTTTGAGGAGACCAAAGCAGCAAAAGTAGATGAGGTAGCTCTGTAATTGCTTTCACACCTTTCTGCAGGTACTATGAGTGCAAGCAATTTGGCAGAACTGCCAGTTCAAGTAAAGAAACAATAAACAGCTTCCATTCCGCTAGGCCAGATTCTTCCAGCTGGTAGGAGCACTTGTGGAGACAGCTAACAAACTATAACTGTGCAGACAGAATCAAGCAGGCCAGGATGTGCCTATGTACTAGTTCTTCTCTTTTGCATCTAGAGGATCCCTTATCCGGTAGACTCTAATGGAGGAGTTTGTGGTGAATGGGATGAGTCTGTTGCACTGCTGCAGAATCTGATTCCAATGTTCATGAGTCTGGTGTAAAAACTCACTGAACCTTTTTTTATTGAAAACACAAGAATAGTTCTATAGATGAGACAAACTGATATGTTGTGTGATTTGGTAAGATATACTGCAAATTTATTTCTTTGCTCATCATGTGGGAAGAAGACTTGAGCCCCTGAGCAGCTCAGATGTGTAAGGAATGGGTAATAATGTGTTCATAAGAGCTGTTATTTAATTCTTCAAATCAGATACTCAAATGTTGAAGCTGTCAGTCAAGAACATGATGTAGATTTGTAACACCTTGTGAAGGACTGTAGGTCCAAAAATTAATGATGAAATTGCTGGGGCTTGTGTATGTTATACCATATTCATAATGTCATTTTACATGCCATTAAACTTGCTAACACATGTACTGATCCCAGTGCAAGCTTCAGCTGCGCATCTGTGCGACAGGGCTGCTGATTTGTTGAAGCAACTTACACAATAATGAGAGAAGCATGGGTTTTGTGTTTGCTTGGTTTTTTCTTTTTATTTGTATTTTTGGCTTAAAATTAGTAATTTAAAAAGAACCACATCTTAAAATCATTGCTTGGTTAATTTCTTTAGGTCAACACCACTAAAACTGCAAGATACTAATGAAAATATTGAAGGCTCATTCTTTATGGGAAGGCAGGAAAAGAAGGATGGATAACCTGGATGCAAATTAGTTATGATGCTTTATTTGCTAATAGCTGAGGTTTTTGCTTGCATTCCTGTTGAATAAATTGAAATCATAATGACCATTATTTTCAGTTCATTAATGCATATCCATCAAGTAGGCAGACACAAGGGGTGCGGTAAAGTCATCTCGTCTGTTACATCTGACTCCGATTTTTCAGATCGTGGGATATCTTTGTTATTTAAAGGTCACTTCTTGAAAGGTTTTATGAAATTTTAGTCACATCTGTTGTCACTAATTGGAGCTCTGTAGTTTTATACTCTGCAGCTCACAGAAGAGTTGGAAGTTAAATGTGATCAACATGTGCTTATTTCAGTGGCAGTTTGGGACGATAATTGGGATTGCTTCAGGAAGGTCACACGAAGCGCAGAGCAGTGGGCAGGTGCTATGTAGGCTTTTTACAATCATCAGCGAAAGACACAAGCTGACATCTCCTACACAACCATATTACTTCTCATAGCAAAGAATAAAATCATCTTAATGAAAACTGCCCCTCTATCTGCCCAATCTAATCTGAATATAGATAGTTTTCTAATTTATTTTGATACATGGTGAATGTAATAAAAACTCTGCTTATGTTTTACTGTACGATATGCAATATCTCCACTGGTTGAAGCTAAAAATATTTGCTCTTCATCACTATCATTATTTACAAAGTGTGTCAAAAAAGTTGTGTTTCCAAAAAAAATCTGTTATAGGAAAATAACCCCAAGACATAAGAAAGAATTTGAATTATATCTTCCATAATTAATATATTAATTTCTTCTTGGCAAAGAAAATTTAGGATTGTTCTGTGCGCAGTCTGAGTGCTAAAAGCTAATCTAAGAAGATTTGAAAGTTGAAGTGGAATTGGATGTTGGGTACTGTTCATAGCCAGAAAGCAATGTTATGTGAAAGGCTAGACTTGTTTAGTAGAGAGTCGTACAAGTTCACAGTTGCCGTAATTTAAAAATTATTTTTTTTGCCGGTTACAGCTGTTAACATATTGGCCGTTTCTGAATTAGGTGAAAGATGTATTTATGTGGAAGATGCAAATGTGACCCTAGAGTAAGGTCTGGTTTTCATTCTGTGATAGAAAGGAAGAAAGGGAAAAAGAAAGAAAGAAAGAAAGGGAAAAAGAACCAGTATCTTTTCTGATGCTTGTTTATTTTAGCTCAGCCTTGAATCCAAACACATTATTCATCCTAACAGTTTCAATTGCTTTTGTTTATTGGGAGATGGATGCTGATGTAATTACAGCGGAGGGAAAGGACACTGTAATCTCCAGCGCTATCCTCCGTAAGCCACACTGCCGCCTCTCGCAGCGTGAAGGCCGGCAGACAATATGAGGTAAAAATGTGCTCGCGTTATCTCTGGGGAGCGCTCGAAGGCATGGCATTAAAAAACAATGCCAGGCTTGCAAAGCCAAAGCATCATGTTGCATGGTAATAAATCAGATCTGGTTTCATTTACTCGCAGAGCCAACTACAATGCCTTAGCTGGGAGCTCTTCAGAGAAACACGAAATTATGCTAATTTCAAATTTGATCCTATTATAAATAATTAAGTAATGTAATTACTGAGCCTGTTCTCTGGGTGTATTTACAACAGGTTTGCATTCCAGTTTACAAGCAGCTCTAAATCTGTGTCTTTCGATATTATTTTGATTGGTAGACTGTTAGATAAGATTTGAAGTGGCATTAGAATAACTTATAAAGTAGGACAACAGTTTTCAGTAAAATATTCGATGACAATGGTTACATGCTGAAAATATTGTAGCTTGAACAAAAGGTCCAAGTAGTGAATGCATTATTTTGAGATCTTCTCCTTTTTTTTTAAATGGAGTAGCTTGAGATACTTTATATTGCATATCCTAAGAAAGCACAAATATGTGACGAGTTGGTGCTCACCTGCAGTGAGGTAGTTGCCTCATCAACTTAATGGATTCATTTGTATAATTTTTTCCTCTCATACTTGTTTGTGTTTCCCCCCCAAGTAATCCCTTTTGAGTTGTCAGTCCAGTTGACTTTGTTTCTGTTCCATAAGTGCTCAGAGAGCAAGAGTCAGACTCCGGCTTTCTACCCATTTGCAGGACAGGCTGCTTTGCTTTTGCTGGCAAGATGCAGGGTGCCAGTGTTCCCCTGGATCGCATCACCCCCAGGCTGGTCAGCCTTTCATTTAAAGCCATGCAAATCCCATCAGATTGAACAGGTGGGTTCTTTTTCAAGCATATTTAAGGCCTGAAGGATTGCATATATGTAATTAAGTCTTCATTAAATAGACACTAAGGACACAACACACTCATGGTAACTTTAAGTGTAAGTTAGGTATGTTTAAAATTTTGAATGCGTATATTCAAAATGTAAAGATTTAAGCAACTAGTCATTTAAGTACTTACCATAAAATAGGCATCAGCTGCCTGAAAAACTAGTTGGTCCAATCAGCTGACCCCTAAGAAATCGTGTGTAATCTGGTTAGTCCAGTCACTCTGTGTCTGTGGAGTTAATTTTTGATTAGTCTGTCAGGATACGCTGAGAATTAGTATAAGGATGAAGATAGATTCTACTACTTGATTTCCTTTGCGCGCTCTAATTTTAGGGTCAGGTACATAGCTTTTATTTCTTTCCATTCTCATTTAACTTGTGGCCGTTCACAAGTGCTCTACAGGCTCCATTTACCTTCCCTGCACTCCCTCCTTCGGCTCCTTCTCTGTCGATGCTGTGCGATGGCTTTCAGTCACTGAGCACCTTTCCCTGTGCTGTCTCTGACTGCTAAAACATCTGTCATTCTTTCTTCGCCTCCAGCACATTTCCAGTGTTATGTAATTTCAGGCTTGAACCTTTCCTGATGCCATCAAAGGGCTAAGAACCCAGCATTTTAGAGAGATTTCAGGAAAACACAAGTGTTTTCTGGGCTGCTGAGAGCCCCACCCAGGCAGCTGCCCCCGTCCTCGCGCCTGCAGCAGCCGCTTGCGCAGGAGCCGGCCCTCTGCCCCGGCTGCTGCTGCTTCGCTCTGTCACACAGAGGAGCTTCCAACTGCATCAGCCAAACAGACGGTGTTCGGGAGTTACCACAGCAGTCGGAAAGTGTCTTTTGGGGGGTTGTTTTGTTTCTTTCTAAAGTGTCGATATGAATTCCAAGTGTAATCCGGTCTGCTGCAAAGCTATAAGTGTCCAGAAAGGACATCATCGCTTTCGAACCTGGTCTTTTCGAGAGTTAATATAACTGAAAGGCATCCTACTTCTGGTTAGAGAAGTCTAAGTCTTAGGGATTCTTCAGTGAAGGATAGTAGTCATTAGCCTCCTAATCAGTTTCGGATTTTTCTAATATTTTTGAATATCAAATTTACATAAAAGTGATGGAAAAATCGTATTAATTTTCAGTTTATTTGTGTTATTAAGCTATCTTCTAGTGCAGTAATTAAAAGTCATGATAAGTATGTAAATATTTCTCATCCCAAGCTGACCAGATACTACATGCTACACACAATCCATAAATGTATTCAGAAAAACACTACTGAGAAAAGTTGACCTGGAAGATGAGATTTATGAGGATTATGTGGCAAGTGGAGGAAAGCTTTGTGCCTTTTTCTTTCAGTTCATCCTTCTGCAAATCCCAGTGCTCTTTCAGTGCTGCATCTCTCTGTCACACAGACTTCAGGCATTGATCATCTGCTATTTTACAGTGTGAAATCCTCAATTCCAGGTACAGATTTAATCTCCTTTAAAATAAGAACTCTGGTTAAAAGTGTTTTTTTTCAGATTCGGCTGGTTTCTTTCAGAGTGAAATGGAGAAGCTAGAGGCTGGCATCTAGAAGTGAGCGATTGCCGTTCTGCAGTACTGCCAGCCTCTGTGAGCATGTTTGACCTTAAACCAAGTTAAGATAAATCTTATTAGTGAGGCTGCTTTGCAAAAAGGTAAATCCTCTGACAACTGTAATGAAAGGCAGAAAACTGATTTTCTGCAGTGTTACTGGAGCAGAAATTTCTATTTCATTGTTCTGTAGCACTGTATTTGAAATGCAGCTGTTTGGTGCCCGTTCACATGGTTATTAGTATTAAGTTGTACCAGAAGAAAAAACATCTTTTATTCTCCAGTCCATGTTAGCTGGACAGGCAATTTAATAGGCTGAAGTGGCTGTGTACTGGGGTCTTCCTGCAAAGCGCTGTCCAGGGTCATGCTATACAACCTGGCCCAATTTCTATCACTTCTTAATTATTACAGTATTACAAAGTCTTCAAAAATTCTCCACTGCTGCTGATCAGCAATTAACTTTGGTTATTAATTTTTCCTTTTTTTTTTTTTTTTTTTTTTTTTTTTTTCCCAAACAGTCATACTAACCTGCTGTCCCTGAGCTTTTTTTTATAGTTAAACCAAAGATATTTTTCCATGCTGGCTTCATGCACGTTTAGCATTGTCATCTGATAAGCCACAGAAGCATAGATGTTCCAGAGATAGGGAAGTGATTAATAATTAATTTACTATTCTGAGTAGTTTTTTATCTGATTTGCGCAGAGGTCAGTGTTTCCTGTTAGCTGTGCACAGTCTGAGACTTACTGCAAGGGCCTGGCAGCAGGTGCTGGGCAAGAAGGACGCGCAGGCAGGCGCCAGGCAGCGCTGGCGGCAGCCTGTGCGGAAAGGTGCACCTTTAAAGAGCGTTCGCTGCAGTTTCCTAAAATCCCTGCCCTCTCGCGTACCGCTCGCTGTTCTTGCTGAATATGTCAGATCCATAGCAGGTCGATTATGTGGGTGCTTTGGAAAGAGCGTTGGGATGGATGCCCACCGTGATCAGGGTCGTTCATTCTGAACCTACTGAACTGTACCTATGAGAAGAGTTTTTCCCAATGGGACTTCAGCACATTTAGGTGGAATGGTCACGTGAGAGCATCTGCAAACACCAGCGTTACGTAGCTCCTCCTCAGCTGCATCCTTAGCCTCTTGCCTATGTGCAGTGCCCGTGACGGACTGCCTGCCGGCCCCACCATAGCAGCCCTGTGCACACAGGGCTCCGGGCGAGGAGCAGGAAAGGCCGCTTGTTAACTGTGCTTGCACAGACTGATGGAGAAATTATTCTTAATTATTCTTGCCCTTTTGCTAATTTACTCTGTATAACTAAAAAAAAAAAAAAAAAAAAAAAGCTTGTAAAATTAAAATTACTGCATTGAGTAGCAAAACTGAGTCATGCGGCTTAACACTTCTGGAAAACTTCTAATTATTTCTAAAAGCACAACAAAATTCATGTGCAAGTGCAGTTGATTTGAGAGGAATAATTAGTGTGCCAAGGAAGCGATGGCAATTGAGAGGTGCTGTGATGTTCCAGCTACCATCAGAAAATAATTGGCTTCTTGGCTGAGTAAAAGTATTTTAATTAAATATCAACAATTGCTAGTAATCACTGAACCTATTAGCCATGAAATTTGATTCCCGTATCATGAACTGTTCTCCCATTTCAGGCAAAAAATGAATGTGCATATGTCAATGTACAGTTTTAGAACACTACGATGCCATTTGTATTGCTTAGAAAAGTGAAGCCTTGAACATTTTTTCAGAAAAAGTTGCCAAGTGATTGACACGAATTAGTTGCTAACACAGCTGTTTTTCATGTCAGCAATCTGATGCTTCAGTGGAAACTTGACTGACTCCAATTTATCAGCTGATCAGCAACAGAAGTATAATTGCTTCTTCCTTGATTGGCTTTGTCTCTTATTGATGGCTTTTACCAACAGGGAAACTAAATAGGACAATAGTCTTAATGGAGTAAAAATCTTCTCAAACGGGAATGATTTCCAGGAATAGTACTCCAGTCTTGTTAAGAGTGGAAGCCACTAATAATGCATTTTCTACACTATTACTAAAATGAAATAGCATGACTTTTCAGAGATACAGGCTGCTGGTAAATAAATAAATTAATTAAAAATAGTGAGTTCTGTGGTTGAATTTCCATTAAAATCATGGTTTGATTCTATGGTTTGCTAGAAACCCAACAGTATTTTCTAATGTAGGGAGATACACCTTGCAGCTGCTTGCAGAATCATTACAAGTTTTAATTGTGATGTTATTTCTTTTGTGGTAAATTTAAAATCTTGAAAACTGCAGGTTTTAACTTGCAAGTCTCTAGTTGTTTCTTTGATGGGATTATGAGATTTGCAACTGTTTCAGGTCCCACCAGAGGACTTTTGCACCAATCAGTTGTGAAAAGTCCTGCAAGTGGACTGCAAATACTGGAAAAGTGCAGCAGGGAACATGTGCAGCTGAGCAACTTTGCATCTACTTTGCTTCTACTTTGCATCTACTTTTCTGGTTTTCTTATGTGAAGGAGAATCACAGTTGGGAACTGGAACATGGTGACATGGGGGAGGTGTCAGAGGGAGCTGAGTGCATTTGGTACTTCTGTGACTTTGCTTTTTGTGCCAGGAGAGTAACTGAACCAAGGACAAGCTGTCCTTGGTAATTCAAGTTCCTTTAAGTGGCAAAGAAAAAAAACCTTAAAATTTGGTGTCCAAGGGCAAGACAGGAATTTCCTAGCTAGAAAAGCATTCGTAGAGAGAAGGTAGCCTGCTTTCTTCTTGCTCATACTGGTTATATATTGGAGCGGCTGCAACTCCACAGCTCCACAAAAGAGCCCTTTTCCTTACCAGTGTGAATTTGTATTTATCTTGTGAGCTGCTAGTAGCTCTTCCTTATCTCCTTTGGATATGACACAGTGCCCTTTAAAAGGCGTTTTGTCTCTTGACAGCTGAATTTCTGTCACCTTCAGTTATTTAAAAATGTATCCAAATTCAGAAGTCGTGGAAGTATCATTAAAATTGGTTAAGAGATCAACGACTAATCTACTGTGCCAGAATAGGAACATAGCAAATAATACATTTAAAAAATGCTCAACATGTTCAGTCTGTAAAGAGCAGAACTCCTGGTATTGATTGAATACACTTGATTAAATAACAACCATTTACTCCAAAAATTACTAACTAAATACTATATTATGCCCTCTTCCATTTGAAGATCTTTAGATCATAAGGACTGTTCTTCTTGGGAAGATGTGGGAGGGAATTAGTTTTTTCTTCTTTGAAGTGTTTTTGTTTGTTTTAAATTTGGAGTAGTAATTCTTTGTATTCCTGTTGTTAGAAGTTACATCTGGAAAACTGAAATTTCAACACGTTTTAGCAGCTCTCATAAGAGCAGGCTAAAGGACAATCATTAGAGAAACTGTCGCAATGTTTCCGTGAACCACACTGCCTCTCCTCTAAACATACCTAAGATGGAATCCATTGTAAATTTATTGTGACATGCTCAGATCATGATGATAAATATTTTTTAACCTCCTGAAACTGCTAGTGCAGTTGTAGCCGACATAAATTCATTTGGGGAATGTATTAGCCCTTCTATTAAATATCATTTCATTTTATCTTGTGTTAAGCCATGTGCTTTTGTACTTAGTATATTCTTTTCGAGCAATGACACATTAATGAAAAAAACACAGTAAAAAAGGACATGGCTTTAAGCCCAAGGAAGCAAAAATAGAGCTTCATCTCATCAAAGTCTTTAGACTAACCTACACAATTCTGCTGAATACCACCACTGTTAATTGTGGTTAATTGTGTGTATGTGTTTAAATGGGATCAGTAATTCCACTGTGTGCATGAATGCTACTCTTTAATAGCTAAACATGATGTGAGAAAGCAGCACTGATTTAAATATATACACATATTAGTCTAGTCTAGTCACCTACATTCCTGAGTTAAATATGTACACATATTAATCTAGGCTAGTCACCTACATTCCTGGATATATACACACATATATGCGTATATCCAGGAATGTAGGTGACTAGCGTTCAGGTGCATTTTTTGTCCATTTTCCCTGAGTAATTGATAGCACTTTGAGCTTGACCATTCTTGAATTCTCTGATGGCACAATCGCTGCCTTCCCATCAGCTGTTATCATTGTTGTAAGTGCATTAGTAGCTCATCAGTGAAATACTGTGATATTTGTGGAAGCCTTTGGTTATGCTTCTGCCAAAAATTTACTAGATAATAAAAACCAACTTTTAGAAAGAATACTGTACATAGTTTTCCAATTTGATGTTTTTCTAATGAAAATGACATAAAATGACAACAAAATTTGATGTCATTTTGTACTATATTTGAGATATTGAAATGTATTCATGAAGAAAGAGTAACATTACCTTGGAAAGTTTATTATCACCTTTTTTTTTCTGAAAAATCAGAATTTCTGATAAACATTATTGGCAAACAGTGAATCTGCTTTGGATTTTCCATACAAGCAGCATAAGTGAGAGGGTTTATTGTTGCCTTTTGACTCATATGTGAAAAACAAATTCAGTTTGTACTAAGTATAAGGGAGACAAAGAATAGGAGAGGAAATAATTGAAAATATCATAAAGTAGAAAAATGTTAATACATTTCATTCTTAATGAATAAATAAGCTGTTCTCTTTTCCTCAGGCCATTAGATCTTAAGGCCTAATGATTTTGCTTCCTGCATAAAATCATCAAACTTTAATACTGGTATTCCCTTTCAACTCTGGAAGATTCCCTGTCTAAATAGCATATTAGTAGTTGGTAAATAAAATATATAACATCAGGTAATGTTAGTATTGTGGCTTGGAAGTCAGGAAGCCGTGCAGAACATTTTACAAATACTAGAATGATAAAAGCATCAAAAGAGTTGTACTAAGCATAAAAAGAGTTATATTTTTGTCAGTCATAAAAATTCGCTAATAGTAATGGAATGATGTTTGGAGAGACAGAGAGGAAAAATGTGGACTGTATCAAGAAAAGCTTTTTGTGGGAGAGGACACTGGAATGTCTTCCAAGGAAATTAAAATACTTCCTCTTGCAAGTGTTTTAATGTGTGTAGTGGTTTTTTTTTTTTTTTTTTTGTAGGCCTAAAATGTTTTTTTGGAAATAGTCCATGTATGTAAGATTAGGTAGATTATACTAATGTAGACTATATTATTTAATGATAGCACTGAATACTATCAGGCACAAACCCATATTTCTTTCACATATGCATACTGAATCCTCCATTGTATTCCCTTTAGCTAAGGGAAAGAAAAGAAAAACAATCGCTAAGAAACACTGAGAAAAACAATCAGTATGAGTATACATTGATATGCAAAGAACTTAAGGATAGAACAGGTAGAAACACATGAAGATTAAAGAAATATTTCCTGCCTGTTCAGTTCCTGGAGATTTATACTGCTTATACACTTGCATGTGAGAGTTAGAATGATAATACAAAACAGAATAGTAAAACATAGATGGTATCCCTTTTTGATGCATATTTTTAAAGGTAAAGCAATCAAAGAGTCTGCCTATTGTTATCATCTGTAAATTCACATGTTGAGGAGAATGATTTCCTTGCCTCTGTACACCTATAAATTGTGTCTCTCTGCTCTAACTTCAGACATCTTGCTGAAAACAAGCATATTAGTGGCTTATTGGGACTGGCATCCACTTTTGCATCTGCGTCCTAAGAGATTTTCTGAGGTTTTGTTTCTGTCATATCAATGAAAATGTTCCTAAAGATGATGGTATTTCATCAATAAAATATTTATTGAATATACTTTAAATTGCAAATATACTCTTGCTGGCAAAGGAATGCACTTGCTATATTAATAATTAATATTTGCAAAAATTAATAAATATTTTAATGGAGATAATGCAGAGGACTGTATGGAAAAAGAGGAATATATGATTTTAAACTCTGCCTAGAGTCAGTCGTTACTTGACTTTCATTTGTGATTTTGATTGAATAGGGGATAAGAGAGCTAGGATCACCTCTGCAAGACAGTTTTGACAGGTAGACTGAAAAGGAAAATGAGATTTCCCTTCTAGATCAGATGTTTGTTGAATGTTGACACACAGTAAATGTGTAAAGAGAGTTTAATGTCTTTCTCTTTGAATCCATAGCTTGCAACCCACAGACTGTTCAAAAGAGCATTAGTGCTTTTTGTTTCTTTGTTTTTAATGCTGGCCTGCTTATTTGTGTCTTTGGTTTCTGAGCTATGTGTTGCTAACATAAAGAATTCAAATGGTACTACATAGCTCTGCCAGTGTGAGTATCTTTTACTGGTCTGCTATGAAAATATCTTTACAGGGATTCAAGTTTTAATCTCAGTAATTGTTGTTGCAAAAAGGATTATTTCCATCTCAAGAGCCTATCTTTTTATTATGGCTTTGCATTAAAGATTTATGGAACATGTGACAAAAAATAAAAGGACTTGCTTTTTCTGGTGGGAAAAACACTGATAGGTGTCCACCCTATGGAGTTGCACCTTTATTACCAAACCTAGAACTTGGCTCCTGTGAGTTAATGGCACTTCACAAAGAATCCTACATACTTTCCTTTAATAAACGTTATGCAACTTCTCACTGATAATATGCTATCAAAATGGCTTTGATGATGAGCTAATATATTCTTGTCTTTTGAGCTATGTAAATAAGATGCCATTCAAAACTGTGAGATGCTGTTGTGAATGAAGGAGTGTTCTGTTCTTGGGCTCTCTAGGGCTTCTGGTGAGAAGCATCCACTGCCTCCTCTCTGGCAGCCCTCAGCCCTCTGCCTAAATCCTGTTGCCTCTGGTCTTGGAATTTATCCTCACTGAAATACCACTAAACTCAGATGGTTCCTCTTTATATCAGGTTTTACATCATTTATCTCTATTTATTTCTGTTTCTTTTTCTTTTTTCCTTTTTTTTTTTTTTTTTTACATTTGCAAATCAAAACTATCTCCGACAAACTCTAAAGCTTACATCTCTTCAAGGTGAGCGGGATTTAGCACATTTCAGGAGGAGGAGAACTGAGTGGAGAGTAACAAACATGGTTCTTGCTTCACAGGTGAAGCATCACAAAGACCAAGCCTACGACTCCAGGCAGATTGGCTGTTTCCTGTTAACACGCTCAGCTCTCGGCCGTTTTTGTTTGGATGTGGCAGATGTTTTTGTCTTGGGCAGTCTGCTGAGTCCTGTGCTCAGCCTTGCATCCAACAGCATCCCAGCACCTCCATGTGAGCTGTGCTGGACAACCCTATCCTAATGGGCCCAGCTTTGCTTCGATCAGGCTCAGAACAGATCCCTCTGCAGTATTGCCCTACAAATAATTCCTACTTCTGCCCTGGAGGTTTGTAACATGGAAATGGACTGAAAAGTAGAAACACAGTAGATGGAAGACCTTGTAGGTGGCAGATGCTTGTTCTGACATAGAGCCTCTGATGCGTTTTAAAAGATTCGTGCTTCACGTACTGCACTGTGAATTTCTATGTAGCACATTTACGCAAAGAGTGTTTTCTTAGCTGTATTCCCCAAGATGCTGAATTGGAAATTGTTTAATATACTCAAATATGTGAGTTCTAAAGTGTAGAAGGAGGTGTTCTACACCAAAATGTATTAGATCCACTCTGTTTGAAAGTGGAAAATCTAAGGCAGTATTTATTATATAGCATTTGACTTATAAAAAGAGCTGAAACAGCTTTCAGATTTATAAATATGTCAATATTATAAAAAAATGTGCTAGTAGTTGGGAAGTTTTTGTACTAGCAAGCAAATGCGTTTGATTAAGTGACCATCTGGTAAAATGTTTGTTACCAGTTAAAATACTGAATTTTCAATTTTGCTTGTGCTATGCATGGGCCAAGTAAGATGTGGGTAAAAGTTATAGCTGCATAAACCGAGTGGGGAGTAATTGGACCATATATCTTTCATCCTACTCTTTTAAAACCAAATAAACACTGTTTTTTTCACAGCTATTTTGCTTATATGATCCATTCCATCTACAGTCAATTGTATTACCACGATGTCAAATTTCTATGAAGAATGGTTTGATTTTGTAAGTTCTCATCTGTGGAAAGGCTGGGTGTCCTTTTTTTTTCATGGGTTTAACGCAAGAATAATTGTGCTGTGTGTTGCATCTATATACCAGCATTCCAGACCTCAGAGTCATGGCAGTTAGTGAGGTCTCGCCACTGTGGTTAAATGGTCTGGAAGAAAAGGACGTGCAACTCGGGTAGCCGTGCTCACCTTCTTAGAGCTTCTCTGTCTGATGCTGTTGCTTTTGTTCCCTGGCACACGGAGGCAACAAAGAATGGCAGAGAATGCCCCTCTAGTCCTTGCAAATCCTGGCTTCCTTAGAATTGCTTCTGTGATTGGAACATAGTAGGTTGGCCAGCTTTTGTCACGGTTCCTGGGCAGCTTTAGCCTTTCCAAAAACTCTCAGAATGAAGTAGGAAGATATCAGCATGTCTGATGTAAAATATTTACAATGTGTCAAAATTTACTGTTTTATTATTTCTAAATAATTAAACTGGTGCCCATACATCTGTTTCCTCCATTTTTACTCTTTTCTGTTTTGAATAATATGGTAGGTTTTTAGAGTTTTATTCCCATAAACCCTTTGGAAGCGCGTGCGGTTTCCTTTCCCAAGGAGGCAAGGTGTGCTAGACAGGTGGCATCCAAGGAGCAAGCCCTTCTTTCCTTTGTGATTATACTAGAATGGTCATTAATATACGTACAGCTTTCTGCTCTGAAGTCTCCAGAACTTTATAATGCTTTATAATGCTAGTGTCTTTATCATCTAGAGTGCAGTGTTCAGTAAGAGGGCAGTGAAAGGACATATTGGGTCATTAAAGGCAGAAAGGAAGCGAACTGCCACATTAGCCAAGCAGCACAGGCTGTACAGCAGACTTCTCGGGACTCATTTCCTGAGATGTGTTGCAGTTTGACATGTATGGAAAACAAAGATCCAAGATCAGATACAGCTGCTATATTCTGGTTTATTTTTGATCCCAAAGAGTTTTTATTTGTGATTGCCAGAGGTGAAGACTGAAGTATTTTTACAAAAAGAGCTATTCTAATTGAGGGAATGCTATGTCAGTTGTTCTGTTCCTAATTTACCATGTACTTTGCTATGGCTTCATTTCATGTACTCGTGGAATGAGTAATGAAGTAGTGGTTGTTTTATTACTCCATCTCCTGACATTAAATATTGAAGCTACAAGCCCTTTCTGAGAATTATGACATGAGGAGAACAGAAACAGTTCATTCTATGATAAACAAAACATTGTGGGCTAAATATGACTTAATCAGAATTCTGTTAGGAGAACTTATAAATTAGGAGAACTTATAAATTAGGAGAAAGGTGTTTTGCCAATGCTGTGCTTTGCAAACATACTGTAATGCTTGTTTAGATTGTTATGAAATAGCAGGAAGTGGTTGTCTGTGGGTTACTGAACTTAGGTACTTCTTATCCAAAGTGAATTGTGCTGTGACCATGTAAGAAGAAAAGCTGAAGAAAAGGTGTGGTCATTAAATCATTTATTTAAAAATACGGAAGAAATGATGAATTTCCTATTTATTTCCTATTACTTAAAATGCAATTCTTGCTTTCCTGTTATGTGTTACAAGTTTATAATTTCTTTTATTTTTCTTTAAGTGGAGGGTGATGAGAGATTATCCGTTCACTCATGTTTCAGGCGTAATTTATTGGTAAACATTCAAAATTAGCTTTTTGATTGTGTTTCAGCAGAGCTGTATTGATTCACTTTAAAGGAGCATTGCTTTTTATAGTCTCTGACGATCAAGTGCAGGGTATTTGTCCAGGGTGCTGAACCAGGATAAAATTCTTAGCTCATGGAGTTTACTTAGTCTATACTGAGCATGGGGAGGTCCAGGTCTTCTGATACCCCCAGGGATCTGTGTTCCACATCCGTATTTCTGTACGTGTCTTTCCTTGATGGCCCAGGGGTGGCCGCAAGACACAGTGCGGCTCTGCTGAGCCTTTGGAGCCTCCTTAGAAAACTTGCTGTGTGCTCCAGTCGGTGCATATGTGTTCTGGAAGAAGCAGTGCTATGCCTTGTGGTTCCTACTTTGAAAAAAAAAAGAATTTCTAACTGAAATGATCACATTTCAATTCAAGAACTTTATTTTCTTTTGTGTTTATTTTCTGCCATGTCACTTTTCCTTACTGTTTTTTATCCTGCATTTTTAATGCTAATATGTGTCAGTAGTTTCATTGTTTCCCTGTTTCTATTGGCAAACTTCCACCTTTTTATCTCCTGTTATCTATGTAAGCAATGCTTGCCTATAGATAGCAGCTAGAACGATGGAAGCATAAACAGCAGGGACTTCATAACTCACGTGCAGCTTCATGCCTCACAAGCTGCAGGCTCTCAGCTCACTGGAGGGTGAGCACTAATGAAGTGCTCTGCCTGCTGCCCAGGGACGTGCTCTGCATACGCTCTTCCTCCGTGAAGGCATACGGCCTTGGCTTATGCTTCGTGCTTTATGTTTATATCAGATCAGGTGATGTGATTTATACTTTGCATTTTATATCGCTCGGGAAATAAGATTAAGTTGAATGGTTTAAAAGGTGGAAAATTACTGACTGCTGTTGTTTTCAGTAAACAATGGTCATATAGAAAGAATTTTGCATTTTATATGATTGTAGTAATAAAAATATGTAAAAATATCAAAGGTAGAGAGGTCTGAGATTTTCAAGAAAAGAATCTTGAAAATACATATTTTCTAATGCTTTCAGAGACTTAACTCTGAGGGGAGATGTACATTTTTCCATAAAATTGATTTTATAGGTGGCTGTTAAAACTGGACTTTTCTTTTATGGTCAGTTTAAAAGTTAAATGTGTCCAGTCTTCCTTAATGCTAAGTGCAGGCAACTACAGGAAAAAGCATTGATTTTATGTATTGATGTGGCTATTTCTACCTAGGCCGTCGATGGAGGACATGGCTTTTATCAGTTGGGCTTTCCCGACCTTCAGGAACATGGGTGAATGAAGGATTTTAAGGGTGGTTCTGAATTAGCAAAGGAACCAGTACCTTTTGTTTCTTTTATGGAATATGAATATAATCCATAATATATATAATCTACAATATAAGGGTGAGAATCTATAATATAATTATAGGGGAAGCTTGGCAGGGCTGAAACCTTTACCAGTACTGGAGATGCTTTGTATGTCTAGAGGATGTTGTGCTTGGTGCGCCTAGAAGAACAAATGAAAAGGAATTAAAGAACAAAAATGCATTAGGAACTACTGGATGTCATTTAAAGTTAAGTTAGGGCAGCTTTGTTCAGTTATTCCATGTGCAGTTGTGTTAGGCATTTTGATTGTAAGCAGCTGGGCCACTGAGGGCCGTTACATTCTGCTTATCTCACTCACTAGCCTGTTGGGAATCTGAATCTTGTGGAGCGGTTTCAAATTTAATTGCCAGGAGACATGGAGATATCAATAAAAATTCAAGACATCTACAGGATGTAGATGTATAGATGTATTTTTCTCTGGAAAAATACTGCATTTTCTGTAGGGCCATATTCTCCTCACTGTTCCTATGGGCAAGCAGTTTTCGGGGCAGCTATGCCTGATGACTCCTGCTGCCTGTCCATAGCGGAGGAAGCAAGTGCTTCAGAGGTTATTTGGTTGGCTTTCAACACACACACACAGGCTTTTAATATACAAACTGGACTTTTTGTGAAGCTTTTGTGTGAGCAAGAAAAAACATGAGTGTGCCTTTAAAAAGAATAAAATGTTAAATAAATGCTGTGTCATTCTCCAAACTGCATCCTTCCAGGAACATGGCTCTCCTCCCTCACCCTCTTTATGCTCGCGGATGAGATGAGCTTCTTGTTTCAGCTTTCTCATAAACTGGATTTATTCTTTGGTTTGAAGCAGATCTGAATCACAGTGTCAGCATGCTCCTTTGTACTGCCATCCTTAAAAAAATCTTTATAGCTTTGTTGTATCCAGCCAAAGGCAGAGATAACACTAAGCCATTGCTGCTATGTATGTAATTCAAAAATCAGCGGAGAATATTTTTTGCACAGGAATCAATAAAGTATGAATATAAAATTGTCAAGTGATAGCAACTGTGTGATGCAGAGGATTAGTGACTTGTCCTTTTATTATCAGAGCCTGAGTTCAAGCTTAGACAGAGAAATCAGAAGTAATATTATATTCCATGGGCTTTAGTAATATCGAGTAAAAAGAGCTAATGTGCATAATACTGCGGGTGGCTGGGGAATATTAAGCGCTGTCTAATCTCTTGCTTTCTGTGCACATCAGCTGCACACTCGCAGTCCAGTTCCCAGTCATTGATCACCAGGTATTAATTGTTACCATGAGGAAAGGGCTCCTCCAGGACAAAGAGACTTTAGTTTCAGTGAGTGTGCGTCCCTGTGGTGTTGCCGTGCTCACGAGGAAGCAGGGCGCCCTTCGGCTGTGCTGCCAGGCAGGATGCAGCCGCGCGGGCTGGTGCTGCAGCCTCACGCTGGCAGCCGGAGCGGGGTGTGTGGCTGATCCTGGGTGTTAGGGAAGGAGCCCGACCAACACCAGCCTCGTCTGTCCTGGACGGTGTTGGTAGCCATGGAAACCTTCTGGGCCTGAGTTAAGACGTTACTGCTTAAATAAATAATGTGAAAATTTGCTGCTATTTCTCTAATGGTATCTAATTTTCCTTAGGACAAGTAAAGTACAAATGGTGCTATCGACCCAGCCTCCAGAACAGATACTAAACAAAGATTCAGGGTGCTGTGAGCATTTACCTGTGCCTGTTTGCCTCTCTGGCAGGTGCACATGCAAGGGCAGCGCCTGGATACTTGAACTCAGCTCAGAGCTATAGTTTTAATTACACCGATGAAAGAGTTATGAATTACCTTGCAAAATATCAGTTAATGCCTCTAACATTTAGCCTTGATAGCTAGAGAGAGCTGGACACTCCTACGTAATCGCTTTGTTTCACCCGCGGGATTGCTGTGTTTCAGGGGCAGGCGGGTGGTTCCCGGGCGCACCTCAGAAATGGGCTCGTAAAGAGCCCAGCAGCGACTGCAGCCAGCTGGGATCCACAGCGCAGTGCAGGGCTGGCAGTGCCTGCCCTGCTCGTCTCGGGGAGGAGAGATGATATGTTAACGTAGGATTGATTTCAGCATGAGAAGTGGCAGTATTTAAGGAAGTAAGTATTTGAAGCCCTAATATGAAACAGCTGTTGCTCAGTGGAAGTGAAGTGTCTCTACAGCTTGCCCAAGCAGGCAGCCTTGGTCCACTATACTTTTCCAGTTCAGGTCCACGTAAGGCAAGTGTTTCACACCCTTCTGTTTAGGAGTAGTCTTCAGCAAGACAGGCCAAAAAGTAGTTTGACTCTAGAAGTGTGTCACTAGTATCCAAAATCTGTGAAGACAACAAATCCTCGGTAGGGACAAAATCTCCGTGTGCTAGTCAAGGTGCGTGTTACCTGCCTTGAGGAACAAGGGCAGAAGTGTGGAGTCCACTGTAGCCTGAGGCCTGACCGCTGGGGCTGGGTGGGAAAAGCCCTTCACGCAAGGTGCTGCGTTGCAGGGTGGGTTTGCCTGGTTGTCTTTGCAACAGCTGGCGTAGGACCGGGCCTGTAGAGCTGCTTCTATTTGAAAATAGCAATCTGAGTCTGTAGGTAAAACTTTGAAGGCAGTGCCTGACGCATTCAACTCTTGATGGATATCTGGTCAGCAGAAAGAAGATTCACGTCTGCTGTAGGTTTTAGAAACTGACTGATAGCTGAAAGTTCGTTGTTCTGGAGATTTACATAGAAAAGAAATAGAAAACCAGTAAAACTGCAGGACTTCTGACACTGGCATACAGATGAATGTTTAGTATAGCAAAGTGATGGATAATTCTGCTACCAGTCGCCTTAGCTGAAAGATATTTTTATGTGAAAAATTCATTCAGAGATCTGACTTTTGGCTGCTTTTGTAGTGTCAGGCGCTGCACAAGGTAACACAGTAGATTCAATTTAAGCTGTAACAAACTAATTCCAAAATACAATTCACCACACTTGAAAATTGCTCCCCAAAGAGGAGTGATTGCTGTCTATGCGCACTGGACCTGTTGGTTGTCACTAGGAGCCAAGGATCAGAGTCTCTTGTCTTCTAAGGATAAAAAATCCTTACCATGTACAAGGAACTTCATCTTGCTAGTTCTAGTTACGTGTATCACAGACTGTAAGCATGAATTAAGGAGCTAGTAAGAATATGGTACTTAGTTTGAAAACAAAACATGTTTCTTGGTGGAAAAAATCCTTCTGAAAATGATGGAGTGGGAGATTTTAGCAGTTTGGTGCATCAGTCTGTTTTGGAAAAAATACGAGAAAATAAGTGTGGAGGATTCATCTGTGGAGTCATCTTTCCTCCTCCTCTATTTGAATGTTTTTTTCTGATGAGACCTTCATGCCATTACCTTCTTGGTTACTTGTGCAGAAATGCCAGACTGTCATCTTCCTAACGTCTAAATGTGAGAAAATAGCTTGTGTCTTTGACTGTAGCAATTGAAACGAAAAATTCAGTGTTACAAGTAAAATAAGTATGTACAACCAAAGCATCCCATGTGAACCTGGAGCTGTGGCCCATTTGGGATCATCATTAACAGACATGTGCATTGCTGTCCCATGGGGTTGGAGAGATGTCTGAGATGTGAAAGTGTTCACACTTTTCTTGCAGTCTTAAAACCAGAAAAGTAGGAAGCATGAACGAAACATCCCAAAATAACAAGTATTGTGCATGTATCACCCAGCAGATGCAGCATAGCTTATAAATAGCGAGCTGCTTTGTTTCCAAAAAAAGATGTGTAGAGCAAATGCTATCAGTATTCCATATGGATCTGTGTCCTTTTGTCAAAAATGCAGGAGGTGGCATGAAAGAGGCCTGCTAACCTCAGAGTGTAGTAAAACAAAAAAGAGAGCGAGCCATATGTTATGGGTAGTATTCTGTGGATGGCTAGTTTATATGTTGTGGTATACAGGCAGAATATACAAGTGATTAGAAAGCAGGTAAGAGTACTGCCTTTTTCCAGTGTCCTTTATCGCATTAGATTTGTTTCTTGGGATGTTTTGCTTCCGCTTGTCCAAATTTTCCAGTTATTTCCCTACTCCCCATCAAACCTTTATTTATTTATTTTCTTGCTGTTCATTTACACTTTTTGTTTGGGTTCTCTCAACTCCTTATTTTTTTTTGAAGCAGGACTCATTCTTCTTATGAGGAATGGATGTAAGGCAATGTGGAAAATAAAGCTGTAGACCTCCTCTTCAGCCCAACAGTTGATTCAGAAGTGAATGGATGCAGACTTGGTCTTGGTTTTTCACAGGTACATTGCATTGCCGTGTCTGTGTGCCACGATGATGCATGTAATTTGGTGGGACCTTGCTCCTGGGGTATGATTGTATTTGCCCATCGTTGTTAGTAACAGAGCAAGTGAGCAGAGTTATCGCTCTTCTGGATTTCTAAATTAATAAACTATGCTTTACAATCTATTACATACATACTTGGTAGCTTTAAAAAAAAACTTTTCGACAGATCTGGAGGAAACTGTGTTTCAGAAATTTGGATTGTTTGTATGTCAACAAATACAGTACCTTTATTTGCAAGAATATAGATTCACTAGAGTTATTGTATAGGATCGGATGAAGATACTCGGAGAAAACTGCATGCAATTTTCTTGGTGTCAAACTTTCTTCATTAGCATTTCTATTTATGGTGCTAATTAGGGATCACGAACCTAGACTTACAGGAAACAAGCTAAGTTCTGTCTAAGACATTTGCTGGAATTATTAGTGACAAAATTTGGTCAGTTTAAGATTAGGCTTTAGAATCTCTTGAGTGAGTCCTTACTCTCATAGCTGTCATTTCATGTTAGGGAATCGATATACACCTTTTATCATTGGCTAAAATTGAGAGTTTATAGTACTGGCAGATACAGGAACTGCTATTTTTGCTTCAGTACTTATATCTAAAAATAAATGACACCTACCTAAATCCAAAATATTTGTAATTATTTTTCTTTCATGAGATAAGTGGAAAAAAATATATATGTTTCACACAGATGAAGTTGTTAATGACAAATTACGTGACATTAAATGTAAAAATTAAAAGGTTACAATCAATAAATCACTTCAGTAGATCTGAAACAGTTGAGATTACTTCAGGGAATAATAACTTTATTTTATAAAATATTTATTTTATAAAAATGTAAAATAAAGTTCTATGGAATAATGGTACTACTTCAGAATAAAGTAATTTTAAGGATATTTATGGAGGTTAGGGCATCAGGACATGTCTATTAAGTAGGTTTTTTTTTCCGGAAAGCAATTAGGAATAGGAATTTTGCATAGGATTTTGAAGATTTATTTTTTTTTTTTCTCCTTTGCTATGATTTTTGGGGGAAGTAGGGCTTGGAAAGTTGTCTCGCAGCTGTCATGTCACAAGTGGTATAATTTGAGGGAAAAAAAAAACGAAAAAAAGAACTAAGACCGTGGAATTTTTTTTGCCAGGTTACTGTTATATGGGTTGTTGGGTTCTATTCTCACTTCAGGCACAATTAAAATAATTATTATTCTATCTTCCTCATCGTTAATCATATTCCTTTAGTAGCAGTTACCCTCTGGTAGGAGTCTGCCACTGCATTTAAATTGAACTCTCCTTTTTGTGCTCTACCGCTGCTCAAAGCAGTAATGCTCCCTTTCTCCAATTAAGCTCTCCCTTTATTTTTAAAACCTAACATGTCTCTGTCTCTCCTGGGATCCTGTTTCCAAACAACTGCCAGTATGATAAAGCTGAAGGCAATTCAGACTTTCCTTCACCGTGATGCTAATGTTCCTTAAAAGTCTTGGACGTAAGAGATCCAAAACGTTGCTGGGGGGTCTGTCTGCTTAGTTTGTTGTTTAGTCTCTCTGCTGAGATTGCCAGAGAGGTTGGTGAACAGAAGCCAGCACTGTGACTTCAAGTTAATAAAATACTGAGTTGGTGACATGGGTGAGCCTATCCAGTTATTTTTAAAAAGACGTTGGAAAATAACCAGGTTCGTGTACTGCACAATTCAGAGATGGAATATCTATCTTCACTTTGAGACATCAGTTCTATTTTAGCACTATCGTAAGATCTGGGGAGTTGCTTTGTTTCATTTTGCACATCCTCTCACCTTCCCCCCCACGCCCCACCATCATACTTGTTTGGTTTGTGTTACTCATGGAAAAGGAATGGCCATCTTTTCTTCCTCATATATTAAGAATCCATCCAAAACTATTCAAGCATTTTTCTTATTGTTTTTAGTTCTACAAAATCTTTACAGTATTTATCTGGAAGAAGGTAAATGCTTATAAGTGTCAATTTTTTCCTGTAAGAATGCTGAAATCCAATTGACTTTTAGGTTACACAGATAAAAACGAGTGATCACAAATTGTATTTCTTAAATGCCAAGAGACATCTGCTTGAGAAAACTAAATTCTGGATTAGTGCCTTATTTAAGAAATCACATTTGCAGGTAGCCAGTTCTGTGAGAAGTAAAAATGATTTTGAATTAACAACTTGATTAATTATTTTGTTGATTAAAAACAAGACAAAAACCACTTATGTCAAACTGATTCTTTTGAAGAGGGTAAAAATACTTTCAGTTTAATAGAAGTGAAATCGCTGCTTGCAGAGCATTGCTTTTCGAGATACATATTTAAAATCCTTTTTTTGCACTCTGGGATTGTAAAAATGATTGGCTTTAATTGACAAAGCACTATGATGCAGTCGAACTATAGCACTAAAAGCACGAGACAGTATCGGACAGTCTTCTAGGTGGTGGACATAGTCCATAGTTACTGTTCCCTGGGATAAGCGATAATGTTTGTTTTCCTAACAAGCGGTAGCATTTATCTAAGGCAATTTGCTTGTTCAGTTGTAAAAAGTAATGGCAGTCAACGCAGGATTGCATTGCAGCCTAGCAGTCTGGTTAGGAGGAACACTTCAGTAGGGCATGGACAGCTATGCCAAGTGCAAGGCGCTGTAGCTGGCTACAAACCAAACAGCTCGGTCATGGCATTGATCTCTACTCGTTTTCTAGATTCTGTTGTCTTCTCAAAGGGCCTGTATACTTTTTTAGTCTGTCCCTTTGCTGGTTATCAGCCTTTAACTTGATTAAGTAATTTGATATGACTTTGATATTAACTCAGGAGAAATAAAGAAGAAATTTGTTTATTTGAATATGACTACAGTCATAGGGCCATAAATATAATGTAAGGTGTAGGAGAATGGGCATGGACATGTATGTATGTCAATGGACCTGGAAATGTATGTCATAGAATCCATGATTCTATGATTCTATGACACGATAGATTCTATGACATACATTTCCAGGTACTGATGAGTCATCGGTCCCATTGCTTGAGGCTCCATGAAGAATCCACTGGATATTTTGCAGAGGGCCATCCTAGAAGTGCATGGTGTTCAGCAACCTTGACAATAATAGATTGATCTAGTTAATAAGTAGACTTTGTCTTGGAACCTAATACTAGATTTAATAATAACTATTAACCTTAATTAGAATCCCTACTGTGAAATAAGTCCTATTCAGTGGTAGGAAATGCATTGGAGTTGGACCAATTTACTAGCGGTACCTTCTACAGGACATATTTTGGCCAAGTCTCACTAGAGACGTCCATACAGAGGCTGTGTGACGTGACATCCCCCAAAGAACACGCTCCGCAGAGGACAGCAAGCCGCAGTGCTGGTGTGTGTGGGAGGGCACTGCAACTTGCCTCTGCTTCGGGCAGTCCCAGCGCACGGTGCAGCCTGCCGAGAGGCCACTCTAACATCTAGGCTTAGAATCACCCTAAGCGTGGAAGTAAGCTCATCCTTTCTCAGTGAGCTGTTTCAGCACGTGTTCATGGTTAATGATTAGGTCTGAAGGAAAGCAATAAGATGATCTATGATTGAAGTTAAACATACATTTATGTTCGTTCTTGAAGTGGAATGGAACTACTCAAATGCTCTGTGGGGCACCTCACAGTGCTACATTTTCTGGAATTAGCCATCAAATTCTCCAATTTTAATTTTTTTCTGTATGTGAGAGGTGCAAACATACTATTCTTAATTCTCTTATCACACTGTTTTGGACTGCTTTTTGATAAAAGCATTTAAACTGTGCCCTTAGAATAAATCTAAATTGCTCAAAAGGTAGAATTTGGCTGGTTGAAGTCCTGAACCTAAACTCAAAACCTGACCTTAGGATAACCACAAGATTCTCCACCAAAGCATTCATTCCAAACAGTAATTTTTGATAGTGTAATTGGTAGTTGCCTTGAAGGGAGGAAGCACACACAGCTTTCATGGCAGGGAGTGGAATTCAGGAACCATGCTGTTGACAAACACTTTGGCCTTTGACTTGTAATAGCTTTTCTGCTCGGAAAACAATCTAAGCATCTTGTCTACATTTTACATAACAATTACTTGCAAGCAAAGGTACTAATTTCAGTTTCTCCACATTTCTATTTTGCTGTATTCTTTCTTTGCTAAGTTTTGTACTTTATTAACCTTACACAGTTCAAAAAAAAAACCACAACTTAAAATGGTCAATAAGGTTGTTTAAAACAAATTGTTGTTTTTACTGATTCCCAGGAATTTTAGTTATGTTTTTTTTTTTTTTAACCTCAGATGCCTCAAATAGGCATACCTTGTAAGTGCTGTTTTCTTTCACTGACTAGAAAGAAAATATAGTCAACAAGTTTAGATGTGGGAATCTGCTTCTGATGTCCAAAATTACAGGATACAAATCCCACTTTTACCCTCTCTAATCATCTACTGTTTACCTCTGCTGGAACAATCTGTTGGGTTCAGGTTTTGATCTTACCTGGTGCATTTTTAGGTCATAAAATAGTTAGAAATTTGCTCAACTGTAATTTAAGAGTAAAATAAATCTATTGAGAAATTGATGAACCAATATTTTTGATTCTGTATGCCAGAATATTGGCAGGGGGTGGAGGGGGAAGGAATTGGGAAGGACTTGGTAGCCTTTCTGCTGCAGGATCCCAGCCACCCTGGCGCTCTGGAGAACAGATGCTGCATTAAATACATATGATGGAAAACATGTTTTCATTGTGCATCAACTTCAGGGTATCAATTCTGGCTGAATCGTGTTCTTTTTTCTAGGCAGCATTTGGCATTTGCCCAATGCCACTGTTACGCTGTAACATTCTTAGAGACTTTTATTCTAGGTAAAGCTGCTTACATGTTATACGTGATACTTCTTGGAGACAGCTGAGGCTCCGCGGGCCCTGTGAGCAGGGGCTGCTCCCGGCCTGCGGGACGGGCTGTCACGCGTGGCCCCAGCCCCGAGGGGTGGCCGTGCCAGGCTGCAGGGTGAGGAGCACGTGCTGTGGAGCTTGTGCTGCCCTGCTTGGCGGCCCTGCAGAAAAGCGTTACCAGGACTTGCTATTCAGCAGAAAGGCAGCTGGCACCAATTACTCCAGGAACATTTTGGACTGAATTTGAATGAGCAGGCTGAGCTTATGCTGGATCAGCACTTTGTCTAATACGGCTGTAGTGGTTTTGATCCAGCACTGTGAGATTTACTGTACTCTCAAACCACAAACTTCAATAGCTATTTTTGATTGAAGGAAAGCTTAGCATGATATATACAGAAGAAAAATCATTTTATAAATTATTTTAAATTTGATCTGTGAATGGAAGAAACTTTGCGATAGAGACTCTAATTCGCATTATTTTAGCCCAAGGATGATCTCTCCACACATACTAATACACACACCAGAAGAAAGCTGTAGTCACTTCTGCCATGATCCCTTCTGTGGTTGATCTAAAACTCTCAGATCTGCACAAAACAGCATGGTGTGTATAAACCAGACAGAATTATTTAATTTCAGGAGGGATTTCTGACCCTGATGAAAAGACAGAAAATTCAGATCCAGAAAAAGGAAATGAAGACAGACCTAAGGAAGAGGACAGACACCAGGAATAGATGTTAGAGTCAGGGGGAGATAGGAGAACAGATCCACAGAGAGGAAATGAAAAAGAAACCTTGATCTGATAGAGCTGGCCTGGCATTTGTCTTCTGGCTGTCTTTTGAAGGGTTAATACATGCCGAACTAGGGAAAGGACTTCTTGAAAAAGAGTCTTGGCGGATGTTTTTATTGTTACTTATGCTTTTCATATTACTATTATGCTTCCAATTCTATAAGCGGTAAGAGTCTGTAATTGGTAAGAATCTAAATGTATTGCATTTATCTTTTTAAAGCAGTAATTTACATTTAAGCCTTTCTTTAATGTGTGTTTTATCTTTGATATCCTTTGATTTGTAATGAATGCTTTGAGTACCACTCATTATCAGATGGTATCACTGAAAGCAAAGTACTTTCATATGTCTCTTTCTATTTTACTTCTTTTCACAAGTTTTCCTCTGTGTGGAATCCTCAATAATTTATCCTGTTAAGGTAATTAAATAATTCTAAAATTATTCTTATTTTTTAGGGATCTAACGCGAACTTTCAAATTTATACATGCATTATAAATAATGTGATTCTGTTGGCCTTATGCAAAAAAAAAATACATATTGCTATGTTTTAGAATGTTTTGTTGGTGGTGCACACATGGTCTCTGCCAGAGGGGTGTATTTCCCAGCTGAATGACTTGACATGTACAACTATCACCAGTAAGTGTATTGCAAATGGAATCGCCTGTAAGGAAAGGCTGCTGCAGGAGCCTGGGTCCTTACTCTTCCCTCCTTTAGAATCAGGGGGCAGAGTGTTCTCTCCAAAATGACAAAAGGTTTGAAAACCTCACCATGCCTTCTGTTTAATGCAGCCTGGACAGCACTGTCCCTACAAGGCTTCTCTCTGCTTTATTTCATTCTTTTCAAATATTGTTAGTCTTACAAAGACACTTAAGTAGGTTTTCTATATTCTTACATGATAGGAAAATACATAACATTGAAATACAGCATTAGCTCTTTCAGCATTTATCTCGCATCTCCCTGTTTTATCAGGACGTGCATTCAATCCCCAAATGCTGGAAAACAGTTTTTGGGAAGTATGTCTGTGTTTGCATACTCAGTCAGAAGTGACAAAATGACATTGCCTGGACTTTCTCAAAACAGCATCAGAGAATAAAACATCCATTTAATATGATGCTACATTTGCAATAGGACTTTGTGTTTCCAGATTAATTTACATTTTAAATTGCTCTGAAAGCATTAATCTACTGAGCCAGCATGGGAAGTATAGAGGAAGGATCTATTCAGCCTATAAATGGTACCATCCAGCTTCAGTGTAGAGATGCTTAATGGCACCATAATATATACAGACTAATTGTCTTACATATTTTGTAGCCAATCATGTTAGAAATGTTCAATTGTACAATTTGCAACATTATATATAATGTACATGATAAACACTGGTAAGTAGTATAAATAAAATTAATGACTTTCAGCCAAATGATTGCAGTTCAAAACTGCTATGCCAAAGTTATTCAACTGATATTAACAAATGATATTAGAAAATATTAACTTAGCTATGAAGAATGAATTCTTTGGAGTAGTTGTACATATATCTAAAGCCTGAAAATATTATGGACAACAAATTGAAAATAATCATATCTGTGAAGATTGAATTATTGCTGTTACCAAGAAGCTAATGAGATTTTCTAAAGTATCATTTTCTGGAATTCTGTTGCAACTCCAGTAAAATGGATTATATAAATTTATTAATCTCGAATTATGATAGTTTGCTTGCCTAGTAGTAACTTTGCTTCTGGTTGCTTTACTTCCTTTCTACACCTTGTTTTTGAACTTTTCGTTTATGAAATATCACAGAATCCCTCATAGCTCCCTTACTGGCACATCTTTCGGTCCTTATAACTTGTTTGATAGTAATTGTTGGAACTAATCAGATCTTAATCATCAAGGTAAGGAAGAGGAATATATATGAAATTCCTTACTCAAGCAAATGCAGTGACAGAACTCTGTCTAAGAAACTCCCCTACTCACAAACTCATTATTGGTCTGATCTCTTAAAGCCCTCGTATCTTTGCTCCTCATTTATATTGTTCTCGTATGTGATTCTCTCTATGCTGTGGGAGGTGATATGATCTGGTGAGATGAACTGGGAAGCAGGAATCAAGTTTTGGCAAATATTGGCAAAGATTTCCTTTCTGATCTGAAGAAAATAAGGTAATCTCTAAAACTATTTTCATTCTTTCTTAATTCCAGCATTATGGAAGAGTTGTGAGAACAAATTCATTAATATTTGCTATGTTTTGAGAACTGGGATGAAAACTGCTTATAGAAATTCAATTTATTAACTTCCAAGTGTGAAGTGTCATTAACTGTATTGCTTTTCCTTTAATAATTACAAAGTAATATCTCTAGTCCCTTTTATAATTGATGTGGATTTGAGTGCCAGATGTTACTGATGATAGGTGCTCAGAATGATTAGAAGTCTTCAGTAACTTTGCTCTAAATGCATTGTTTAGATGTAGTTATTTTTCTTACAAAGATGTTGAACAGAAATATGAATCTACATACAGAATACAAATCTAGCTCTCAGCAAATTCAGGAGAAAGCATTAGCATAGCAGTGCTTTCTAACATTTTAAAGTCATTAAGTCATTGAATATTATCAAAATCTGAGAACATTTCAAGATGAGAAGAAATTATAGCAACAGCAATTACTTTGGCAACAGCCAAAATGAAGAAGCCAAAAATGAATTTAAAAAGGTCAAAATTGACATTATTTCCATGAAAAATAATGAAGACTGATGACATTAAAAATAGTGCTTGCAAATGCTAACCATCTCATGTGTCCACGCAGATATTCCACATTTCACATTATTTTTGAGACAGAAGAAAGTAGACTTACTCCTTCTAGTGGCTTTATTAATATATTTTTTTGCTAATTCTAGCAATCTGTGGCACCTTTTTTTTTTTTAATTTGGAAGTGAGTGTCAGACATTTGGTTTCTATGAAAACTGTGAAGATATTTTAAAATATTCTTTAGTTTTCAGATCTTACTAGCAACATTTGTAATTCTGTCATATTTCACCCTTGCCACATAAATTCAACAAGACATTTATTGTCGAGGTGTATGTAATCTTTTTGAACTGGAGTTGATCCTAATTTTGAGGGTGTTAAGATTTAACGACATTAAAGTCCTCAGGTAACATAATCTGTAACATAAACCATATTCAGTGAGAAAAAAAATGTTGCTTTAAACATGTTTGAAGACAGCATAATATCTGAGATCGAGCAAGTCATAACCGTAACATTATGGCTCAGAGTTGGTTTTACTATTTTGCCCTTCGTGCACAAACCCAATAAAACATTTTGCATTTGGTAGTCAGGAAATATAGAAAACTAGTAGATAGGCCATTTTTTTCCTTAAAATCTTGATTAATCTTTGTGGGTTTCTGTGAGACTTGTAGGAATACCAAGAGCTTTGGTGCTGCTTCTTTTAACAGAGCCTGGTGTCTTCCAGCATCCTAAGCTCAAGCTTGGGGCTGTGAAAGCCAAAGATAGTGCTACCATAATTTTCCTGGTCCTGCGAAATTATCTAAAAAATAGAAAGTGCAACTTTTTAAACCCCTGAAAACTTTTTTTTTTTTTTTCATGAGAGGCTGATGCACACACTGCTGTGACCCTTGCGCATTGTGCCTCAGCCTCGTTCAGGCTGCTTATGGCAAGGTCTGTGTTTAGCCAGGATTCTGGCTGCAGCAAGGGAATCTCTTGAGTATGTGCCTGGCCTTATATCAGATGCTTTTCTATTTTGATCACTAATCTGTGTGTAAAAACTTTGCTTAAGAACTTATATTAGTATAAGCAATTGTGATGTAAGGTTGCATGTTGTTAAAAGTTATTATTGTGATTATATGCGATTCTTCTTTCCCATGAAAGAAAATATATAATGAATTGTTTGAATTTTATATTGTCTTTAAGAAAAAAAAAGATGTGGCTATATGTACCTAATTTCCCTATGAAAAATAACCCCAACTTTTTCTATGTAAGGTGTTGTATGTTTTAAAAGACAAACATATTTAAATGTTTGCATGAAAACGATGTAAGAACTTGTAAAACTTGGTACTAAATCACCTTATATTATTGAGTAGTCTTGTAAGTGCAGAGGTTTAGAGCTAGGAACAGTTTCATTTACTGCCTGCATTAGTCCTTTCCATTAGAGAAGCCCATGCAGCTGCTCAGGTTATTATGTGCAATAAGGAGAGCAGTAGATAACGTTAAGATCCACCATACTCTTTTCATGTTGCATCTGTACCTGACCACGTCATGAAGACGTTGCTGTGCAGGAATAATTTGCTAGGACATGTCTGTCTACAATAGACTCCTGGCATGGTTTGCTCACAGGTGGGATTAATCAGTAAAGTAAGCAGAGAGGTTTTGGCTGCCTATTTGTTTCCTAGATTTTTGCTCGGAGCAGATCTGTCCTTTGGGGAGTACTGTCTATGCTCACAGTCTGGTGAACGCAGGAACAATCAAGGAGTTATCAAGGAGGTGCTTTATGGTTTCTCGCCTAGTTGAAGGTTATCAGATGAAGTGAATATAGACTATCCGTGTTTTATTTTTTGATGAAAAAGAGCTGAGCACAGCTAAAACTTCCCCATACGGACAACTTCAGCATTTCAAGTGTGTTCCAAGCCTCCAAGGAAGCCCTGATACGTCTCAGTTTACATCATCAAAGTATTCTTGCATGGATCTATTCGTTTATCCTATGCCTACAAATTGTAACCTTGAAGGATCCGTTGCTTAATTCAAAACTGAAATACTTTTCTTCACAGTGAAAGCATTTTCTCTCCTCCCCCTGGATAGCCAGTGCTTTCAGTGTGAACAGATCTTGCCACTCCCGTATCCTCTGCTTAAAGTGAGCACATTCACATAGGGACCTGTGTTGCCAAAGCAGCCCGCAGGGGATTATTGAAGATGGTCATGGCCTGCTTGGCTTGTGTCCAGGTTGCTAATGAAAGCCGGCTGTGCCTGGGGAGCGGCCGGAGCACCAGCTGGGGCTCTGCAGAGAGACACCGGCGGCACCTGGGCAAGGGGTAGTGCAGGGTGCCGGGCAGTCTGGGGGGCAGGTGCTGCTGCTCATGCAGGGATCTCCTGCAAGAGGTGCTGGAGCTCTCCAGCCCCTCGCTGCTCTTAAAGGGAGGTTAAGCCCCTGCTGGTAAGGGACAGATGGTTTGCAGCTCGGAGGATCCGGGGGGCCCTGTGTAGGGCATGTGATCCTTTGGCTTTCGAGTTATCCGTTATCCTGAGAGAGATGAGTGTGGCAATTTAAAAATATGGAAGAGATTACTAACGCCTGAGACACTGCTGCAGCAGGCCTGGAGGCTCGCGACCTAACTCGAGCGTGAAGCGAGCGGCCGCCCTGGTGTGTAAGTGTCACCTTGTGCTCTAGCGGTGGTGGGGGCTTCCCTCTAGCCACAGCCGTGCGCAGGCAGTGGCCCTCAGCCCTGTACTGCATCTAGCACGCGTTATCTGGCCCTCAGCCTGCTTTCCTTGAGGGCCCCCTGTGCTGCAGTGAGGTCTGGGGGAATTGCTGTGGTCACAGCTTTAGCTGTGGGGTCCTCCTGTATCGTGTGATAAATGAGAGGCTCTTCCCGTGCGTGGGGAGTGCCACTGCAGCCCTGCTGGGAGAGCAGCTGAGGAAAGCTCAGGATGAGCCCTGGGGTAGCGGCTCTCTCGGAACTCCCACGTGTTGTCTAAAGGAGCTCCTGAAATCACTAGGGCAGAAAGTACTCTGATGGTCGGTGCTGACATTAGTACAATTTAGAAACTAGTACGTGTTGGTATGTGGAAGATCTATGCTAGGATAATAGTTTAATCTCTTTATTTTGCTGCTTTTTTAGTGAGTAATAAAGTATTATCGTACCACCCCCCCTCACAATATATAGGGATAATGGATTTCCCTGGAAGTCAGGGAAGATTGGAAAGATGGGTCAAAAGATCAAGCTTGCAAATGAAGAACTGGTGTGTAAGGTTGCTCAGCAAGGATGCTTGAAACAACATAATTTTGGGAAGCTGAGGAATAGTTTTCACTTCTAAAGTGCAGCTTATTCTGTGTTACCACTTTTATTTAAGTTCTTAAATGGCCATTTCTGCACAAAGAGATGTAGACCAGGGACAAAAACATATGTTCATCAGAATTAAACATCACTGACAAGCTTTATTTTCTACAAAAAAAAAAAAAAAAAAAAAAATCTGTGTTTTTCCTTTTGGTGGTGGGTCTTAAGTTTCTCTTTAAAAAGCTTTTGTCCTTCCATTCTCCCTTTCAAGTTAACTTTTTGAATGTGAAAAGTGCTAAGTAGCCTTTTTCATCCAGAGTAATATAATCACCCATGTCTGTAGAGGTAGAAGTGGGGCTCAGGCAAGTCATCGTCATGTCTGGTCATATTTTTTTTGGTCATGTGTCTTTTGCTGTGTCACTGAGGTCTGGATATATAATTTATTTAACTGACAACTAGTCCAGGGAAAAAAATAAAACCATAACACAAGATCATAATGCCAGATTCTCTATTGTATGCTTCAAGATTCATTCTGCTGTGAATAGTCTATCCAAGAATATGTGTACTGGGGGAGGTGAAGCAGAACAGTTGATTAAGAAGCTATTACTAAAAAGGTTCTTGACAGACTCTCAGAGAACACTTTAAGGTAAAAGTTTCTGAATGAATGAGATCGTGCTAAAGCGTGGCTGATACAGTGCTGTACTGATGTTTACATATTGCAAAAGAAGCAGACTTTACAAGCTGAATTTCGATGCGTTTGAACAGTGTTTATACATGCCTGGTACCTGGAAAGTCAGGGAAAAGGAGTAATTGGGAAAGGTTGTGGGGGATCTAACTTGTAAGTTATGGACCGATTTATGGTTCAAGAAGACATTCTCGGCAAGGTAGTAATCCTGGAGAAACATCTCTGAGTAGCGGTTTCTTTTCTGTCTCTTATTTGAGCTTGACTAAGTCAAATTACTGTTGGAAATAATTATAGAGCCTTTACTGCGTGAAAATTAATCTATAAACCCTGCTTTTACTGTTGTGCCATGACAGAGAACTGGTATATTTAATTATTCCTTTCCTGTAAGTCAAATTTCGCATACCCAGTGCGCATGTCTAGTGGTTTTCTGTGCCCGTACAAGTAAGAAACAGTTTTCTAGGTTTAGGCCTGTAAGGTTATAACAGGGGTTTTAAGGGATCAAGCAGAGACAGAGAGCATAAAATGAAAATTATGGGTTAGTTATCTGAAGTTTAGGATTTCTTAACCTTTTAAGCTTATAAAATGCAAAAATGGATTAAATTTAATCTTCTCTGGTTTCTATGAGTGCTTAAAATTGTTTAACATTGCTGCATATTTTTAAAGTAATATAAAAAACTAAAATCCCTCCTGGAGAGTAAAAATAATATCTTAATGAATGCGCCTAATATCCTGCTTAGTGTTCAGTATATCAGCATAATTATTACATAGACAGAAATGAGTGTCTTAAGAACCCATCCTCTCTACCCCATGCTTCGCTAGATCTCATAGGTCTGTCTTGTAAACTCTAATTAAAATTATATTGCAATAAAGAGAGATGCTGCAATAAAGAGACATGATTCAGTGCTAACAAGTACCTGTTAATTTTGCTTCTTGTTTATGATGGAGAGATTTAATCATAATCTAATGTAATATCTACACTGTTGAGTGCATCCCGTAGGAGATGGGTATGATGAGAAACTAGCTGTTAACTTGATACTAGCAGATGCTTTTACTGAAAACCTAATTCTAGAGACTTCTCTGAGATGGAGAATTGCTGTATGTAGACTACATGTCAGCACTGATAGAGTTTGAAGCATGAAATATTGTATGCAGCGAACAGAATTTTCTAGCATTGGGTCTGTCCTTAAGTAGCAGTTCAGATTACAGCGACTTTGAGACACTTTAGTTGTGAGTGGAGAGCAAGTGAACTGCTGAGGTAACAACTTTGACCTGAGCTGCAGGTGAGGAGCTAGCCGTCTTACTCCTGCCTCGGATATTTAAATAGAACAACATCTAAAGTCAGTAAAAAGAAGCTGCTCTCGTAGTAGCTGCCAATATGAAACAAGTTGTTCTTTGCTGTTCTTGTTTAATATTCATATTCTATTAAAATAATTTAAAGGTTGACTTATGCTGCTGCTTATACTTTCTGTGCCTTTACCTGGAATTCACTTGTTTTTACATGATGTGTCTCCAAGTTGTGTAGATGCATTTAGACTTGCTTTATTTAAAATAATACCCGGTTTAAGATGGATATGAAAGAACCCTGAAGTGCTTTTGTGTATTTGTACTATACTTACAAATGAAGGGTCTTGTGGTACCCACTATTTTGGAGATGATAAAATTTAGCACAATGTATTTTTCCAGTAAAAATGGTTAACCCACAGACATAAGTGCTGAAACAGTTGAGCATTAAGTATTCTGAACTGAAAAATATTATATATAACTAATATGGAGGTTTGAAACATTTATTTCAAATTCATAGACCGGGCCTCATTTCAAACACTACAGCTATTTTCTTTGTTTTCACAAATATTGATTTTTTTTTTTTTTTTTTTTTTTTTTTTAAAGAGGCTATAGCTAGGACATTTATGAATAAAATATTGCTGCATTATGTAAACAGCACAAGAAAACTATTACTAAAAGTGAAATATGAAATTTTCTCTATTCTAGTTGTATTGCTCTTAATTTAACAAACACACAGTTTTATAGTAAGCTGTTCTTAATCAAAACTGTGCTCTCACTTTTCCACTGTACTATAACTTTCCAAGTTTCATTTTTAACCAAACATTTTCAATAGGTTTTTCTCTGTCTGGAAGAGAGAGAGAGAGAGAGAAAGATGACAGAATAAGGAAGGAAGACAGTGTGCGAAGTGGCCCATAGCAAATAAAAACTCTGACCACTGGTTGCTGTGTGAAATAGAAAAAATGAGGGAGTTGGAAAAAATACCTTGGCATCATGTTTTTGCGTACCTAAAATATGTGTATTGTGTGGCTGACTTCTGCGGTGGTTGCTGTCATGCTATTTCCATGCCCCTCTCTACATCTGCTGTTAAATGGCCACTTTCTCCTTTAGGAGTGAAGCAATGACAGCCAAAATGTGAACCAGGCACAACTCGATCTTCAGGCTGCCACACAAAGAAACTACGTGGTGTGACTGCGCTTGCCCTGGCTGCTGCTGTGTGTAGCTGATGGTGAAGGCACTGAGCACACTGGTGCAGAACAGGGAACAGGCTACAAGGGTGTTTTCTGTCAAGCATTTAAAAAAAAATGTTTAAAGGATTTGAACTAGGTAAGTTTGTCTTTAGAAGAGGCAACCTGCAAGCTGTGATTGCCATTATAAATTAACTTAGGACATGTGCCTCGAATCGGGCAGAGGAGGTAGGAACATAGATGATGAACTGCTTGTTTTGGAAGATTCTGCGCTCTTAGCGTTCTCCACGTGCCTTTTACCTGTCTGTCAAAGCTTGTCATGTGAAGCAGGAGGGACCTCTCACCACCTCTCCTTAGCGGCTGTCTTTATGAAAAGCTGTAGTTTTTGCCTATTTAGCTGTGAGATTTTAGCATATGCTACTTGCCTCTTAGCCAGAGCTCTTCCATGTTCTTCTTGCAGCTTCTGTACTTGTGTTGTAAATGTTCAGGAGGGGCAGCGTGTGGAGCGGCTCCTGCAGTGCCATTGAACTGGCCTGTTTGCTGAGATCAGGATGAGGATTTTTCTCTTCACAGATATTATGAGCCTGTATCTATTTTAGTGTGTTATCTTCTCCTTCATTTCTGGGGCAAAATGATGCAAATCTGGACCAATGGATTTATAAGATGTACTACCTCTTTTGTGTTAGAATATGAGGCAGAATTTGGATTGGCCTGTTAGGCCGTTAAGGGAAGATTAACAACACTGAACAAAGCAATAATATATTGATATTCGGAAAGAATATACTTTCTTTTTATTGATATTGAGAAAGAATATACGAAGAGTATACAGTATACTTTCAGAAAGTAACCAGGTAATTTTATTCAACGTATAGTAGACGTGAAGTTTTCCCAAGAGGCCTGTAAACCTCAGGGAGATCAGAAAAAGTTGGCTCGATGACAGTCTCCTGGATAGGAAAATGGGATCAACCTGCCTGTTCCCAGACAGGAGGGTAAAATGAGCTTTTCCTCAGACCACGAGCAGTGCTCTCATGTGAAGCAGCAGTGGTGGCAGCTTCTCATGTTCTAGGTGAGTTGGGCTGCCAGGAATCAGCAGTGTCACAGCCCGTCCTGCATAACATTAACCTTCTCTGCTGTCACATCTTCAGGGCTGCCCCTGCATCCGTTCTGGCTGATGATACTCTCTTCCAAGTGACCACCAAGTTTCTTGCTTCTCATGTTTTCCCAGACTTTTGTGTTCCTTTCAAAGATTTGAAGTTTTATTGATAATTAAGGTGGAATGGAATTTGATATATGTGGCGAAATGCCTTGGGAATTTTGCCCTTTACATGGCAAAATGTGTAAATATTAAAGTATCTTTTTATGTTTACAGTGAAGTAGGAAATACAGTAAGGTATCCCATGAAGTTGCAGATAATTGTCATGCTCTTAAGATCTGCTTCTTGTCTTAAAAACACTACATCTCCCAAAATAATCTCTGCCTGAAGACTCAGTTACTGGAGGAGTCTATTGGTGCCCTTTAAAATAAATTATAGCACGTACTGAAACTGCACAGCTATTTTAGTACTTGTTTCCGAATGATTGTCTTTGGTTTCAAAGTTTTGTTCCATGAGATACTTTAATCCCCAGTCTGAGCAAGTTTGAAGGATAGTCTGAGTTGCAAAGAGAAACCAGGGTCTTTGGGCATCTCACATTGTATATGTTTTCCCTCACACTCCTAGGTTTGCTCCCTTTCATGTCGTCCTGGCAAGATCGTATTTGTGACTTTAACCTGAAGACCTCTCAGGGTTTTTACTTGACTAAAGCTTGAAATTAGCAGCAGCCTCTTTCTGTGAGGTAGTTGGTATTTTGAATCATCTGGAAGCGACAGCTGTTGAAAGGTGTATCAGAGCCTGAGCCGGAGGACTGATATATAGGTGTATATATGTATGTATTGTGTGTATGCATATATAGATATTGTTGTTACATGTTAAGCTGCGTTATAGTGTAAAATGTAACTAGTTTTGTTGTAGCTTTAATTTTGGCTATGTAATAACTGCCTGTGCATCCATGTCTGGCAATATGCATCCTTTACGCAGTGTTTTCTGAGCTAAGCAGAGGAAAGGCTTTGAATGTTAAAATGGAGACTGCCAATTCTGACATGAAATGTGTAATTTAAAATTGCCTGAACACTTTAATCTATAAGTTCCTCAGTTTCTGATCTGCAAAAAGAAAATGATTCATCTTTCATCAGCCTTGGTCAGTATCACTTTTTTACTCTAACACTGTAATCTTCTTAAGGGAGACTTTTAAGTACTTTGATATTAATGTTTGCCACTTGACACTACTTCATGAAGTTACAGTCAGCAGCTTTAAAAAAAGGAGAAAAGAAAAAAAGTGGCCCATTGAATGGAGCTTCTTTTAGTGTAGACGATTCTTACCTGAATGATTCTTCTGCATTTCACTTCTGCCTCGACTACCTTTGGTTTTATAAGGGAGTGTTTATGCAAGCATCACTTATTAAGAATACAATGTTTACAGTTTCATTTTATAAATGAGAAAGGGAAAAAAGCCTGTTTTATCATCCTAGTAGTCTGAGATATGCTGGTTTTTTTTTTTTTTTTTTTTTCCCTTTTCTCTCCACTGGTCTCTCAAAATGATCATAAAATGTGCCTGTGGGTCCTCTGAAATGTGTGCAGTATGTATTGCAAGGGCATTTTAATTGCAGTCTGTCCCTTGGTCTGTTGAACTTTCCCCTGCACAGAGGTAGCTTTTTAATTCCCTTTAATGAGAATTAAACTTGGAAATAGTAGCTCACATGAATATGTACTAAGGTAGACTGGCCTGTGTTTAGACTTTACAAAATTTATTTCTGTTGCTGTCTAATCAGCTTAGATTCAAGGCTAAAAACTGAACATCTTTGACAGTTATCAGTTCTCAGTACATATGCATGCAACTGAGGTGGACAGACAGACTATGATATACTGTGCTATTGCTGTTAATCTTAAAAAAAAAAAAGAAATTATCTGCAAAAACATTAGAATATACAGCTAAACATGCTCAATTGGTATCTCTCACTTGCTCAGATGTATAGTTGGAAACAATTAGCTTGCTTGAGGGAGTTGGGGAGTGCTAACAAAATACAGATGTGGATCTAGAAATCTGCTCTCAACTCCATGCTTTTGAAGGATTATGTTTACCTGCAGCTAAATCTGCCCGTTTCTTGTATAGTCTTATGGAATTCATGCTTATGGAGTTTATGCAAAGCCTCATCAGGGACAGACTCTTACTTTAAATCCAAGAAGAAGGCAAGAACTTATACTTGTGCTGCACAAGATATGAGAATAGCAAAGGTGTTTATGGAAGCTGCTGTTTTCTACGGACTTTTGAGGTAAAGCAGAAAATAGGCAGTAGATTATAGGCCCCTTTCACCTTGACTTATTTTCATATATATCACAAACAGATAAACTGCAATTTCTGCATTTTATGGTAGGAAGCACCCGCTGCAGAATGGTGACCCTTGCTCTTTGGCTGTTTGTGATTAGCACTGTGCCTGATGGCATCGTGGACAGGGCTGATGCAAATGCTGCAAAGTCACTGACTTCTGGTTTACCCGCTGCAGCCAAGGCACAGGGAGTTCCTTCATCTTCATGTCCTAGTGTTTTGGAATTTATGCCATGCCAAATCTGAGAAGCTTATTTTTGCTTGCAGTTTCACTCGATTTAATTATTCTTTTCTATTTTTCTATTATAACTGGTTGTCTGTAGTTCAAATAAAAAATGTTTGAGAAGCTACAGAACCAGTGAGCACAGCACAACCACTCCTCATCTTTGTGTTCCCAGACCGTTTTTGTCAACATAACATTTTTTTGCTTGTTATGCTGTAATCATGTTGCCTGCTTACTTTTCTATATTTTTTTTCTAAATGCTATTAGCATTATCTTGTTAAACTTTTCAGTTCCCCACTATAATCAACATCCTTTTTATTTCTGTGATGTGCATTTATGAGAGAAGTTACGTTAATGCCATTCCTGCTCCTCATTTATTTTAATATTCATCATTTTGTCTGGCAATTTTTCCTATTAGAATATGTCATCTTAGATCACAAGAAACCCTTTTGCATGGGCCAATAATGAAACTCAACTCTTTGAACTGATATCTCTTAAACTGAATGCCTTTTTGAGTTAACCTCTTTGAAGTCTGAGCGTGTCACAGAATTGTAAGTTAGACCATGGGTTAGGTGTTGGTTTTGGTTTTTGATGGGAGGGTAAAATTCTCTTTTCTGTTATTAAAGCAAAATGCCCAAAGGAGATCCTGGGATGTGAGCTGCTCGCAAGTAGGTGTGCCCTTTAGGTGGGCAAACAATACCTAGCTCGGGTATCAAGAACTCAAGTACAGCTTAGCACGACAGAACCAAACTCTCAGCAAAGTGCAAGATCTCTATCAATAGCTGGGCGGTAAAACAGTGGGCAAAGAAAGTGCAGGCTCAGAGAATTTATGCATCGCCACAAAGCTCTAGGCTCGCTCTTCAGCATGTTCGTGCGTTTTCTTTTTTCATTTTGTTTTTGTTTGCTAGCATTTGTCACTAAACTTACTGGAGTGAACAAAGCTGTCATGGAGAAAAGGTCAATTTTGATGGAATTATGACATCAAAAATGTCAGCATCTTTTATAAGCCCCCACACTATACTTTTATTTTATTTTCATTTTTATTTCAATCTCTGGTTCACTACTAATTTTATTTGGTAAATATCTGATGTTGAGTTTAGAAACAGGATTTCTTTTCTGGAGAAAGGCAGAATGTAGCATAGACACAGGAAATGATAGTTGATCCTACTTGCTGTGAGAAGTTATTTTTGAAATCCCAAGTTGCCTTGTCTCCTGCTGAGCTGCTCAGTTGTGGAAATAAGGCTTGTGCATACTTAAGGCTGTTCTTAACAAGCGGTTTGTCCAAACAGGTGAGTCTAACTGAAGCAGTTTATATTGTAGGTGCACTCTTCTTTATAGGTGCTTTTTGATAATTTTTGCTTGTAACTAGGGATATGTGGTATAGTTGGAAACTTCGATGGGGAACAGAGAGTATTTTAAACTACCTTTTCTGATATGGAATTGTTGGGGAGTCAGAACTGCAACTGCACAGCGCAAAGTTTGAAGGCATTAACCAGCAAATATTCTGGAAAATGGAGGAAGGCTTGACTGGGCCACGTTGGCGAGAATTCAGGTAGGCAGTCTGGACAGGGAAAGACATCGCAATCCTTTCTGGGTTCTGTTTAAGCTTAGAGCCAATATGTTTGGCCAAAATATTTTTGTTTCTTGTTAACTTAAAAAGTGTGGTATAATATCTTTATAGAGGTGTAATGAGAGTGGGCAAAGCTTATGCCATGATAAGTGAGTAGTGTTTGAGTCATAATAATTTCAAAGAGTGATAGATGTTTGTGGACAGCAGAACTTATAGTGTCTCTAGGCCTGTGTTTACCTGGAGGCACGGAGAACGGGATTGTTCCCAGGCGTGGCAAATTGAGCGTGTTAGAAATATCCTATCTGCTTCCCACATCTCTCAGTTGAAGAATGTGATGTCACTGGGATGTGAAGGTACCAGGGGGCAGGCTTCAGTTTTCAAGGCTTTTATCTACTCTTTCAAAACTCATGCGTTTATTAATACACTTTGTCAGTTAAAAATACAAATAAGCAAACATTGTTCGAACAGTCAGTAGCACCTGCCAATGCGAAATACATGTGAATTATTCCCTGCTGGAAAGATTAATTATTCAGTCATCAAATGATTACAGGAAAAATAAAGATCTGTGGACAGAAATTCTGTTCAGTTTAGTTAAGTCACTTAAAAGATGCCTGTGGAGCTGTTAAAACTTATTGGTAGCTGAAGTATTTCTGTCTCTTGATAATGCGGTAGGAGGAAAAGATTCATTTTCCTTATTGTCTTGCACCTAGAATGTGCCAGACTGATGAAGGAAATGCCATAGAGGTAACTCTTTCCAGCATTGAAATGTGTATATTTTCTAACAACAATAGAGAGAGAGAGAGAGAGAGAGAGAGGGGGGAAAAGACTGGAAAAATAATCTGCCTCTTAGATTTTGATCCTCCCGTTTATCTCTCCTTCTAAGCCTCTTCCATTGTTGGCGATAGCTGGGATGGAGTTGTCTGCTGCACTGTGGAAGTGTCCGCCTCTTAGCGAAGGGAGCTGGACCTTTGTCTCCATCAGATGGAAAAGCCACCTAAGTCATCTTGACCTGTCTGACAGGCAATAAGAGTAGGTGAATTTAGTCTAGCCTAACTTCAAAGACGCTAGTCTTTGAAAGATCCTGTAGTTGGAGTCTGGCCATGGAAGTAGCTAGTGGTTGGTATACAGAGCTTTTAAAGCAATACTGAAAAATAAGCTGCCTGTCAACATGTGGAGAGAGAAGTATAGACGAGAGAAGTTTCATCGCATGTTTGTTTGTTTTTTCCTTCTGCAAGGAAGGAATTATGCAATAATTTTGTTTAGTTTTACAGAAATATTTATAGTTTTAGCATTAAATAGTTAAACGATAAAAGAGTTACAGTTAAACCACCTATTCTTTATTCCAAGTTAAATGTTATGTTTCCACTCTGGCTAGAGGTGCAGTGGTAGCATACTGTTCATATGCTTGTGAACCATGGAGATATTCCTTCTAGACAAGCTCTTCCTGGAACTTTCTACTTGCCTTTTCAAGTCTGTTTAAAATGGGTAAAATTAGTGAATAATAGTGAACAAGCTATGTTAAAAGTGACTGTTATGTCTATTGAACTTGAGTTTTACTTAAATCTCTCTAATAGCGTGGGTTGTGTGGCCTGATGGGTTTTGGAAGCACTGCTGTGGTTTCGGACCACTTTGTCCTATCAGTGGGGCCCTGGGCACAGGATAAGCAACCCAACAAAATCTGGATTAATGGGAGTAAAAATGGCCGTAGGAAGACAACTAGTATGGGAAGGAAAGCCTGCCGAGCTGTGTTCTAGGATGGGTTTCTAAGGATGGATTTAACAGTGGCCTCTTAAGTGTGGTGCTCAGGTGAACACAAAGCTTGGTTTGGTTTTATCAAAAATGTTTTATTAGTGTGTAGTACCAGACAGGAGTTGTTTAGCCTAAGAGAGGGTGGATCCAAAGAGAGATCACCTCAGCTGAAAGAGTGGGCAGACATTAACAAAGGAAACTGTGTCTGAATGTGGGTGATCAAGTTAAACGGTCTTTGGCCACCTTGCATGGTGGTGAACCTTAAGCAATGGTCAGGGTCATCCCAGAACGTCTGGGAGATGAGTTTAGAACTGTCTGTGCTCATTCAGGCTCTTCTCCTCACTCTTCCAACATCATAAAAAAGCCTGCAACCCGTCACTATTTCTTTTCAGTGCCTGTGTCATCCCTTACCTTCCTGTCAGAGCGGATGGGCAGCACTCTTCCTTGTGTTCTTCATGGTCAAGGCCACGTTACCTTGCAGCTTTAATCATACGTACGACATTTCGGTGCACGGTGCAGGACCCATGATAACAGCCAAATGTACACTCGTGTAGCGTAGGTGTAGGCTTGGTTGGGTGTTGCATAGCATAAATGTTTACTAATCAAGTAAAATTTGCTTCTAGGGAAAGGTATTTTTCCTTATTTTATTGCTTGTAAATTCATAATGCTTTTGATAAAATGCTAAAGGAATTTTGATGTAGGAAAGAAAGCATAAGCTAATTGGAGACTTGAATACTCTTATTACTGTTTTTATGAACTTAAAACAACTCAGTACTGTATGTATGAGATCACTATTTGCAATGTCAGATAATAACAATATTGGGTTGGATGTTTGCGTCCATCAGTTACTCTGTGCATGCAGAGACTGAGCGATGCTGAGTTTTCATTTGTGCTCTTGCCACCAAGTGTGCTGCCTTTTCAGTGCTTACCCTACACCTATAGTCCGTGTAATCATTCACCACAGAGGTGCTTACCCTACGCCTATAGTTTCATATACCCTGCAGCAAAGATAACCCGTCTGTTCAGGATAAATAGGACTGATGGTTTTAGCTGAAGTAAGAAACGTGGCAGTTAACAAGAAATGCAACAGGTGAGGCTTATCGGCTGTTTCCTAGCAGGTTCAGATACAGTATTATTTGCTGCTTCTGAATTACGAAGGAGTCCGTGTGAACTCCTCCAGATTCAGGGAATGGGCAAAACACATGGTGTCAAATTCTGGTCTTTTAACAGCTTGCTTCATTAATTTGCAGGGACTTGCTGCTGGTTTTCAGTTGTAAAGAAAGGAACAAACCCACCCTGCACAGATTCCTTGTGCTGCAAATATTTTTTCTCGTGCAAAATGAGTATCTTAGCTGCTTCCACTATGCCCTTTTTTACTAATGGCTTCTTGTTTCTGTACGTGCTGTCCTCAGCTGTTCAGCTCAATGGAGTGAAAGTCTCTATTTTCTTCAGCTCTCTGTTAAACTTTCTGCCTGAAATGTCAATATTTCTGGCTTTCATTCACTGAAGTAAACTTGGCTGCAAGCAGAAAGAATTGATTTTTTTATCCAGACCACCTCTCCTTCAATCTTCTCACAGTGTGTAGACTAAAGAATATAGCTATATGAAACTTTCTTGTTACATGTCCTGTAAAACCAGCGCTAAGTACTGTAAGTCTCCAAATTCTGCAGGAAATGAGACAAAGGGCTTTCTGTGGCCTTTTGGACGTGATCTGGGATATGTTTACACTTCTTCTGAGTAAGGATTGACTATGAAACTAACTCTAAAGACACTTTTTTGGCAAATGACTCTATTATCAGTGTCATTTAAATAATATTACAGCGGTAGAAATGTATGTTCTGTTTCAAGATAGTAGTATGAAATATTAAATCTACCAATTTTTATCTCTGTACCAACCAGTAAGTATTAGGTCACACCACATCTTGCAAAAATATAGTGGATACCACTCAGATATTTTAATGGCTCCTTAGCTTTATGCTTATGGAGCATAAAGAAATTTGGAGTTGTTTAGAGGATGATTAATAAAAGATATATCTTAAAAATGCAAAAAAAATACAAAATGCTCAACAGACTTCTGTGGTAGGAAGAAGATAGGTGCCCCATCTCCACTCTCCCCTCCAGACAGTAACTCTTACCATTAGCTGCTTGCCATCTGGGTGCCTTTTAAGACAAATGAAATAAAAATGATCTCCAAACTGTTATTGGGGGAAGTTTGTAAAAGATAAATGGATGTAAAATAATTTTGCTCGCATTAAGAGTGTGATGGCTGGATTTTTAGGCCTTTTTTTTTTTTCTTTTCTTTTTTTTTCTCCCCTCTCCTTCCCCTCCACCAGCAGGTGATTTATTTGAAACGTAGGAAACCTGTTACTAAAGATTATGACTTGTTTATAGTACAAGAACATCTGTGTTTCAGAAGCTTCTTTGGACCTTATACAAATATTGTGTGATTTATTGTGAATAGAAAGCATATAGACAGAGATAAGTCTATGTAGAAGTTGGATTAAAGTATGTGAAGCTCAAATGCTTCTCAAATCAGTAGCTGCTCTCCCACACACTTCACCTTTTTTGAAGGATGATTTAATTTAGAAACTGTGCTGAGGGTGTGGACTGAAGAGCTCCTGCTCTTCAATGCCTAGGAGAAAAAATGTTGGCTCAAGCTGTGAAGAACGACTGTTACAGTACTGCATTTCCTCCAGCAGTGCCTAGAGCAGTAGGTGGGACTCTGATCTATTCTGTGTGGAAAAACTTAGCAAAACAGATAAGAAACCATTTGTTTTCCCTGTCATTCTTTTCCTATATCATCATCATTTTTTCACGGATTTTATTATAAAGCTTTAAATCTGCAGAATGCAGTCTATCATATCCAAAATTTAGGAAACTTGAAAGATCAGATAGGCGTAGTTGAGTGTGGATCTTTGATGTCTCCATGGTAGCCTGCGTCTCCTGATCTATGCTAGTCCATTTGCAGAAGCCAATTTGGGTCTTGCATTTTCTACAGTTTTCATCAAGCCCAGCATAGTTGTAGACAAATTCACTAGTGCACTATTTACTATCCATTTAAGAACAGTCTTGTCTGTAAGGTAGGAAAGATTCCTCTAAAGGAACCCACATTCTTTCCTTTTTTTGCGTGTGACAAATTCTTCTAATCCCTGCTTATGACTTTGAGCTGCTACTTGTAAAATTTAAGCCAGCCAATATCGTCTAGGCACAGAATACACAGGACAAAATCTGTGCTTTAGCAAGACTTGAGTCTTGATTATCTGGCACAGAGAAGTTTGAAGAGAGAGAACCGGTTACATAAGTCAAATCCAATCAGCCATCAAATGGCAGTAGTTTCTTCCAAAGCTATTATCAATCGTTCCATTCTTATGTTTTCTTTAAAGATGCTCAAGTGAATCGTTTTGGCCTTTTGGAGAAAATTAGTTTTGCTTTTGATTGTAAATCTTAAGATGGTTCTCTCCTCATGATTAATGAGATAAGGTGCTTGAATGACCAATTAATTTAGTGATCTATTTTATAGACTCAGAACTGCTTTGAAAGTGTTGGTAAGTAGATTTGAGGTATTTGTAATTACAGCAGCAGCTTGAGGAAGGCTGCTGTGTGCTTAAGGGTTCAGCATTGCTAATACAAGTTGGTCTTGCATGCAAAATTCAAGCCGTGCTATGTGGCAATACTTGATTTAAAGCAGCCTGTTGTAACAGAAATAGGCTATTAATGGCAATGTGGCAGTCTGTAATCAATTCCACAATCACAGTGAGCATTGATCCTCATATTTTATTGATTATGCTATCTTTGGAGTCGAGAGGAAAGGAAGGGAAAAGGTTTCGGCATGCAACTGGAGTATTTATTTCCAGGTACAGTACAGGTCACATCTGTGATTTGCACAATAAAAACTGATTTTACCTGAGGAAAAGGCTTTCAGCTTTGTCCCCCATTCTCGCTACCTCCCTCTCCTTGAACCCTCTCTCCTGACCTTCTATTTGGTGATTACTTACAGTAGTTATTAGTATGTAATGGGTAATTCAGTTATATGATACACTCAATTTTTTTTTTTTTTAATATTGTGAGTAGAACACTAACAGATGCTAGATGTGGAAACTTATTAAGTCGCTTGACTCGGAGTAGCCCTTGGTGGTGTTCATCCTGCCCTCAGAACCAGTGAGCGAGCAATTCCAGCCTCAGCAATTCCAGTTCACAGCCTTAAGCTCTTTTTTTTTTTTTTTTTTTTTTTTTTTTTTTTAATCAACTCAGATCTATTATTCAAACCATGAGCTTCTTATATCTTCAGGTGTAATAAAATGCTTTTATTTGAGCATTTATATTACAATTTAGTTAAATTTTCATGTATATTAGTAGAAGTGAGGAGATAAAGCACAGTTCCTGTAGGGGATGCCCATGTGGATATGTGCACACAATTTCATTTTACATTTGACCACGCAGATCACTATTTTTGATCTGTTCACTTATACATCTCAAAATTTAATGATGAGTTGCTTTATTTTAGTGCTTTTCTAAAAAGTTTCTTTCGTTTCCTGACGTTCTCCAGTGTTGCCCATACAGTTGTGAGAAGTGACAGTGCTAAGTGTCATCCAGGTGTTGATCACAGTGATTAAATTTTCTGCTGGGTATAACCAATTTGACAAGGGATAAAGAATCTGAGATGAAAAAACTTATCCTCATAGGAATTGTCTTGAATTTTCTGTCCCTTTCCTGATGATGTAGTGGTAATATCATAACAATACACAGTATCAGTAGCTGGATACTTAGTTTTAAGACATTTGAGAAAGAGGCCATCCAGGAAACAGTGTTTGCCTAAGCGAAAGAAACAAGGCCACCAATGTGTATGTCTTGATGCTTTTTTTATTATTATTATTATTATTTATTTTTTCAATGAGATCTGTTCAAGTTGACTTTTCTGCCTTCTTTTATAGATACCAGAATTACTGACACTACACAGTATTTTCTAATGTTTGGTTGGTTTAATACTTAATGATTGGACATAAATGCTTTCCTATAATAATTTAGGACTTCGGGCTATCTGGATTTATAAACTTGCTTTGATTGGATTTGGGTTGGCTTTTTTGAATAGGTATATAATTAAAGTGAAAAATCTGGTCAGGAAACAGTGAAAGGCAGTAAGCAAGTCTTTCAATGCAAGTTACAGAAATGTAGCTGACTCACTTTTTAATGCATATCTGAATGCAAATGTTCTCCTGTCCACTCCTACAAAATCAAAGCAAGTTAATATGAAGAATTCACCAGTAAATCAGATTAGCAAGTGCTGTAATTGCCAACCTCATATTCAAGAAAACTTACTCAAATTCTTGAGGATCAATCATAGAAACATTTTTGCCTGAAAATAAAAGAGCAGCCAGGCAACTCTTATTTGTTCTGACCCTTCATTTGAACTTAGTGGCCATGTCTGAGAGTAACTCATGTTTCTGTGTTCCTATGTTTATTTCTGTGTGGGTGTTTCTGGATTTTTTTGGTTAATCTCTTGGATGCTATTACTTGTATTCTAGAGATGACTTGCTGATAAAGGCAAAGACTTATGTAACATTTATTAAGCATGAAGAATTATTTTCAAAATTGTCACTCAGTATCACAGTTTACACTGTGATACGCAACTAAGTAAGTTATAAAAGCTGCTGAGTTGTCCTATTTGTCATTGAAATGATAATTTAAATGATTTGAAAATCTTTGATAGTATCACTATGAATATTGAGACAGACAATATAGCTCAGGTCCAAAATTCTACGTATCTTGCTTAGATGATGTGTGCAAAGGAAAGGAAGGAACAAAGAAATGTTAATGGAGTAAGAGATTTAAAATCCGTAGACACCAAATGTGGAGAACAAAAACTAAAAATAAAAAAGATGATGAACAGATCCTAATGGAGTAAGGAGAAAACCAGCACTTCCAATGGCAATGCTAGATCAAAACACTTGCTTACAGCTAAAAAAATCTGTTTTTAGGCAACTAAATCCAATCTTTTTGTGTACTTTACATATAAAGATCTGAACATAACTCCCATTGAAATCATTAAAGATTCTCAAATATTCAAATCCTTCAAATACAATGAAGAAGACTTTTAAAAGGTCTTGTATCAGAGTTTTTGAAAAATGCTGATAATCTCTCCTCCCTTCCCATCATCTTCCTTTTTGGTGACTCTCAGCATTCTGCATTATATCAAGAAGAGAGGGCGGAAAAGGAAATACAGTAGTTTATTTTGACCATTTAAAAGTATCTGGTCTGTTTCCTATACTTTTCTTCAGGAAGCTTTTTGACACTTCTGGATAGCTATATGTGGAGGATGAACCTGGGCAGAGAGTAAAATGAAGCACTGAAGGTTCCATGGAAACTTAAGAAAAATTTCTTGACAGTGAGAGTAACAGAGAACTGGAACAGGTTGCCAAGAGAGGATGTGGAGTCTCCTTCTCTGGAGATCTCCAAAACCCACTTGGATGCAATTCTGTGTAACATGTTCCAGGTGCTCCTACGTGTTGGAGTCCAAAGCAACTCCAAAGATCCCTTCCAATCTTAATGATTCTGTGATTTCTAAAGAGATCTACAGAGTAATTTGTGTTAATTCACCATGTATGAAAGAATATTAAAATATTAAGGTTGGGAACAAGGTGCCACATCCTCATTTGATAAAGGTAGCACTGCTTAATGTATTCTCTAAATAATATATTAATTCTACTGAAGAATTCTTTCTGTTTTAAAAATCTTATTCCATTTTAAATTGTGTGAGAAACATTTTAGCAGTAATAACTGATTCTAATGTGATCTTGAAAACCTAAAGCTTGGGGTGTTTTATTTCTTATTTGTGAACAATTGGCTTGCTGTATTCCTTCTAGCTCTATTAGGGAGAGAGCACAGTGAACTGTGACAGAAATTCTACACTCTCTCTCAAAGCCAAGTGGTGCATTTGCATCAAAATCACATATTCTGTCACCTATTGGTTTAAAGGAATTAGGTGGTTATAAGTCAAACTTGGTCTAGCACAGAAGTTTTATCTTATGGCCAATATGCAAAATTAATCGTTAATTATGTAGAAAGCAATCTTTGCAATGTTTTTTTTTTGCTTTTAAAAGCTACCTGGAAGTATATGTTGTATATCTTCAGTGGCTGAAATACTGAACTGCATTTCTCTGTTTACTTTGTCTCTGAGGGCAGATCTCACTGAATTTCTAGCTGATGCAGGGAAAAAAGGCATATCCGGACAGTGTGTAGAAATACACTGGCAGTGTAACAGTGGCTCCTCCAGCTTCACACTGCTAACACGGTCGCACTGAAGCGCACGCAGCCCCACGGGGACTGCGACACCCGCACGTGGGAACTTCTCACGTGTGAAACGTCTCCCTTTAAACGAGGCTTCCGCTTGTCTGGAGAAATTTGTTCCGGGGTGGAGGACGAGAAGCAGAGCTGAAGGCAAGGAGACTTGGGGCTCCACGGGACTGACTTGCGGAGTTGGATGGTCTGCTGGTGTTAAAACCAGCCCTTTCTATTCCTCTAAAAATATAAACTACCTAGGCAGTCATTTGTCAGAAATAACATAGATATCACTGGGCTTCCTGCGGGTGAGGAGGTTTACATGTTTACCTGAGCTTCGTTTTGGGTCCTGTTCTCTGAGAATGTTTGTCTGAAAAGTTAAGTGTGTGGTTATCTGTGAAAACCCTACTGCACTGCAGACAGAGCTGCAGAAGAGGAAGAAATACATATTCTTGACTATATTTTGACTCCTATTATACTGTAACAGGGAGTTGTCTGGGAAGAACTGCAATTTAATAAGGATAACAGATTTTAATACTTTCTGTTAGTGCCTACTTGAAAATAGAAAAGTAATCATTGGAACAGAATGAATGTGTGTGTATGTGCACGCATATATATGTGTGTGTTTATGCATTTGCTGAAATTTCATTTCAGTGACATGCTGGCATTTGCAGTTACGCATGCGTTTATGCCTTTCTTCCCAGTTGGCATTTTCCCTTGGCTGTTCACCCGAGAAATTCTTTTTGTTCTAATATTGTGTTTGAACCTTTTAGATGCAGAATTTCTTTAACTGCTGGTATAAACATGTAATCTAGTACTTTCTATTTCAGAAATGTTACATTAAAACCATTCTGAATTGCAGTAACTCACTAGTACAGTAAGAGCAAGAAAATCATAGCAATCACCTTAGAGAATAATTTCATTTGCTTAAAAGTAAAAATAACCTTTGAATTTTAAGAGTCTTTGAATCACTTTGTCAGGTAAACAAAGTCCCCCCCACCCCGACCTTTCTTGGGTTCCATCTGGGTACAACTTGGGTAGCAGCTATTCCCAAGTTGTACCCAGATGCGCCCGTGTGTGGTACTGTGAGTGCATGTGTCCTCCTCGGGCAGGGCTGTCCTGCCTGATAACACCCCTCCTGCTGCCTCCTGCCCGCTGTACCAGCCGGCTCCGGGGGCTGTGCTGGCACCGCTGGGCTCATTTCAGTTGTCACCTGCCATCTGCTTGGCTTTATTCCAGGTCACCCAGGGCAAAATGTGAATGAAATGAGCGCCCCGCCGCCCCTATCCTGCCCAGGTCTGCCCCTTTGCTGCCTTGGCATCTCCTTTTCAATGCTGCTTTTGATCTGTGCTTTGAGGTCAGACTCAGCAAGGTGACATCCCTGAATCTCAGCAGCAATTACGCTGAAAGTAAATTAAAAAAAAAAAGTGGAGGAGGACGAATGAACCTTTGGTCTTTCCTCAAGCCTTAGTACTAATGATTTCACAGAGTAAGCAGAACTGCACAGAAATATTGGAAAGAAAGAACAGAGAATGCACAATTATTAGCAATCAATACGGCTGGGGTAACTGGAAACTTTTTAAAAATGAGCAGCAGCAAAAGAAAAACAGATCCTTCTGTGCCTCCACAAGAGGGTAAGTAGTATATTTTAAAAAAACAAGTTGGCTGTCATCGGTAGAGTTTAAGATACTCTGTTTATAACCATTTATTTTTCTTTGCTTGAATTTATTTTTAAATGGACTTGAGACTCTTCCAGTCTTAGGAGACAACATCACTGCGCTGCTCAGTGTAGCAGTAGCAAAGCTTCTGGGGTGGAAAAGTAGCTGACACAAGGACCCATGAGGAGAGTATCTGTATTGTTTGACTGTGAGGAGGAAGAACCTATGAAAATATAGGGATAATTTGTTGCCCTACATTTCTTTCGTGTGAGAGGTGTGAAAAATGCTTCTTTTTAGCGCTCTAATCTTTAGAGAAGGCTGCGTCCTGCTCTTTGGGATATGACTGTGCTATTTGTCCATGACAGGCCACTAAGGAACCTTGTGAGGACCCAGAATTTGATTTCTGTAGATCTCCTGTTCAGAAAAGATACTAAGAGACTAAGAATGTAATTGACAGTGAGTCTCCAGAAATAACATGGAGATTTGTGTTAATAGTTTGTTTTCCCTTGTTCTTTAATTTGAATGTCATCCATAATTTTTCTACTTTATTAACTTACATTTCTTCACTTGTAAAATGATTGTATTAGCTTTTATTAAAGCTTCTATTTTAATTCTCACTGTGAAGAACATGAATACTGATGTGATCTTTCCCCTTCTGTTTTCACTCTGTTTGCTTGCAACCTGTCAAAGAATCACTTGATTCTTTACAACTTTTTTCTCTTTCTACAGATGATCAGACTGTATACATATTTGAACTAACAGCTTGTAAAATCATAGCTGAAGCTAATTGCTTCTTTTTGATTTTTAACTTTTAATATTATGATCTTACCAATTAGGACTGGTGGTGCAAGATTTTTCTAAACAGCATGTAGTCAGTGAAAATATTTTGCAAGTCTATAAAGCCTCTGAAAATTGAACAGCTTCTGTTTGATTTTTTTGACATATAACATGTCATAATTTTTAGAGAAAAAAAGTGAGCTTAGAATTTGCTCAACTATAAAGAATACCCTGTGTCTTGAAAGTCAGTGGCATAGATACAAATATTCTGCAATTTGACAATTGAAAAATCATTTGGATTTTTTTATTAAATAAAATGATGACACATATACTCTGTAGAACACTTGAATTCGGGGGGGGCAGGGAGAAGTTGCAAAATACTAATTTTTACCAAGGGTTTGATGTGATTTAGCTAATTCATTTTAAAAGTTAACTTGAATTAAATTGTTGTAATTCAGTTTGAATTAAGGACTCTGCAATTATGCATGAAAACTTTTATGTACTCACTGATTCTACTTTTTATGCTAGGCTTTGCTGCCCTCCCATCACTTTAAAATCCAATAATGGTAAGCAAATAAAAGCAGTGCTCAGATGGGAGCTGCTACTCTCTGTTGTTCTCTTTTGGAATGGGTTTTGACAATCAAAAAACTTAAAGAAGTTGTTTTACTTGAAAGGCTGCGCTAGGAGTAATGTTTTATAGTTGTCATTTACACTGGTTAGTATGTTTATTCAAACTTTTAAAGAAACTATGGACTAACTACATATTTTGTTGCCTTGTTTTTAACAAATTTGTCTAAATTTACAAACAGATGGGTAAGGAGGTGAGACGAAACTTTTTGTTAAATACATTAGTATTAAAAATGCTGATTTCCTGGGCCAAAAATACTAATCTTTGATGCTTGGTTAATGCTATTTTAATGATAATATTTTTATGTTTTCATTTATTATTAGGGCTGAAGAAGTTTGCAGTGTTCATCAAATTTATAACTAAAAGAAAATGCTGATAGTAAGGCCCCAGCTGAATAGACTACACATAGTAAAGGATTAAATATATATGTGTTGGTGCATGCGTGTGTGTGTGTGTGTTGTGGTTTCAGTCAAAAATGCCAAGATTTTCCTTTTTGAGAGTAGTGTCATGGACTACACATATAGAGTGCTTAGAACATAAACAGAACATGAAGAACTGTAGAAATTGTGGAAAATTTATCCTGAGATTTTGGTGAAAAAATTGCAGAAGTTTTAGGAACATACTAAAATAAATATTAATTTATTTTCGGAGTATTGTTTTAAAAAAATTAAATCTATAACTGTAGCAATAAATAGAGAAGTTTATCATATATTTGAGGGGTGGGGGAAGTATACTTTAAATAAAAATATGCTTTAATAGTTTCAGTGCTATCTCATTTTCTCTAATTACTGTAATTTCTGTAATCAGAGAGGATTAATTATTAACTACCGCAGAAATGTACTTTATAAATAATTCCTCAAATTAAGTATTTATATAGCTTCTGCTATGCATTCAGTTGCTTAATATCATATTATTAATGTTAATTAACCCCTTCCATCATGCCCATGTGAAAGAGACAGATGTGCATTTGTTCTCCTGATCAAGATTGATTATAGAAATAAATATGTTGGAAGAAGCAGTTACATGGAAAGAAGGAAAAAAATAGTGTATTTAGCAGTCCTCTCTGCCACAGTTAGTGAAGTCTGAATAACTATGGGAACTCCTGGGTGCTTTTGTAACACAGGAAATCCCAGAATCACCCCTTTGGTGGAGGATGTTGGTTACAATCCGGTGGAAGAACTCAAGGCTAAGGTTGGCAGGTCAGTTTTGCATTACAAATGAGGGAATCAATATGCAATCCTCTTCTACATAGTGTAATTTAATACATGATCAACTGTAAAATGTGCTCTGCAGTTGTGAAAAGTGTTAGAAATTTGTCTTCAAACTCCCAGTAAAAAAGGCTAGGACTTTCAATTGCTTTTAATAAATAAACATGAAATTAGTACTTTTGAGATGTGCATCAAAGAACAGGATGTTGTGAAGTTCCCTCCCTTACAATAATCTATTTCTTTGTGCAAAAATTGCACAAAATCCCATTCTAGCACAGTGTTTGCAGTGTTACTGAACCATATATGGGGAAAACTCCTATGCCTGGCTCAAGTCACATAATGAAGCATTTGGGGGCATCAGAGAGGTTTTGGAGGTAAAACTGACTGAGAATTTAGGGCAAAAAAATGTAGCTTAGTAAATCCCCAGTATTCTCTAGAGCTCTTACTTGTGTTTAATAGCTATTACTTCTTTTCAGAATACTTCAGTGGGTGCTGAAATATGCCGTCAGGCGCAGCTTTGGCCACATTTCTGAGGCGTAGGAAGAAGGAAGGAAAGCAGCTTTAGGATTTTTTTCTCCAGGAAAGCAGTGTCCCTGCAGACAGGGTCACTGGCACCATGGTGGCAGCTCGGCCTCCCTGGGGCGGCTTGGGCTGGAGACTGTACTGTTTGCAGCTCCTGCGTTAGCTCACTGGCGCTGCAGGAGCTTGCTTTAGTCCTCGGCACGTTGGTGAATTAATGTATTGACTTCCTGCTTGACCTGTACTTCAGTTGCGCGCACCTTGCCTTCTGTCTCTGATAATTGTAGTGTCTGCACGCAGGGTGTAGCCCAGCTGTGCTCCTTGTGCTGCTTGGTGCAGTGCAGGGGAGCTGAAGGGGCAGCGCACGGGTGTGCGGCCCGTGCAGAGCTCGCCAGAAAGCACCTTCGTGGGCGAGATGGAGAGCTGCTCGCTCTTTTCTGTTAAATGGGGGAATGAGGGAAGAAGAAAGGGCTTCCAAGCTAGCTGTGATGAAAGTGGTAACACTACCATGGTTGCACCTTTGTAAATAGTTGGCTGAGGCAGGAATTAATTTTCCTGGTCTTTCTACTATTTAAGGACCTTAATATGTGATTCTGGTTCCTTTTTTGTCTGGCTGTTGCTTGATTTGAATGTTGAGTACTTACGGCTATTGCTAAAAATTTAGATTTGTGGAATGAAGTCCTACCTCCTACTGCTGCTTGTGGTGATAGGAGTTTGATAGTGGTTAAGGGGATATGGAATGATTTAAGCCAAAAGCATAATTGTGTAAGTCCCGGAAACATGGATTTGCAGCGCTCTGGATTTCAGGGCAGCAGCTGTTTGCCGTCTTGGCTGAAGGCAGCTGTCCCTTCTCCCGATCTCTGGTTGAGGAAAGATAGTTCTAGGTGTGCGTGCCTGTGCTTATTGCTGCTCTAGCAGTTCCCTTGTGCTGCGACGATTACTTCCGTGCTGTACCTGTTAAATCCAGACAAGTGAGAGGTAGGAAAATTAAAATGAAAGACAAGCTGTAAACTGTCAGCCATAAATAACTCTGTGTCTAATATTTAAAGCTGCAGGATTAACCATTTGAAGATATGGGCATCATTTTCTAGTTAAATAAAGGCTAGCTCTTCAAGGCTAGTTCTCCCTTTTTCTTGAAGCGATTCCAGTTCCAGGCTGGCTGTGTGCCGCCTCGGGGAGGGCTGCTTCACTGACCTGCTCCACATGCTTTGCACTTGCAAGACAGTTCTGTTGTCTGTCAAATGAAGCATCTTCAAAACTGACTTGTCTTGGAATTTCTCACGTGAATTTGAAGAACTAGTTTTCTGATGGATTTCCTAATTGCTTCCTAAAATAAAAATATAGCGATCAAAAGTTGTATGTATCTGCCATTAAGTTGTGCCTTCAAAGAATTTATTTCAAAGTTTCCTCAGTTCTTCCGTATTTCTGACTTACCTGGGTATCTGATTCCTTAAAACTTACCTTTGCTCCTAGTTTTTTTTTTTTTTTTTTTTTCTCAAGTCTCTAATTTATACTTCAAATATTGCTCTTGCAGCAAAATCTGAAACAGGTCAGGTGGAGTATTTTAGGAATGGAAGGGGAACATTTAACTCACAATTTAACTGACACTTTTGTTTTCTGAGTGTATTGAACAAAACAGAGCTCTATGTTTGATTGCTGGTGATATTTTCGATGTAAACAGAGCAAATCATTTCATGATGTTTTTGGTTAGTTGACTAACTTCCAACAAACACTTTTATTGCAAAATCTGTTATATGCAAATGAAATGTTTCAAGGAAACTTATTTTTACCAACATTGTAACAAAATAAAGTAACTTTTGGGCTTGACATATGATGCATATTTCTAGCTGTAAAGAAAAGGCTTATATGGCTTTAAATAGCTGAAAATATGTAATGCTGTGTTTAAAACAGATTCAGACTACAGGACCATTATACTAGCCAAGATACTAGGCAGCTCTTTAGATTGTTTAAAAAATGGAAGAAAATGCAATTGGTATCTTCCAAAAGGAGGTCATGTTCTTCTAACCTGTAATCTCTCATACAAAATCATGGACCTTTTTTTTGTTTAAAAAGTAGTGGCATTAGACTCTTTCATAAATAGAATTCATAAAAGCTTTTTTTACTGTGGTGTGCAGTGTGAATTTGTTTTCCACAATTACACTGAATCTAAGATGTTAGAATTAGTAAATCCTATAGGAATCCTATGATGAAATGGATACCATTGCTGGCCTATCACTTTCCAAAAGGTAGTTGAACAGCCTTAGTAACATCCCAAGATTGAGTTTGTGTATTGTGATACATTGGATCACTTAGGTGTGTCAAAATGATCACCTATTCTTAGCCTATAACCTATCTTGCTTAAGCTTTTCCAGTTTTTAGCTTGAAAGGGTTTTGATTAAATACATGTATAAGAGGAAAACTAAAGACACGGCACAAGAAGAGAGACGATATTAAAAGTGACCCTTTAGTATGCAGAGGTAAAGGGAGCAGAAGAGTCTAAGATGGATTGCTGATCAAATATTCCAAATGTTCACCCAGCTGGACTATCTGATCCGTTCAGATGCAGTTTTCATCAGAAATGTCATCACGGAGAGATTTTTCAGAAGACAACAGGTGCTGTTACAATTGGAAAAATCAGAGACATTTGGACAAATGTGCCCTTTGGGTGTGCTAAGTTGTGCAAATAAATTCTCAGAACTTTTATTTTTAATTCTTTTTCTGATAAGCTTGAAGCCTCTATTCATAGCAATGATGACTGATAACAGGTCTGTCTTTGGTCTTTCATTTAACCTGATTCATCCCAAAATGAAACAAAAAAAATCATCTCTGTTTTGGTTGTTGTTTTTCTTTGTAAACATTTTGGCAACTTAAATCTTCAAACTTTCTTCATCTTCCCAAGCTTCTGTCTGAAAAGAAGTGAGAGGAAAAATGGGCTAGTTTAGTTAAGGTATTTGGTAAAGTTTGCTAATATATTTGGTAAAATATTTTGCTATTATGTGCTTTTTATTTGGCAAGAAACAGAAAACAAATAATGAGAGAGAAATAAAACACTTCTTTCTGGAATATGAACTCTTAGTAAGTTTCTGGCTAAGAAATCAGAGTGTGAGCAGAACTTGCTTTCCAAAAGTGCCCAGAAAGATTTACTGGAAAGCGTAGGACTGAAGCGTGTGCTGTTGTGCTTAGAGTCTTCTGCCTAAAGATGTTCAAGTTGTGTATCTTTTAAAAAGTTAATTTTTTAACAGCTGAAGACTTATCTCTAATGCCCATTTCTAGATTGGGGAAAAAACTAGATCAATTTTATCTAGGAAAAAAGGTCTTTGATCTTGCATATTGTTGATTAGTCCAAGTTTTGGTGCACACAAAGATAAAGACAAATAAGAAGAACCAGCCTCAGTATATGATCCAAAAACTGTATTGAACATAATTGTTAGTGTACAGGGGTCAAGTTCAGATGAAGAGAAGTTAAGACAAAGGAGCCAATTTAAGCATTAGTTTTTGTGGTTGTTTTTCTTTCTCCTGTCATTATGTTAATTACCTAATGAACTCTTTTGCATGACCTTTTGCATGTGTCCCCTGCTAATCGGCAACTTCTTCATTTTACTTGCACTGGGAAATCATGGTATCTATTTTTCTGGTAATTCTGGATAATTCCCAGCAGGGTGTAGAAGGTCAGACGCAGACTTTGATTCACTGCCTCAGTGAGGACCTGTCTTCACCAGAAGAATTGCATTGATGTTTTCATACTGACCTTTGTTACTGAGCAGCCTAGCTGCTAATTTTTGCACCAGCTAACAGCTGTAGGTTTTCCTTTCTACTTCTTCCACCTGTTTGCTTGTTCCCAAGAAAATAGGGGGAAAAAAAATCAAATAACCATTGTGAGAAGAAGTCATCAAAAATTTCTGTCTTTTATCTAGCTGTTATGCAATTTCTTGGTTAGTTTTACAGTATGTTTCAGGAAGCTCTAGTGCCTCATCCTCGGATGTTCTGTTTTTTTGCCTTTATCTTAGAAAAGGAGCTTCAAACAGGAGGACTTATTTTAAATGAGGGTGCCTACTCCCCTCAATACGGTGTACACGACTTTGATTGAGTTACAACAGAAGGTCCTAAAATGAAGTTACTTGACCAATACAGTGTTTGTGTATCTTAGATGTATATTTTACACTGAACCTCAGAAAATTGCGAGGGTCCTTATTCATGGTTTGGTAATTATTTAAATGTTACAGAGACCCACAAAGTATTCAGATGAGGGTTCAATATTAAGGCAGTGGGAGGACTCATTTTCCTAAGAGTTACAGAATTATCATGGGACATATTCTGTGCTCTTAAAGAGTATTTAAGGATACAAATAATTGACTTTCATGGGAATTCTCACATGTTTAAAACCTGTGCTTGACTGTCTTGCTTTGCTGATGCTGAAGTGTGCCATTTCTTTGGAAAAAGACAATTTATTTCTTCCAGGCTTGTGATATATCTATTACACTGTTAATATTATAAGTGTTTCAATTAGTTTGTACTTATAAAATATGGTACTTCATCATTATTGAATATAGTAATCTATTTGAAACCATTTTGATAGGTTAAGGATGTAGATGCAAGGTTTTTAACTTAAAAAGTCCAACCTACTTCCTCCTTCATATTGTTTTAACAATGTAGTGATTAAAAATCAAGACACCTACGACATCAATCAAGTCGCACTGTGAAAGCAGCAAAACAGTGGAGACTAAAGGCCTATATATCTGTGTGTGTGTAAATACATATAGGTTTTTAATGTACTACTCTGCGTACATGAAGCTGAATATAAACCAATCAATGTGTTTCGTTTAGCTTTATGAACAGCTGATGGTGAGAGTTTGTGTAGGTTGTAGTGTCAACTTTCAATGTTGTGAGTTAATAACTGAAGAAATGTGAAGAAAAAGCGGTTGGGAGGAAGGAAGTACTTCCTTATATTTTGTTATAGTTTTATACCTGTTTGCAACAAGCAGATTCAAGAAAATCTGTCACAGTCTGGAGCCTAAAACCAGTTATCTTCATCAAATGGTGGTTACTCACTTGGGCTAGGTGACTTAACATGCACAGTGTGGCTTGTGGAGGAGGAGACTGATGTTCCTGTGGCTTTCACACATCTCTGTGTAAGATGCAGGTGGGCACGTCTGCAGTTTTGGGATCCCATGAAGCTACATGGTCCATCCCATCCTGTTCTTACATAAGGTGCCTTTGTGTCAAGTGTAGCAATGTCAGAATCTGGCTTTGGGCAGATTTAAGTGGCTCTGCAGTACCCCAGATAGAAACAGCAAGGGAAAGGTAGCCTCACAAGACTGTTTTCAGCTGTACAGAGGGGAAGCTAAGGGCTCTATCACAAATTACAGTTATTCTGATATCAAGCTTACTAATCAATGCCCTTAAGCTGCTTTTAGCAGAGTTCCTCCTGGTGTTGCACAACCAGAATACCTAGCAGCACTTCTGAATGTAACATGACCTCCTAAACCCAACCATCTCTGAACAGAGACTGGGGCCCTGGTTTTCAGAAAAACACTTTATTAGCCTCATGAAATTGGTTTGAATTCAGTGGAAACAAACTTCAGTCAATAGCAAGTGCTTTTCCAAAACAAAAACAATGCTTGGACATTGCCTGTTTTAAAGAATGTTACCTCAGTCAGTGTGTGCTGTTTGTGGAATAAGCTATGTTTCTACATGGTATGTTTGAGCTTTGATTTCATTAGGAAAAGTGATAGTGTATCTAAATTATTCAAATACATAATCAAAATGCAAGCCACCAGTACCGTTCTAGAATTTGAGTGCAGTCCATAAATAAAACTGATTTTACCAATTTATATTAGTGAAACAAAAGAATGTGTGCGTTAGCAGTGTAGGGATTTGAAAAGAAATCAAGCAAATAGGAAATTCATAGAATCAAGGAGTTTGCATAGAAATTGAAAGGCTGTTGTGCTGAAATAAGTATGAAGACGTGCAATTCTATTGCTGACTACTGCTGTTGTCTTATATTTTATAAAATCTCCGTTGATAAGTTTAATGCTTTCATTTCATAAAAATTGATTTAATTTCTGGAACAGTGAACTCTTAAAACGTTATGCAGCAACACTCTCCTACTATTTATATAAGAAACCATAGTTGTTTCCTACCAGAATATGAAGTTTAAAGATCTCTACTGTATAGTTGCTTCATAATAAGAGAATTCCATACTGTTTGTGCTAAAGATCAATGACATTCAAACTATAGTTAGACTAAATGCGTGAAGTGCAAGTAATATAAATTACTCTGTATGCACTCAAAGCAATACCACTTTAACAAGGTGCCGGTCTGAACTGTAGATAGTATTTGAAGCACCTGAATGCCAGTCTGCTACATGCTGAAGAAGCAGAAAGTGCTCAGTTCATTGCAATTAAACTTAGTATTATCTTACTAAAGATATCATAATTGCTTTTAAATTCAGTAGATATTCTCATAACTTCACAAACAAAGCATTCAAAACTGAGAGGCAATGTGCAACAGGGTGTTGCAAGAGATGACTGCCTTTCTCACCCTGGCAGTGACCTGCTCTGAAGCCTTGAACCTTGCACAGAACTTGTTCTTTTCCATCTTTTCTAGACTGAAATTCTTAAGCAAGAGGGAAAGGAGGTTTTTCACTAAAATGTGCAGTGCAGCTGGCGCCTAGATTGTCATTAGGACTTGTAGGTATGTAATGTAAACAGCTTACATATTTAAAAAAGCTGATTGAATTCACAATCTTGCCATAATTTCAAAAATTACTGAGAGCAGTACCGACTACAAATACC
>JAWLRI010001044.1:270414-283993 GCA_034781795.1 Crypturellus tataupa
ATTTAAAAAAGCTGATTGAATTCACAATCTTGCCATAATTTCAAAAATTACTGAGAGCAGTACCGACTACAAATACCTGGAAAATGTCTATGCACTGTATGATTTTTATCAGTGGCTGATAGAGATATGCATTAAACTAGTTTGCGCATATAGCTCGCGTTTGACCACAGCAGCTCCTCCCATGACGTGCCTGAGAACTGCATAACCATCTGGCTGCGCGGAGCGTCGTGCCCGCGAGCTGCCGCGTGGCCAGCGGGAAACGCACTGGCTGGCTTAGGAGTCCCTGCAATCACCACAGTGTAAACGCCGAGCGAGGGACGCGCGTGGTCTGCAGGCTGCCTTCACCCAGGGAACAACTTACTCTGCACCCACAGGGTAATAGAAAATAGAATCTAACCACGAGTATCAGCATGGCTTTTAATTATGTTGTTTCTGTCTTGGCTATAGGGGTAGATCAGGGCTCGCTAACTTTAGAGACACTACTCTGCAGGATGGGAAGGGAGCAGAAACCCTATTTTGGGTTGTATGCTAAACTTGCCCGAACTGCTGCAGTAGAGTTGAGAGCAGACTTTGCCCATGAGGCATAGTATGTTCTCCCAAGGTGGGTTGCTCTAGGGACTCTGTTTTATCTGGAGAAGGCAGCACGCCAGCTGGCTAAGGAGAGGAAGAGAGTGTTCACCATCATTTGGGTTATCTTTCCAGACGACATCTGCAGCTGTTATTACAGGAATTGAAGGTTTTTTTTTTCTTAATTTTGTGCATCCAACCTTTTTATTAACATAAAACTGTGCCTCCTATCTTGGATGCTCTAATTAAATTAGTTATTTCTATATTTCTGTTGGACTTCAGCTATGTGCTTTTCAGCACACCTTCTGTAATATCTGAAAGGTAAAAAATAATAGACTTTTTTTTCTTTAACAAATAAGCTGAGGGAGGCAAGTAAATACAGTGCCTACAGTAATATCCAATAAACGAATAGTTACTATTTCATCAGAACTTTCTGGACACAGATAGGAATTAATGTGCAATCAACCTTACAAACACAAACCAAATGGATAAAAGATGTTACGATTTTCCATGAATGGTAATTCAGATGTTCTGCCTGAAAAATTACTTTATTGAAAGCAATCAAAAGAGCAAAACAATATTTATACAGACAACACTGTGTGCTTTTTAAAAACCATAAATGACAATGATTGCTTGAGTGTTTTTTTTTTTTTTTTTTTTTTTAAGTAATTGCATAATTTGTTTTAGGACCTAGAGTTCACTTCTATTACTTTAAGTTCACAGAATCACAGAATGATTCAGGTTGGAAGGGACCCGTAGAGATCATCTAGTCCAGCCGCCCCTGCTCAAGCAGGGAGACCTAGAGCACGTGACCCAGGGTGGCGTCCAGGCGGGTTTGGAAGGTCTCCAGAGAAGGAGACTCCACAGCCTCGCTGGGCAGTCTGCTCCCCTCACAGGAAAAAAATTCTTCCTCATATGGAGATTAAACTTCCTGTGTTTCAACTTGCACCCGTTACCCCTCGTCCTGTCACCGGCCACCATGGAGAATAGCCTGGCCCCTTCCTACAATCGCCCCTCGGGTAATTGAACATATTGATCAAAGTTGTCTTAGGAACATACTTCTCAAAGGAAGTTTCTTTTAAAATATTGATTTTTTTCCTGATTATTATTTTGGTTTTGTACAGCAGCAAGGGAAGGCGGGAAGACTGTTGGACAATTTATTTTCTTTTTTTTTGTTTGTTTGTTTGTTCTGTTTTCCTGTGTTTCATGAAGTACTCTGTATAGTCCTGACACTGGACAAATAATACGCACCTCACAGCAATGCAGAAATTAGAATATATAATGTGAACCTTATAAGTGTTCTTTGCTTTAGGGCAGATATTATCCTAGACTGTGTTTCGATTATTTAGAATAGCCCAAAATGCTAAACTCCACCATAATCCCTTGAAAGGTCGCACCATTTAAAATGTGTCCCAGGTAGGCAAGCTGAAGAAATTGCAGATCTTCAGGTTTCTGCTGCTATTTCACAGAATTTTGGTCCCAAGTTACTCATCTATCTAATCCTGTGAAGGGCAGGGTTGCGCATTGTGCTGCATGCTGTTCTTCTGGTACCAAAGCCGAAAGAAAGGAAATAGTGAGGAGACAATTGCTGGAGCTGCAAGTTTTTTTGGAGGGAGGAACAACTACTAAATTTTTCCCCTGTCATGAACATGGTTGCAGCTACTATCAGGCTGAACTTTAGCCAGACTTCATAAATGTGCAAGCTTTTAGCTGTATGCCTGTTTTGTTATCCTCATATTGCTGTGTTTGTGTGATAATGCTGTGATGAAATGTGAGCCTAGAAGAGTCTCTGGATGTTGTAACACCACATTGCTGCAGGCAGTAGATGCTCTGCTAGAAAGTACTGTTCAAAAGAAGATCCGTCTTAAACTGGACATGGAATCGTGTGTGGAACCTCTTGAGTTTTTTTCTTCTATTCCATCATGGATATGTTTTTTTCCAAAACAATCATTAGTAACACTAATTGGACATGTTAATTACAGCTTTTCAAAGCGTATCTTGCAACATCCCAAGTACTGGTAATCTTGAAGGATGCTAACCTGTAAGCAGCCCTGGTGCACAGAACATGCAAACACAGAACTTGTGGCCTCTTCTGGTAACCGTGGAGTTTTTGTTTAGCTATAACGGGTATCTGAAAATCCTACTTTTCTCCCGCTTTTGGTGATTCTGTACACTAATTTTTAATTTCTAAATAGTTCAGGTGTAATTTGGATCTTGGTAGTCAAAAGTCATTTCCTTTGGATTGAGCTTTGATGTACCACTAAAATATGCTGAGGTTTTCAGCCATACTGTATATATGATCATAGGTAAGTCTAATAGTCCTATCAATAACTGCATGGTTGGTACCACTCCTTTTGCATTTAATATAGACCTCTAAGAATGCTACTTCACTGCCCAGATTTGCAGGTGCTGAATGCTGTGTCTTGCTTTGCCATCATGTTGGCACCTAGACAGACTTGACTTGCAGGATATGCACGAGTGGGAAGGTTGGGTAATGAAGACTCTTTCTGATCACTTTGGCTTTGAAGTCCTTGTCAGCCCATAGGAAGAGAATTAGCCAGCAGAAACTACCATCAAGGATATTTTACAGTACTAAGGCAAGAGCGTATGAAAATACATAAAACTGCTGAACAACCATGAAACCTGCTCAAGTGGAAAAAAACAGAAAGAAAATATTCTAGTTGGCAAATGGAAAGATACAAGGTGCCAAAAAGGATGAGGAACATTAATCTACTCATTCAGGAGGTTTTTTTTCTTTTTAAATATATTTTTGGAGTCTACAGACGCTAGCCACGTTCTGAGTGCAACTTGGGTAACGTGAAGGTTATTCTAGCTTACTGTGGCCTCCAGTGCACCTCGGAGACTGTCACAGTATCACTGAGAGCCATTCAGAGGAAAGAAGTTCTGGCAGTATTCCCCCCCGAATATTGCATGTTGTGTATCCTGTGCTTGCCTGCATGGCAATGGCCATTTAAGGAGGCTGGTCTGGGATCTCTTAAACTACTCTTGCACTAATTAAGCTCGCTCTTACGTAAAAGATGGCTAATTCAGTCGAACTTTATTGAAGGCAAGAACTTCACTTGCTGTGTTCCAGAGAATTTGATTGCTTACTTTGCTTTCCTCTGCATTTTCCTAGCTTTTGCTCAGGTTTTAATGAGGTCCAAACCATAACATCTGCTGCTTCTGACTGCGTTTGCTCATTGCACTGCATAACTACATTCCTGTCCTTAAAAGAAACTGAACATTGAGGCAATGCAAAAATCTTTTTTAAAAGAAGAAAACCCTACAACTAACAGTTGTGATTGTAGTCTCAGAAAATATAAGGGTAATAGGCCTGTAAAGCAAATGACCTTCATGTTTACTAGGGAATGATTAGGAGAAAAAGAATCCTGGTAGGGAGGCATTTGCCTCAGTTCAGTGAGTGGGGAAGCTTGAACCTGAGTGGGCCAGGTGACAGGGGCTCTAAAGAACCACTCTTTGAATCCACTGTTGTTTAAAGTGCTACAACCATTTCTGTGTTTGAGACTTCAGGCTGCATTGCGAACGGGCCACTTGTACATGAGAGTAATTTAGAAAAAACTTGGCTGGGGAAACAAAGTAAAAATTAATCATTTATTGGAAAAGAAGAGAGAGAAATGAGAAATCTTTGTTTTGCTTTCCTTCCGTAAACTTGAAATGGGCTACTGTTGGAGGAGCTGACTGCCAGTGGGGTTCATTTCCCACGAACCTCTGCCTACGACTACCAGAGTATTTCTGTAACCAGCTCACTTGATTCATCAGCTGATTTCATGTTTGTGGGCCTTTTTCATGCTTCCAAGAGTAGCGGTTATACTCTCCGGAGGGGTTATTACCAGGATATTTGCTGCAGCTGCCAAAAATCTTCTGGCATAAAAACACTCTCTGAGTCAGCTTTATAACATGACAAGTTCTGAGACAGCTGCAAAAATGCAGCTTTGGAATAGTCAGAAAAACTCCTGCTAGTTACAAAATGTCATTAAAATTTGCCTAGTACCAATAGGTAATCATGAAACACTATTTTTTTTTTCTAGTTAATGGGTAAAGGGAAGTTGTACCTGTTAGAACAGTTGCTCAGTTGTGGCTATGCGTATCATTTATATTAGCTGGGATGAATTAGAAATTGTCAAAAGAGAATGACTCTTTTCCTGTTATCATTTATTACTCAATTAGAAGTTCATTGAAACGTGTGCTAGGAGCAGCCTTCACAGCTGGCATTTTTGTTTTTCATTTCTATCTTTTTACTAGAGTAGCAAATATGATTCATTCATATGAAGTTAGACTGTAGCAGCTGGAGGTGGTCAGTGTGGCATTTCTGTAATTCATAATTTCGTATTAATAAATTTGGTCTTCTGGAGAGAATTCTCTATTTTTCTGTTCCCATTGTCTTGTAATTCTATAAACATTATGAACACTGCAGCGGGAGTTAAAATACTAGTTTAATTGGCCCTTTCTTTACTGTACTAATATTTTCATCTAGAGCCTGCAGTCTTACTTATGTCTAATTATATTTTATTTCTGTGCTCCAGCCTACATTTAATTTGAACAAGAACTGGAAATGAAGTTGTCAGTGCCTTATTGCAAATACTCTCCTCCCCCTTACTTGAACCATCTCAGATGCCAGCAGTGCTGGTCTGTTGAACCTCCAAGCTGTTTTGTTTAGCTTTGGAGAGCTGACTGCTTTGCATCCATGAAACTGGTGGCAGGAGGCACAAAGTGCATGTGATACTGCCCAAATTTCTCATGAGTTGAGGGTAGGAGGTATTTCAATTTCAACTATGCTGAGTTAATTATTTCTGTTGTCTTAATAAAGTAAGAGTGCAACTGCAAGGTGTAAAAATCTAATGTTGTTTATCTAATGTGGATTATGCCAGGGTTGTTTTTTTTACTTCAAGGTATTTTTATTGAAATATCCTCGCCATAGCTACGTTTAGTGCTTATTATCTGAACCAATTAATTGCAGAGTGGAGTGAAGGGCATGTGGAAGGGCAAGAGTGGATCTTAGGGCTTCAGTAAAGGAGAGAGGCTGTTACAGATGTTTCATTCCTTTTCTTCCCTGATTTGGAATATGTAAAATTTCTGCATTTCTGAGTATATTAGAACAAGTGACTAAAATTTTCAAGAATTCAAATATACTATTTTAACATCATTTATACCACCTTTTTGATGTGCAAGTTGTAGTCACTTCGTTCTGTCCTCCTATCTTTATTGTAACTTAAGTGTAATGAAGATTAAGGTTTGGAATTTATAAGGCTAGAAACACATAGTGTAGACTTGTGTTTTCTGGATTTGAAGGAGTGGAAAAACAGACAAGTTGCCGGGGTTTCTGTTGTTCTTGTTGAAGAAATGACTGCCCATTTTTATCAATTAGTTATGCTTTTTAAAAAAAAAAAAAAAAAAAATCCATCATTTCAATTAGTTGTTTGCTTTCTGGAATAACTTTATAGAGCAAATAATCAGTAAACTGCATTTCTCTGTTCTCTCACGTTCCCTCTCTGAAATGTCAGATGAATGCAGAATGTTGTAAGACAAGAAAGTGCATGTATTAGTAGTGCTTTTATATTATAGTGTTAAGTCTATCCTAATATAAAATGTGATGCTTTTCTTTCCACTATAGATCTATTTTTAACCCACAGTATTTTGTCAATGATTATAGGATATGAATCATTAAATCTCTAGAACATGTTATTGAATAATTCCTGTACAACTTTAAAGATTTGCAAATGAATCTACAGAACTTTAAATCACAAATTACTTTGATTCCAGAAGAACTTTCCTTTAGGAAAATATTCTAAAGATTTGCAAATACTGATTATTTCACCTCTGTGATTGAAAAAGCCTTGGTGGCCAGTAAATCTGCAGTTATCATTAATGAAGAGGCCTTAATTATCAGCTTTAGCCTTTCTTTGCGTTAGCAATAGCTGGGGAACAAAAGCCCCCTGGATCAACTAGACAGTGATATTTAGTCTGAATGGTTTTATTTGTATTTATTTGTGATTTATCCTGTAGGATATTTTTCTCTGCAGAGACACTCCTGTGTATTCATTGTGTTGTTTATTTAAATACATAAACCTCAAGCTTTTGAAAAAATGCAATCTTCTCAAGAACGCCAAGGTTTTAGAGTTTAAAGCTTGGCAGGTTGCTGGTTTATGAAAAAGGCTTAATTGTTTTCTTACATAAATTACATGGTAGAGAAAGAGAAAAGGAAACTTGTTTATGTTAAGTTTGTTATTCTTATGAGTCTAGACAGTTTAATTCTTCAGATTAACAAATAGTCCCAAGTGATCGCACTTAGAGCTGTGCCCATTCTAATTTCTTCATATTAGTAATTTCTTAGCAAAGTCTTGATGTTGTAAGTCATAACTTTCCAAAAGTTTTAAAGTAATCTCTCTAAAAGAAGAGCTTTGCAATGGAGATGAGTAATACCCTCCTGGCAATTAATATCTTGGTAGTATAATGTAATGTTTATTTCATGTATTTTGCATAGCACTTATGTTTATCTAGTTAAACCTTTGTACTTTGGAATAGTTTGTACAAGTATTTTATTAAGCCTGTAAAATACCAGAGTTATTTAATTTCTATCTACTGTGAGGAATTGGCAGCTGATCCATAGGAGCTATAAATCACAAAATACTGCTTCCCTGGAGAACTTTGCTTTTAGTTTAGAACAGAAGTCTCTCTTGGCTGTAACTTTTAGTAACTGTCTTGGTAACTCTTGTTCTGCTGCTGTTTAATGCTATTGAATGTGTCGTAGGTTTGCAGCAGTTTCAACAACCGTGTAGCCCACCTAGTTTCTACCTGGGATATGATTTATATGCAAAGGCAAAATCTTTGGAGATGCCTGTGGAGTCATTAATACAAGTTAGTGCCTGCCTGAGGGAAGGAGAGTGACTGGGCAGTGCAGCAGGTTGCTCCAAGAGGTTGCACAACCTCCATTCTTGGAGGTTTTCAAAACTCTGCTGCAAGGAAAGGCTGAGCAAGAAAGGTCTAACATGCCAGCTGATCCTACTCTGAGCAGGAGGATGGACTAGAATCATTACAATTCACCCCATCTCTTTCTTGAACTCCTCTCTGAATTTTTCAGATGAATTAACGAGAAGCTCTACAAAAGCACTCTGCAACAACGGCCGTGGCTCAATCTTCAAAATAGTTCTTCACAGTGATGCTAAAGCCATTTATAGTCTTAGTCACTCAGGTTGCTGTTGATATTGCTCCTAGATGCTGAACTTTTAAAAAAGTTAATGAGCCCTGGCCCTTTGTGTCTCCTAAGGCTCTTTCCTGAATGTTTTCCCCTTTGGCAGCTTCCTCAGATTTTATTATGAGCTGTTCAGGGGAATGCAGCTTCTTGTATCCATCCTGCATTTACATAAATTATTTTGTATTCAGAACTTACTGTATTTAAGCTCTGATAAATGTGATCAACTAGCGCAGTTCTGAAATGAAATTGAAGTTGTGAAAACAAAGGCTTACTTGAGTACACGTGAGGTTTGAAGCAAGTGAGCTGTTCCCTGATCATGCATGGTGTTTGGTAACGGTTTGTTGGTAGCTTGAAAATCCTTGCATATTGCAGTAACAAACTGGTATACCAATAGGAAAATGACAATATTTTTATTTCTGGAATGAAATCACATTTCGCTTTTAAGCCTTAATTTTGGGCGTCACTGAAAAGAGGGAAGTGGGCTGATGTTGAAGGGATGACTTCTGCCTCATTTTTTGTGCATTGCTGGTTTTAATTTATAGATAATATTATCTTCAGGTTTTAGCTCACAATCTATGCCTGTAGTTTAATTATTCCAAGTCTCCCTAGCTACAGCCAACTGGTGTTTGATTAGCGCAACAAGGGAAGATCTCTTGCGTTAAAAGTGAGTCTGTCTTAAATATTTACTTTGCAATTACCGAAGGCTCTGTCAAGACAGAACTAAAATTATCTTAGGCAAAATTTTAACAAACATTGTACTTGCAAGTAATAGGAAGCTTTTCGTTCCTTATTCCTTAATTAATATCTTGCTAGGAGTTTGGCATTTTCTCCTTTTACTCTCCCCCCCTTCTTATTTACTTCTGTAAGTGCAAGAATAAAATTTTTTAAGTTACACGTTTGTAAGACTCGGGCTATGCGAGTAAGCAGAGTAATATATATGTGAGGGATTTTTGTTTTGTTTTTTTCTTTCTTCCTTTTTCCACATCAAGATCCTTTTCAGTATGCTGTGGAATTGTAAAATAGCAGGAGAGAAGCACTATATAACTCTGAGTGTCATTTCAATGGCAATATTTTGCAGTCAATTTCAATGAACATAGAATTTAACTCTCTTAAATGCTTTTTTATATGACCTTTTTCTGGATTGCAATGACAAGGTGTATTGTCTGAAGAGATTTTCTTTTTTAGAGTAGTTTGCATTTTCTGCAGCGACCTGCAGTTTTGTATGTAGAGCTCGTGATCAGGAACCTCTCAAGGCAACCCAGGGAGACAAATCTCAAAGTAAATTTGAGATGTCTATATGAAATGTCCAAGTAAAAGAACTGTAGCTTTTGAAAAGAGACCTGCACTGAAGTGCAAATGAACACACTGCACTTGAATACAGGAAACGGTTGAGAATTTTTGTCTTTGCCTCTTTTTCAAGGAAAGTGATGGCAATTCTGAGAAAGCTGCCTTTTTCCTGCAATTTCTTTGTGAAATGCTAGTAATGGCTTGTAAGAAGTTTTGGCTGTTTAAAAGCGGCAAGGCTAGCACAACATTGAGTGATATAAGCTGTGCAGCTCGGAGAGCTGGGACCTTTACAGAGTCAGTTAGAGAGGGGTCAGTTAGACGTGCTCAATGCTCCTGTGCATATGCACCTACTGGGGTTGCACAAATATCACTGGTACAGAGAAGGTTATAACTCAAATTTATCTTCATTGAGACTGTTTTTAAAAAAAAAAAAAAAAAAAAGTACCAATTTCTGTGTACTTTTCACCATGAGGAGTACATTCCCAGGCTGTCATACGGGTTGTTGCCATCACTGTTATCTCAATATAAAGTCTTTGTGCTCAGTTTGGAAGGACAGAACTCCAGCAGGGTAAGAAAAGCTGAAATTGGGTCCAGCTGGGGAAAACGAAACATCACAAACCATGCCCAGAGGCAGTACAGCAGGCCAAAAGGGAAGGTGAGGAAAATAACTGGTAGAAGGCATCAAAACTGCCCACACCTGTGAGGTGTTTGCTGAGGCTATGAAATTACTGAACGCGCAGAAGATGGAGGCCAAGCAGGTAGCACTCGGCAGGAAAATAAGCAACAGATGAGATCTTTTGTGCAGGGAAATCTGGGGAAAAAGAGAGCTCCCTGGTATCAGGCTGAGCTTGGAACTGTCCGTGGCCGCAGGAGCTCCTGGTGCCGCGTGGCAGCGCTGTCCCTGGCGCCCAGCTCTGCCCGTGCTGCTGCACCGCGTCCCTTTGAGCGGGAGCACTCGCCGCATGGTGCCGTGGCGGGCACAGGGCACCGGCTGCCTCACGGGCAGCAGTGCCCGGGGCAGCTCGGTCGGACTGAGAAATGGTTAAATGGACCAAAACCTCTGAGGAGCCTGTGTGGCTCAGAGCCTTGAAACGTCTGTTTCTGTGCTCGCTGCAGCAGGAGGGCAGTGTCCCACGCTTCTGGAGTGTCCCCGTGGTTTGGTTCATCACTGACACGATACCTTGCTTGCTCCTTGCAATTAAGGGCTTGTAATTGTTACCTCTCGTTTTGAAGCTTTGTTCACTTAGAGGGCTATGAATGTCAAGCGTGGCTACTGTTGCTCCTGGGTAGAAATGCTGGAAATCTGAGGCGGTGGCTCAAGCGGCCCTGTCCAGCGGGTCTCACAAGGTAACTAGGGCTTTGCCTCTACCTAAGGTTATTTTGGTTGTGTGAAACTTGGCTCTTCCTGAAACGTCAGCAGACACGAATGCCCTTGTTTACGCTTATAAACATCTCATCTGGTTTCCCAGGTGCTTTCCCTGCAGGGTTTGTCTGCAATCAGCAAAAACAGCGGTGTTTGTATGGCCGGTCCCTTTCCCTAAGTGCCTCTGCACTGCTTTTTGAAAGCTGCTCCTGTGCCGCCTCTTCAGCAAGGTGCTGGGGAAACCGGGCATGTCCCTCTACAAAGGGAGGCTGGAGAGTTTATTCCTGGGTATTTTCCTTTTGAATCAAAATATTTTTTACTTTGAGGAGAGATTGTTATTTACCAATTTATGTTGAGTATTTCCTGTATGGGATTTTGAGAGAGAACTTTCCAAGTTCTATTAATCCTCCTTCACTTAGGCTGTGTGACAGGGAAACCTTGCAGTATCAATTTTTGTCAAGATGTATTGAAAATGAAAAACTGGTTACTTTGAAAGTTTGAGGAATTCAAATATTTTGTAAATTGTCACTTTTAATAGTTGTTTTTGAAGAAAACTGAGAATCTCTTCAATGGTCTCATTAGAACACATTTAATTATGCAAATATTCTTACAAAACTGTTTGAGATTAATTTTGTGTGTGTTTTATACAGCTTTTGTTTTTAATTTAGATGGTATTGTATTTTTTAATGAATAGAAAGAGGCTGAATGTGTGTGTGTAGTTCAAGTGTGCAGATTTCCAGATGCTGTGAGCTTGACCTCAGTCCTTTGACTTTTGCTTTTGCAGTAGGAAATGTGATGGGCTACCAAACATATAATGAAAAGTTCTGCTACCATGTTAGTATCAATCAATACGTTAGATCTTGGTTCTTGTTCCAGTGAAGCGAGTGACAATTTAATTAGGTTTTGAGAATTAAGATCTCATATGAGTGATGAGTCCATGGAAGTCGTCTGCTCAAAAAATTTCACTTCATAAGTGAAATCCTGACTCTAATAAAGAGGGCTCAAGTGATCTCAGTGAGATATTCATTTTCCTCTTTGAAAATTTTGGTTATTTTTGATTAATCCAAGTGTTGAAGAGAGAAATTGAAAGGCAGGAATGGTAGCTCAGCATGACACGTTGTCAGTCTTACCAGGTCTTGTCACTTAATTACAAATTCTTAAAGTATAATCACCATTTTTTTAAAAATTTTTGAGTGGAGTTGTGGGAGGAGGAGACCTATGGGAAAGGTACAGATTAAGTAGCTAAAATGAAACAACCTGTGGTGCATCTTTTTGTTTGTTTTTTTAAATACGAAGCCAGTTTTGTGACTTTTGAATCAAATTAGCATTATTTCTAGATTTTTAAGGTTGTTTTTGCTTATTTTTAATTTTAAAACTTTATATATTTTATTTATAGGCTATATTTCAGTAATTAATACAAAAAATAATTGATCTACTGTTACAGTAAAACAATTTGGAACAGGAGAGAGTGAGCCTACAATTGATTGCTTCAGAGACGTTAGCAGTCATCATTGCTGCATAGAATAAGAGGGTAGTAGGCAAAAATAGGTCTGTCTACCTTTCAGCAGTCATACGTCTGGGGTTTGAAATTGTGCTCCACTTTATTGCTTTCTAGTTCAATGTTTTTCCAAATATGAGACTTAGTGGATATTTTTAGCAACATTAATTGAAAATAACATTGTTGCCAAATTGAAGTTTGCTTGCCCTTTGCTTTTGCTATCTCTTAATTACTTGTATTTTCTTAATCAGTGATACTGACACCAAATTTAATGTTCTGCGTTTAGTCTTTACAGCATCTCTTTCCTTTTGTCTTTTTTTTTCCTCCATAGTTACTACAACGTATTCCACTGAGCGATCCGAGCACTTTAAGCCATGCAAAGACAAGGATCTTGCATATTGTCTCAATGAAGGGGAATGCTTTGTGATTGAAACCTTAACAGGATCACATAAACACTGCCGGTAAGTCATTTGCTAATTTGCTTTTTTTCCTTAATAAAAAAAAAAAAAAAAAAGAATTTTACATATGTAAAGTAATAGAGTTTGTGCTAGATTGTGATATGTGTCTTCATGGTTTTTATGCTAATATATAAAAGATCTTTCAGATGGTCTGCCTTCACCAAATCCTTCTTTTTTCACTGTGGTGAATTAACATTCTGCTATGTTCTGACTAAAGATAAGGAGCTCTTCCCATGACTCAATATTCTTCCTTGTTTAGTTTTAAATTTTCCTGGTAAAGTGAAAATTTTCAACATCTTCTCTTGTTTTGTTCTTATGTATGGAACTAGGAATATCATTTGTGAATTTACACTTACGCATCAGTTGTACAAATTTCGGACACTGACATGATGTTCTCTGGGAATTAAATACCTATCTATCTCAGTTAGCATTTTGAAGTGAGGAACACTAAAAATCTTTATTGCCATATACACATCTTTTATAGCAAGAAAAGATACATATTTTTATTAAAATTTAAAACCATATGAATGATAATGCTTTATTCAATTTTGCAAGGACTTTAAGTAGCAGCTCTTTGAGTCATTTTTGTTATACTGATGTGTATGTTATTGATCACTTTTAGAGTGTTTTATTTATAACATAGAAGCAGGTTATCTTGATGTCCAATTTGAAGAAAAACCTTTTAATTTGACATTCAAATTCCAGACCTAGGATTTGTATTTCTACTCATTAACAAAACAGCCTTTCTTGGGATCAGTGCTGAAGTGAGTGGAACACATTTTTTTTTTCCTATCTATAGTTGAGAAACATTCTCTGAACTAATGGCTAGAGTATATATATATTGAAAAATACAACATTGAAGTACAGCTCTTGTCTTCTTGCTAAAAAAAAGAAGTCCCTGAGAATGAAAGGGTTATGGAATTCTCATTGCAATTAAAATAATCATTTGACTACAGAATAGAAGGACTTGAGTGAGAAATTATACTTTGTTCTTAGAATCAAGCTGCATTGTATATTCTCATTAGGAGTTTGATTTTTTTGCATCCGTTCCGGGAACGGAGCACCAATTTACTGAAATGGGGAATTTGCTATGCAGAACAGCTGCAGATAGGAGACCTTGATGTAGCAAAAAGCTTTATCTCTTTTTTTCCTCAGGTCTGAAGAGTATTAGTAGATGACATGCTTATAAAGTG
>JAWLRI010001044.1:284093-305786 GCA_034781795.1 Crypturellus tataupa
AGGTCTGAAGAGTATTAGTAGATGACATGCTTATAAAGTGGTGCAAAAGTCCTTGTGTTTGTACATGTATAAGGATATACATGCAAAGCATTGCTAAAGCAAAAGTAAATTTGAATGAGCTTTAACAGCAATTTATTAAATATTTGGGTGAGATGCCAGGACTCTCCTCTGTCCTCATGAACAGTATTGCCAATACAAACCGGGTAGTAATAAGTCTCAACTGGCAGTTAAAGTACCATTCATAGTAGACAAAATTCATCATGCTCTTATTGGAGGATGGAAGGAGGTAAGCGCATGTCGAATGCCAGCAGTCACTGACGATGATGCCAGCTGGCTCTGTAACTTTTTTTCATGAGATACATTCCATATCTAGTGGAAGTACCCGTAATTGTCAAGAGCAGGATCAGGACGTGTCCTTAGAGAAGGGCCAAAGGGCGCTGTGCTGCAGGTGACCATTGGGAGGAGAGCGCGTGAGGAAGCATGTGGCAGCCCTCCTCACGTATTTTCTGTTCTTACCCACCTCCGCATGATTTGTCCTGACATTGTAGGATATTTTAGTTTAATTGACAACCAGAGAAAAGAATATATATATATATAATCTGTAATACTATATTTGCTTAAAATTCCAGTCTTAAACTATCTCTTTGGATGCTTATTTAGTCATTAAATGACAGAGGCTTCCAGTGTGGTTATATAATGTCGAAGAAGATACACTGGTTGCTGTTTGTGCTATTTTAAATGTGTGACTTCAATATTTATTTTTGTGAATGGTTTTGACACTAACTTATTTAAGGATAGAATGGATCAGCCGTAGGGAAACGTCATTTATTCTCCATATGCTGTAGTTTCCTCCTTGAATAGGGTTGCCTTCTTAAATTAAGAACATAAATTGAATGTTGAGGGTGCTTGAGTTGTTCTGTGAAATGAAAAAATTTCACAGTCAATACTGACAGAACAGCATTTAACTGGATATTACCAGTGAAGTATTTAAAAACAAAAAAATAGTAGTAGTTCTTGTTTTGTCTGTGTACAATTTTATTTTTCAGACTATAACTTTAGAAACTCTGATTTTTGAGTTAATACTTCTACTGTTTTCTTTTTAGTTCCTTTTCTCCTGATTGCTAATTTAGAACTGGAAATAAATGAGTACCTAAAACTTAGAAGGGAGGTTGAAGAGGTTTGCACTGTTGTTGTCCAAAAAAAGCTGTTAAGACTATTGTGTACACTCTGGAAATACTGGAGGTGGCAATGAACTCTAATGTACTCTTCACAAGTAAAGCAAACCCTGAAAATAAATCATTATTGAATAAACAAGTCTTTTCATTCATAGTACAGTATTACAAGGTTAATTTCATCAAGAATAATCCACTGTATTAAGCTGATGACCAAATGTACACTTAAAAGGATGTAGAAGAAAAAGAAAGCTGAACCATAATTTAGGAGTCTTTTCATGTCAAGGGCAATCAGCAGATCTGTTATGAAAATTACTGGCTTATGAGCATAGCTGTAGGAAATTATATACATCGTATTTGGGTAGCTGCAGCCATCATCAGCTGACAATACTGTGCTATTCACTTCAGAAAAGTTAAGGCAAATGTGAAATATCCCATTAGGTAACTCCACACTGTTTATATCCATGCATATATAATATTTTATATATATATAAAGAGAGAGAAGTAAATACTGTGTCGCATTGTTATGTCACCCGCTTACTCAGCAGTGCTTTTGAACTCTTGCTTGGCTTCAGATACAGTTTTTTGATGCCTAAAGCATTATGACTGTGATATTTCCAAAACCTAGACCTACGGAAAATCAGGCAGGACAAATTCTGGCCAAAAAGCTGATCACATGGATTGCACATCCAGCAGAATCTGCTCAGCTAGGCTGATTATGGTCAAGACTGTGTTACTGAAAGTAACAGTACATGCTGCCTGGAACTAAATAGAAGATGAGGCAGTAAAGTCTGAAAATTGCAGATAAGAAACAAAAGGTAAAATTGGTCCACATGACAAAGGCTGCTGCATCATTTTACAAGAAATGTATTTTCCCCTTTCTTCCAAACCATGTAAATGAAAAGTTCACAATTAATAAAAGTATTTGTAGAGAAGAGCACCTTTAAAAGTATAGGTGCAAATATCAATCGCACATATATCTCACTTGAAGCTAACATATGCAAAAATATTCTGCCATCAAATTCTGATTTTAAATTAACTTAGAAATATGTTGGTGTTTTGTTTTGTTTTGTTTTTTTCTTCCTACCTTCCCTAGGCAAGAAGGAATTTGTGAAGTGTGTAATGCAGATATCTGAAATCTCACTCATTTAAGTTCTCATCCTTGCTGGTGTCTAAAATACCCTGAAAGCAATAGCATTTCCAACGTAATCCTTTCTGCAGACAATGTCCCGGAGGACTGCCTTGAAAGATGTTTTACTAGTATAAGAAATAAATACCCTGGACAACTAATTGACTGACAGAAATAAAAGCAAATGCCAACTATGTGAAATTACTAACAAATAATAAATTTTAATCTGCAAGTACTCTAGTTAATCTGGGTAAGAACAAACAAAAGCCTTTCTATTCACTCATCCATCATTCTGCAAAGAAACCCTTCCCACTACCCTAAACAGGAAGAGGAACGGGAAGATAAATGTAGGTATATTCTGTAGTGTTTCAGAAAATGGAGGCGTTTGGATTGAAGATACATATTTAAAAACAAAACAAAAAAAAAACAACACCAGCTTATATGTGCTATGATAAAGAGTTAAGCTAGTCATTTGAAAATGATACAAATACTTTGAAAATTAAACAAATTCCTTGAGATTGGCCAGCGAGTTTTTATGTACTTTTTAAATGTATTTTTATAGCAGAACTCTAAAATGTAGATCTTTGAAATTCCATTTTGGCCTAATGGGCAAGAGATGCTCTTTTGCACCCCATTAGCTAGTAAAAACGTTTAATCTATTGTGCCCTGGCAGAAAGACAACAAAAACACGAATCAAAATGTGTTGATTTACCATTTTGACAGTTTTGTCAGAGAAGATGTTTCTTGTGGATATCTATAGAGCTGAGAGTGAAATAATATAATAAAACCTGTTTAACTAATTTAACTACTGCTACAGCTGGAGGGAATAGACTTTCACTCTATTCTCAAGCTTTAGAATTGTGAGGTCCTCTGGGGCCAGGGTTCACTGATGGGCAAAACAAAGTTTTGCCAAAAACTGTTGGTTTTCTGAACCCAATTGATTTATTCAGAACTCCTCAAATATTTCTTTAGTGACAGAAATTTATTTTTTTCTGAACAGTTGTGCGGAGCTCATGGTTGCTTTTCTGTTCACCTTTTCCCTTCCAAAAGGTTTTGACATCCTTGACCCATTGATTCTGATTGGCCTCTTCCAGGGGACGTTGTGTTATGGCCAAGGCTAAGTATGGCCTTGTGGGTAGTGTTCACCTCACTAATTTCCTCATACATCTACTGTATGAACATACATCTGTTCTGTTGGCTTTTGTACTGTGAACCTTTTGCCAATGTGAATTTACAGAATAAGAAACCTTCCTGAGAAGCCAGCCATGTAATTAAGAAAGATAGCAGCTTTTAGCTTATTAGTCTGTCCTGTAGAAAAGTAAAAAATGTGAGGGGCTTGGAAAAGGGCAGGTGCTTGAAGACATATATTATTACTATCATACATTTTGTGCAGTAACTTGGTTGTTTGCTATTTACAAACAGAAAGAAACAGAGGATTTATGTGCAACTTAGGATAACTTATAAAAAAGCTTCATGGCAGAATGGCAAGGAACATAAATCTGTTCTAAAATGCCTTAAAATTAGTATACTATTTCTGAGAAAAGTAAGCCTAGTAATGGAACGTTCTTAGGTATAAGAATAAATCACTGTTTTATTTTGAAATCGGCTGCTGTTCCCAAATAAATGGATTGCAGAGATAGCTGACAGATACGTAAAGAGGGCTATCTTGCTGCAGAGAAAAAAAAGACAAATATATCTGAAAGACACTGTCTAAAAGAGGCCAGAAGGCCAAGTGAGGGTGCACACAACATGCTGTTAGATTCAGCTGAGAAGGGAATCTAAGCACTGTATGCATAGTAAGATGTATCACTTTCTGCATTGCAAACTAGAACAACTTTTTTTTAATATAAAAATATGTAATTAAGTTATTCAACTCACTGCATGACACATGAAGTTAGTGTTTCAGTTTATGCAGCTTGGCAGCTCGTGTAGAGAATGAATCTGAGTAAACGTAGGGCTGTTGATTACTGATACTTTATTGCTTTAAGGTGAGAAAAGTCAGTTCAAAAAGGATTCTTTGGGAAATATGTCATATATAAACCCTTACGGTTAGTCTTCTCTGTGTAATATGTGACTTAGAAAAAATGTTTGGAAAAAAAGATAGGAACTCAATGCCAGAAGATTCACCTGTGGTAAATACGCCAAACTTTCTGTACTAAGCATTGCTTGGAGTCGCACTGTTTTGGCCTGTTCCTAAGGTAAAGACCAAGCTTAATCTAAGTAGTGGTGCTAAGGTCTGTCACATTTAGTCCTCTGGGGTTGTCTTGTTTTGAGGCTGGAATCCAAAATAAAAATAATCTTTGAGTTGTAGCATGTATCCTTGCTGTCCTTGATGAAATGGATGCTTGATAGAAATAAGCCAAGAGTGTTTTCAAAAGTATGAAGAACCATGTATATTCTTGCATTTCTTACATAAGCAGTTTTTTTAGCATTTATGCAAACATTAAATGCATACATGAAAGTGTTTATAAGTATTGTCAAGCAAAAAACAAAAGTCTCATTTGATGCTCAGGTTCTGGAAATAGCTACAGAGAATAAAAGCAATTCTTAGGGGACCCTAATGTGCAAAAGAAGACCCCATTCTTCCCATGAGTGGTAATGTGACTATTGCGTGTTTCAAGACTCAGAGGAAATACACTTACAAGGTGTATATACCAACAAAGTTAAGAGTATTGAGTTGAATAAAGACAACAGTAATATCAAAATTCTTCAAGGAACTAAAGTGTGCTAACATTATTAAAGGAAGGTACGTTCTGTAGAAATTGTTTGCAGCTTTGTGAAATACAAAAGCTAATCTGGTGCATTTGGTTGTTTTTCAATAATTTCCCCTTAATTTGGGAGAGTAAATGGCTAAGACAATGTATTGGTGAATGCAATACAGCTCTGTAAATGGGTTAAAGTAGTATTTAAGAAGGTGTCTTCAAAGAGCAGTGACAGGTAGAACTGGATATGTTTCCTTTGTACAGCTGCAAGAAAAAAATCCCAAGCAAGAAGCAAAGGTGCTGCCTTTGAGAGAATTGTTCTGTTCCGATAATAGCTGTGTTTAAATGCCAACTCCTGGAGGACCCTGAGCCCTCCTGCATGTGGTAAGGAGGCTGTTGCAAGGAGGATGCTCAGTGAGCAGGTTCTCTGCAGGGAGAGCTTTGTTACCACCTCATTTTTGCAAGCATTGCACAGTAGAATATCCCTGAATAAGAGAGAATGGAAGAGATGATAGTGACATATATGACATGTTCCTCAAAAACAACCTTTATGAATGTTAAGTGAAGTGCAAAGACTATCATTTGTTATGCATGATTGATAACTATAAAATCTGCATAGATTAAGTTTCTAGTAAAGCTTGTTATGAGCTGAATTTTGGTCAGCAGAATATTTATGCTCCTCTCCAGAGGGCTGTCATATTTTCTCTGCTTGTGTGGTTCACTTGTTTTTCCTTTTTTTTTTTTTTTAATAGCTTTTAAGATAAGAAGTTTATCTGTTTTACCTGTTCTCAAGAAATTGCACCACATGTTTGGTGGGCCAGAATTCACGGATCTCTGTACAGGAGCCCTCTCTTCCCATTTAAACGTTTGTGGCTTGCCTGTCTCCTGTATTATCATAACATGCCTAGGATTAATCTGAGGCTCATTGCAGCACAGGTGGAGCTCGTAATCCTTTAATGATTTGTTCAGTTAAATCCCTTTCCCAAGTAGATGCTGGCAGTGTGTCCTTAGAGCTGTAGCCTTCCTCCCCAGGGTCTCAAAGGGAAAGGGTCCCTGCCTACCAGACTGGCAGCTTTCACCCTAAATACTTCTTACTTCTATGCTGTGTCACAGAACATGTGTTATCGTGCTGGCTTAATGATGACTGTCACTGTGTGGCCTCGCAGACATGTATGAAAATGTTTCCCTAGGGGTGTTTGCTCTTTTCCCTGTCTGTTGTTGTCACCAGCTGAACTGAGCTATTTGCTGATGGTGCTCTTTAATTGGTGACAGGTATACCCAGATTACCACATTTTAATCTATTTTTCTTAGTAATGACCAATCTGATCTAGCATCTTCACCTGAACATCCTTAAACTTTTTCATGTAGCTTTGTATAATTTATACTTGTTTAAGGCCTTTCATTTTCTAGCCTCTTTTCAAGTGAAATAATGTTGTTATAATATTCTGTGTTATTAAGATGTTATTTTATCACCCTGTAAAAATAAAATTGGTTGCTGTATGAATGTATGTCATAGAAATGCTAAGAAAGAGGGTAAGGGATTCCTCTCTTCTCCCTCTATGCGGAGGTACGGGTTTGGCTGATGTACCCTGCAAGGCTGTGCACTGCAAGCTTAAGACTTTGGCAGGCAGCATCCTATATGGCTAACCGAATTTTACAGAGCAATGCGATGTTTGTGACTTTCTGGAGATGTATCCAACTTTGAGGATACAAAGACTTTTGAGGCTTACAGTGAGGTGTTTTTCCAGGCATGGAATAACAGCAATTACACAAATATTTCCAGAATCATGGAGTGATGAAGGTAAACTTTATTGTCCATGTAAATGGAGTGTTAAATCAGTGTTTTAAAACCAGACAGATTTAGAGCAGTAATTTGGAGTTTGAGTTTCCAGTATAAAAACCTGTAATAAACAGGAATGTTTTATCTCTTTTTTTAATTGTTTTTTAAGTTCTGATATTTCACATCAGAAACTCTCTAAGCGTGAGAAAGTTAACGTTAAAAAGTAGTATTTACTGTCTGACTTGTATGGTTCTTATATAGGGATTATATTGCCTATTGTTTAGTTAAAAGAATATGATTTACAATTTATGCTCTATTTTTGAATAAACACACAAGTGTGATTTTTTGAATAGTCATTTTACCTTTGTTTTGCTTCCTGTCTTTGGATTTAGACTTCAGTAAATATGAAACTTCCTGGTAGGCGTTTGCTTACTATTTCTGCTGTCTTGTGATCTGCGGTATGAGCACACTGCACCATGCATTGCTGCAGTTACCTGAGTTTTCTCTGACGTTGCTTAACCTCAGTCTGATCTGTATCTTAAATACTATTTAATGACAGCAGTATCTGAGTAAGTAACTGGAAGTGGCTTTTACTATAATGAAAAGTCTACGTTATTATGTCCCTTTAATTTTTACCTCTTGTTTTATCTCAGAGGCTGGTATTTTGGGGTTTGTTCTTTTAGCCTGTTTCCATGTCTATTCTTTTCCTTCGCATTACAAACCAAAGTATTGAATCCAGCCAAGTCAAAGGTAAATCTTTCTGAATGAAACCTGCATTGTCTCTTGACTTCATTTTTTTAGATAGTTTTACTATATTTGTTAGCTGTTTTCAGCTTTTGCTGGAATTGAATCCTTTGTCTTTGCCATTTTGTTGTTTTAGCTATAATCAGGCAAGAAAAACATATTTTATGCCTAAGTAGATTATGTTGCATAACAACCTGTAAATCAATTTTCTGCCATTTCACTTGTCTGTGAATGCCAGGATCTGGTCACAGAAAGAGTCATAAACAGGGAGATGGCTTACTTTACTGTTACTCTTCAAAATTTGCTTTCTTTAAAATTTTAATTGAGATGAGTCCATGCAAAATTTCTTCCTTGAGGTTTGTGAACTTAGTGCACATCTGTGCTGGTTCGTCCCAGTAATACTCTAAGCATTCTTGTTTTAGCTACCAAGTCACATTCTCTTCACTCCCACTTTGATTTTCTGTATGAAGTGGTTAAATACTTTTCTCAGCTTAACCACAAGGACTCTGCCTTGCAGTTTCGAACGGGTGACTCCCAAGTAGTCAGTGAGGCAAACTTCACCCGCTACACTGATGGAGGGGATTTAAAACATTAAAGCATTTGAAAAAATTTGTATATGGGTGGTCGTGCATAGTTTTTTTTAAAAAAAGGTAAGAATTATGAAGTGCAGAATATGCATGGTGTCTGTTGCCATTAGTATTTCAGTATATTCATTGCCATCACTGTATTTACTGGGCAGATCAGCAGCTGGTAGAAGTCTTTACCTTTGAGCCGAAGTCTCATGGTAGTCTCTTTAATATGATCAGTTTGGGGCAGACATCCCACAGTGTTGTGTTGTTTGAACCACACGTGTATTACACTCCCATTTTAACTTGATAGGTGTTTTTCTCCAGGCCGTTTGCCAAGGGAGGGCCTTGGGAGCACCCTTCATGCTGTTAAAGGTCCATCATGTAATCTCCGTCTTTTGAGTCCAAAATCAATACATGCTCAGAAGAATCAAAGCCTTGTCAATTAACAGACTATCAAAGTGTATTTTTGAAAGATTTTTCATGCCAGGTACTGTATTTCATGCTGTTTTTAAACAAAATTAGTAAATCAAGTAATTAAACCTGCATTAGATGAAGTAAATGAGCTCTGAGACTGGAGTTAAAAGCTGGAAGTTTGTCAGTGTTATTGTAACAAGTTGTTGATCTGACGTAGAAGGTTAACAGCAGCTAAAAGCTGAGCAGCAAAAGAGCACAACATTCAATCAATAGGGAAATCCACAGAAATAAGATCTGCTGGGCCTGGGCATATGAAGGAAATAGGGCATGCAGCAGAGGACAAAGACAAATGTTAACTTGAAATCTACAAGATTTAATTACAAGCTAAAGGTTTGGTGTTGTGAGGAGGGTAGAAGAAATAGAACAGGGAATGGTTTGTTTGGAATGACCTTGAGGTCTGTGTTTTGTATAAACTGTTAAATGAATGCAAAAAAAAATCCAGAAAGTCAATAAAATAAAACATTGCAGTGGTCCTATGTGGAAGTGCAGGACATAAATTACCACTTTAATTTTCAATCAATACAGAGAGCAGATATTTCTGAAGCAGTAAAACATGACCTGCACACAGATATTTTTTGCAGGGACATAACTAAATACTGCATAATCCAGAAATCTGTAAAAATTGTTCTCAAGACCAACACTCTGTGATGTATTAAGTCCATGTAGTTAATACGTTTCTGATCCGAATCAGGAATGCAGGTACCCAGCCCCAAAGTGAGGAAGCTTTCTGAATGATGATCCATCTTAGAAAGCTTTTTGAGAGCTGATTTTACCATTTACAGGATGATACTGGTTTTGTTTCTTTTTGGTTTGGAAGTTGTCAGTCTGATCAGCATTTGAAAAATGTTTCAGGTCTAATCCAGAAGAGCTGTCAAATCACCACCCAAAAGAATACTAACAAGGGGAAAAGGGAAACTGAGGAGCTGGGAGAATTTTACTGGAGGGCGTGGGCTTAAATATATTCAAGGACAATTGTTACCAAAAGTTACTGCTTCAAATTGCCCCTTGTAATAGATGATCTGGTACTCAGGAAAGCAGAGTTTAGTTTTGAATTACGAAGCACCTGAGTTAACTGATCATTGTAGCTGTGTTTTGGTTAAAGCTAGTGGCAATCAGAACAGTAAAAGGCAGTGAATTCTATTGCACTTCAGTAATTTAGCTTTGGGAATTTTGTCTTTGCCTGTAAAATTCAGAATTGTGTTTCTAACTTCCAAACACTTAATTTGGGAGTGGGGGGCTAATGAGCAAAAACTGTCCCCATTTAGCATCCTAAGATATTTCAAATTTGTAGGTTTAAAATAACAACCATTATTCAGATGGAGATTTCAGCGTTCAGATAAGAGGTTTTGGATTACATCAGGCTTCTGCAGTAAATCTTTTTCTGTAGATACAGAAAACCCTGGAACAAATCCACTACAGAAGTTTGGGGAAGAACTTTATAACTCTCTACTGAAGTGTAGTCAGGGCACAGCACGAATTCTGCTCATTGGTACCCGTTTTCTTTGTTCTCTAACAGACTATGGTCTACTCTAGCTTTCAAGGTCTTGGAATATAAAATGCTGAACAATTTATAAGTGACATTCAATTAGTGTGTCTGAGTGGCCTCTTCAGTGGCCTTTTAGGTATCAGATGATTTAATGTCTGAACTCTGACTTTTCTGTTCTGTAAAAATAAATATTCGCAGATTCATTTTTACTTCATCTGTACAAAGAGTTTTACTTTCAAACATTGTAGAAATGTGCTGATGCTGTTGGATGAGCAAATTCTCAGTTTGTGAAATACAAAGATTCAAATATTTATAAAAGCAAAAATATCAGCTATGGTAGATTGCGGAGGATCATAATGGCCCTCTGTCACTGTCAGTATTGTTTCAGGTTTTGGATGCTGAAGCTTTTGTAAATGCTTTCAGCACCAAGATATAGAGAGCTCAGGTAACGGGGAGGGATCCCCTTGGTCAGTCCAAGCTGCAGCAACGGCTAAGTTGCTCTGAGGTCAGCCAGGGCCCTGCAAGGGACAGTCACGGTGCGTGAGAGCTGCAGCTGCTGTGTAGCTGCCTGTTTGTTTAAGCTAATCCCAGGCGTGCAGTTATCAAACTCTTTGCTGCCTAATGCTGTGGCACTAAAATTTTACATGGCCTCAGAATACCTCTGAACAAATGCATAGTAGAAAAATCTACTGGTGAAGTATTAAATACAAAACAATCTCCCTGGCTTGGGAAGTATTTTGATAATCTTTTCCAGGCATCTGTTATTGGCCAGGATACTTGCTGGGCTAGACAGACCGTGCTCAGCAGTTAGGTTCTCCGCGACATGTGCATGTTTCCCTGCCAAGCTGGGTCCGTATTACAGATTTGCTAACTGTATTAGTTTAAGATTCTTCTCTGTCTTCTGTTTTTATCTAAATGCTCTTTCTTTGAATGTAGCCAGGGTACAGCCTGTGATCCTTGTGGGTCATTTCAGAGATCATTTTTGCCTGCACTTACCTGAAATGAGCAGTGAAAGCACAAGCAGTCTATTACCCATTTGGGCATAAAGCTTTGGCCACTGGGACTCTGAGTGTGTCTGCATAGCTGGGGAGCTGCAGAGAGAAATAGACAGGAGTATCTGTACATGCTTGTGAAAAAATTACTTGCATTTCTTATTCCATATTGAATGGAATTCAATCTTTAAAACTGAAATGTTTCGTTTCTTGGGTCTTTCTTAAGTGTTTATTGAGATACTGGCTTTAGAGAAGAGTAACTGCAATTATTTGTTGTTGCTGCAAATGACCATATATTTCAGGGAAAAAAATTTAATAAATCCCTCTTATACCCATCAAGTTTAGTAAGGAACTTAGGAAATGTTTCTGATCTAATTCTATTTTGTAATGGAAATTCATGAATTGTATTTAGTTGCCTTTTTTATTATTATTTTTATGAGAATTATAAGTAAAACAGTGGCATAGACAACTTCCATACAGCACTGCAAGATGACCGATCAACTGAGAACAAAATTGTCCTCACAGATTCATAATTTGATACATTCAGGTCTGTCACTGTTGATAGTTTTCTCAGTGATTCTGCATTTGAAAAAGTGGATGCATTTTTGTTCATCTTTTTCATAGTCCCTTATAAAATTTCAAAATTACTGTTAGTATAAAATCTTTCTGTTATTTTACGTGAATTTTAAAGTGATTTGAAAAGTAACTGTAATAGAGCATTTACATTCAGTTACAGATGGTTAATGTTCATTTCTTGGATTAGTTAATTAGATGGCACAGACTAACCTATTCAGAAAAACGGAATGTAATTCTTGAAGCCTAACCCAAGAGTAGAGAAAGGAATGTCACCGAAGAACTAAGAAAAATATTCTAGATAACAAATTGGATCCTTTAATTTACAAGATAAAAGAATGAAGAGGCTTTGTAATGTTTCCTAGGGCAAACAGATGCTGAAATCTCTGAAAGAAGCAATTTTCCTGCTTTGTTTTTTTTCCAAAGAATCTTTCTGACGCATACTGGAATAAAGAAAGAAAGAAGGTTAAGTCCTTGCAGTGCCTCTTAACAACAGATATTGAGGTGCATAGGATTTTCCAGGGCTTTTTGCAAAGACATTCGCGATCTTTGGTTGAGAAACACGTGCTCTGGAAAACTTTCACTTTCTCCATTTAAGGCACCTCCCTTTGAGTGCCAAGGTTGGGGACAAACCTATGTTGCTGACAGAGAAAGGTTCAGATTCCATAAACAGGTTTTCCTCAGAGTGGTCTCAGTTGGTCACTGCAGCGTGCAGTTCCACCTGGTTGGAAGAGAACCTCGATTTCCAGCAGATACCTGCTTTGAGATGCCTAAAGATACAATTACTTGAATTAAATTACTAACAAGGAGAATTCACCTCTAAAAGAGGTAGTAAATAGAACTATTCTCATTTTATAAGTATAAACTGCAATGGTTTTATTTGTGTGTATGGATAGAAGCTTTAATGTGTTTGTCACATAAAAAGGTTAAGACAACATAAAAATACATGTGACCTTTGGCCTTTATTCAGTTAAACATAGTTTAACTGAACACTATAAAGCTAAACTTGGGCCTTTTTTACAGACATCAGAGTTAACACTGAGCATATCTACATGGCATATTTATGACTGAGTGTGGAATAAAAAATGCCAATGATGCAGAATATGCCCACATAAAGCAAAGGATTCTAATTACACGGCATGCTGCAAAGCTAAATCTTTAAAAATAAGCTGGACACTTGCAGATCATGCTTTAACTGACAATGAAGAGTATAGATATTTACAGTTTGTCCATGATGAGATTTAGTTGAGCTCAGAAAGAAAATTAAGTGGCTCTAACCTGATTTTTGCAGTAATTTCCTCCAGCTGAGGAGGAGTGTAGGGTGTTTATTTTTTTTTTTTTTTTTTTTTTCCCCCAGAGGCACAAATCTGTCCAAATGGAATAAATCAATCAAACTCACTGAGCAGTTCAGCATGTCCCTTCCTGACTTTATAACAAAACTTGAGGCCAAGTGACAAAGATACATGCGGCTTCACTTTCAGGTTTCATATTGTAGAAATCAAGACGTAATGGGATCATATGCTTCAGACCTAACCTCTTTCCTCCATCAGGAATAAAATCCTTGAGAGAGCTTCACATGCTCATTTTTCAAAGTGATCATGGTGTCTTTGCATACAAGAATAAACCATCAGAGCTGATTTCTGCCAAGACCATACTATACCATAATCGTAGCACATAGAATGCATCTGCTCTGTCTGCTTGCTAGGAGAACAAAACAAAACAAAAAACAGGGGAAAAAAAAGATAAGGTAGTTAGCTCCTTTGCATGGGACTGTTTGAGAAGGTTAAATAATTACTGGTGGAATTAATCAAAAATTTAAGGGAATTAAAATGCATTCTTTTTTTATTATCAATTTCCTTTTAAATTTGCTATGAAGTTTGGTAACAAATTGATTAAAAAAAAAATGGAGCAATGCTCTTTGAAAATTGCCCTTAAGTATAAAAGGAGTAATATTCCAAAACCAGGAGAATTCTCATTTTAATGACTACAGTGTTTTTAGTGACCTTACTGTAGTCTGCTGCTGCCTCTGGACCATGTGGAGCCAGCACGATACGTGCTGTATGCAAGAAGGGAGACTAACTGGGACTGAGCTCAAACTTGACTGTTGTAAGAAAGTTCACGAAGCAAAGGCCATTAAATAATGGCAGGCAAACTTCAATAAATTGCTATAAATACCTGTATTTATAACGTTGTTGCTAGCTTCCTCTGGTATATAGTGTCAAAGATACAGAACAGTTGGTTTCTTACTGCTGTTCTTTGCTGCAAAGCCATGGTGTAGTCCTCTGAGGTTTTAGACCTAAAACTATCATTTTGTCAGTATGGTTCTGGGCTGTGTGCCAGTTTTTACGGGTTTATGCAGTACTGTATCTTTCGCTGCCTGGTAATTTGGCCCTGCTGGTTATAGGTCTGCCTCTCTTTCACTGAGAAAATTCAGGTCAGGTTCCCTGTATTTCCAGCCATGTACAAATGGTGTCGAAGCTGGAGAACATCCCCTGCAAGAGCCACCCTCTCCTTCAAGGGTGAGGGCAGCTGCTTACATGGGAGCTGCTGCCTCGTCAGTCAGCCTGGCGTGCGAGGCTTGGGGCCGCAGAGGGGATATTAAGGCTTTTATCCCGTGGTGTTGTTCAGTGTTACTGCTGATAAAAGGACGAATCCGTTCTCTTTGGTGCCGAGTTTGAGCTGCATAAATTGTAGAATTGCATTTTAATTTAGACTTATTTCCCACTGCAGAGAGATAAGGGCTCCTTCTGGAAGTATTATTAGGTCTCAGCCTTGAAGGTTCCTGTTATGATTTCAGCATTTATCCACTTCATGAATAAAAGGTTTCTGTTTTAATTCCAGTAATCCCCATCACAAAAAACCCTTTCTTTCCTTGTAGCCCTGGGCACACCAGATTCATTGCTGAGCGCGCACAGATTATTTTGGGGAGGGGGTCGGGGTCAACACGCAGCTTCAGCAGCAAGAGGCCTTCAGCACGGGCCTTGCCTCCTGGTCTGTGCAACTTCCCCGCCTGCCATCTCCTGCTTTGGGTTGGACTTACTGATGTTATGCATTTGGAAGCGTATAAATGTCTGATCCTGTTAGAACTGCAGTGAATTCTATTTCTGTTTTCTATTATAAATTCTGTTCTGACTGATGCTTTGAGAAATTGTGTGTGTGCGACTGGGCATTTCTCCTAGTTGCAGGATAGTCTGTCCTTACAGGGGAATTGTGACTACATTTAGTGTTTGAGGTAGTTTCCAGAAAATGCAGCAGAGGTGATAATATCTTGTAGAGGGTGGTCTATGTTTGGAAAAGAAATGAGAGGCCATCCTGATCTGGGGCATTTTTGAGAAGTACCAGAGTTTGGGGGCTGGAGTTTGTAAAAGAAGGTCTAAATTCCATATGCAGAATTAAATTCTTCTGCAGAACCGGATTCAGAGGGATATTTGACCTTGTAAAAGCTGCGGTGCTCAAGTTCAGTGCTGGCGAGCACAGTCGTCCTTGCACCTGGAATCAGGGTAACTCGTCTGGGCGTTTGCCCATTGTCCCTTCACCCTAGTCCCTTGGCAGTATTCGCTTCCTCCCTTTGAGGAGGGACACAGAGCCTGAGAGGACGAGCTGGCACTGCCCCGACGTGAAGCAGCCGCCTCAGCGCTGGGCGCGAGATGGAGCGCGGCTGCGGCTGCCACGCGGCAGCCAGGCTGGGCGCCCCCGGCCTGCCAGCCCGAGTCGCCCCTTGTGCCCTCGTGGGCCTACGTTGGCTGGCAAAGCAGGGATCCGCTGCATGTCTGCACTGACCCTGTAGTGAAATACCGCTTGTTTTTGTAGTAGTCTTCCTCGTTAGATTTTCAGCACATCTTTGCTTATTTAGGAAAGTGAATAAAGCCTGGTGCTATAGTTTCTTGGGGGCTATTAACAGTTCATTGCTTGTAGTAGTGGGTTTCATTTTGCAGAAGACTTTAGATAATGTTCTTTTGTGATTAAAATTATGAATATGAAATAAATAGAAAAATAGAAGTGCCAACATGTGGAGGAAAAACACTCTTTGGTCTATTTGCTGACTAGCTTCTGGCAAATTCCTTTTGCCTTTAATAAAGAAGAAACATGCATGAGTAGAAGTAGTAGTTCTGTTCTTGGATAAGGAATTACACACCCAGTAATGCACACTTTAAATGAAATGGTAATTTATTAATAAAATTAAATACAAAAACCAGAATAATATAATTCTGAAATATATCTATCCTTTTACCTTATTCATTTTAAAACGATTTTGTAAGCATTTATCACAGCTCACAAATTGGCTAATGGATTAAGTTGGTTATTTAAATACAGCTAGTTCTGTAAGAGACACATTACTGGCATTTAGATGATCTGTGATTAAAAAGTAGTTCTAGGACATATAAAATATACCTTTTTCCCAGATAAAATGCATTTTAGAATATAATTATTTTTTAAAATAAAGTATGGATATTTATTGGACTTTTTTAATACTTGTGCTTTAGACGGAGCTTGTTGGAATTCACCAATCACTTGCACTGAGGCAGAATCTTTTTTTAGTGCAGGTTCTTCACTACTTTTGGAATGCTTATTTGGTGAGAAGATTTCTTTCAGGAGGCAAGACTAAAAAGATACATTAGTTCATCAGGGTTATTTTTTTTATGTACATTATATATGTGTGTATATATAGTATGTGTACAGTCTAATAAAAGCTTTGCATTTTCTAGCAAGACTCCCTGTTCCTGGAGAGGAAGTAGGGGGAGAATGAGTCAGTGTTGATTGAAAAACTGGGTGGAGTACAGAGAGCTGGGGAAGAAAGATGTTAGGTGCATACCTCACTCTGAAACTGGATTTCTTCTCTAATTCTGCCATGTTGTCTCCCCAGCTTATAGCAGAGTCACTTAACCCGGGCTTTTCAGCTTTAATCACTCGTCGCATGTTTCTTGAGCGCCTGAATGAACGTGATAGCCTTTGTTTTATATAAGAGGTCATACACAGAGATTAGTGAGTCGGCTGCTGGGCTTAGTGCAGCAGGAGGAAGAAGCGCTGATGCTTCGGGGGAGTTCATATACGGGATCAGGCGAGGGGTAGGGAGCGCGCGGGAGATGGGCACGGGAGCTTGGTCTAGCCCAGCCTCTTGCTCCTGGAGGACTCGCGACAGCTTTAACTAAACTTTCTCAGCACCTTTTCCTGGGGAGGTTTAGCGACTTCTGAGGCGGGAGGGCAGTTTGCTCTGGGTGGCCTGTGCCAGTGCTAAGCCACTCCAGTTGTAAAAGCTCAGCCTTCTCTGGCTTAGTGAAGATAGTCTTTAATTTTGCTTCTCCTAATACTTCTTTACTTCTAATAGTAAATGTGTATAAACATGCATTTTCTGGAACATTTTCCATGTTTAATCTTTACTTTCCTATTTATCCTTCTCCTAAGGAGAAAAGTTCTTTCCCTTTTGTCAGTAGTCTCTTTTCAGGAGAGGAGGCGTGTAACCTGCACGTTGGAAAATGAAGTTTCTGAGTATAAGTGAAATTTAATACTCAATTTTATAGTTTGGAAACAATGCAAATCTCATTTAACCAAAATACTGCCAAGCTGTTGAATGTGTCATCTTGTAAAGTTGCTTTCATTAAATTAGCAGGTATACATACATGCTATTCTACCATGTTTGCATCCAGTTTAATCTGGCATAATCTTTGCTTGAAAACAAAATAAAGTCCTTTTAGTAGGAAAAGAACTGCTTAGGATTGAAAGGTAAACGCCAAGGGTTTCTGTGCTCAAGATGATAAACAGAAACAATTCCTGACTTGGTTATCAGCTTTTCAGATTTTCCTTTTGCAGAAGCTTGTGTCAGTAATGTTGACTCCAGAGGCCCTTCAGGAAATATAGAATGAATATCTGTGCTGATACCGAGAACTTGGGCCCTATGAAGGGTTACCCTGAGGTAAACTGAAAATGAAAATGTAGTTTGATAAGAAAATTCATCTGCCACATGAAGGAGATGGATTAAAATTCATTTTCCTGCAGGTGTGTTCTTTTTCTCCCTTGGAAGAACAGGGAAAAAAGCAGAGTGTCAGAATCTGCATTTAAATTAAGATACTTTATGTGGGAAGGAATGACAAGATACATTTTTAATGCTTAGTGAAATATAGTGATTTTTTCATGTGTGAACAAAATTTTGCTATGACTTCACACCAGTGTTAGGTTGCATTCAATTTAGTATAATCTACAGAAGAGCTTCTGAAACTCTGTTTAACAGTCACAGCAATGTTTTGTTCCTGTTTATTTTCTTACAAGAAAATACTTAAGTATGAATACCTTACAAAAGAGTATGGGTATGGTTTGGGTTAAGCATAGATTTTTTCATACTAGAAATAAATTCTCTGGTTTCATCATGTGCCCAGGAATTTTTTTTTAAATTGATGGCTCTTTCTTCTGACCTATGCTATCATTTGCAAAGCCCCACAGGCTATTTGTCTTTAGATAAAGAATTCATTTCCCTGTTACTGTGTTTGCTGTGTCATGAAAGGGATCAAAATCAGTTTGGTGAACAAAGTGAGGGTTAACAGCACTGAGTGACTGTGTTAGGAAAGAAAGATCAGATTTTTGTTTGTCTCTTACTCTGGTTGCATGCAAGGTCTTGCATGCATGTCTGCTTTGTGCAGTAGTTTATTTGGTACATCGGTGGGTATAACATTGTGTATCTTGCAAGGCAGCATCCACAATTTCAAATTTCATTCTAGTCATTTAATCATTTAATGAAATATTTAGCATTTTTCTGACAGGAAGTATGAGTGATTTTTTTCGCACATTTGGTGCACTCTTTCAGATAAAACTCCCCCTTGGTTGTAATAACTATCTTTCAGAATTCATATGTTATTCTAACCTGTGGATAATAGAGTAGCATTTTATCAGTCTAAGCAGAAGTAGTTTAACCCTTCTTACATTTATGAATCAAGTAATCTTTATAAAAGGTTCCCTTTGCATTACCTTCAGGGAAATATTGTCATATTCAGAAAATATTGTCATATTCGGGAAAGAAGAGCCATTTCAAAAAGTAAAAATAAAAAAATCAAAGCTCCAGAAAGCGACTCAACTTCATGGCAAGTCATTTCAGCATGAATCACACCTTTGGGGAGCTGTCATGCTTTCTGGCATGTCTACAGTCATCGCTGACCTTCCCATCCATCGCCTCCGTCCGCCCCCAAAAATCATACTTACTTTCTTCTCTATCTTAGCTATAGAGTCTAAAGCCAAACCTATTCTAACTAGAAAATAATACTCGGAATATTCTGGGGAAAAAATGCCCATTCTCTTAGTTCTGCTGTCTGCTCTGTATGTACTGTTCAGCTTTTTCTTTATGTTACTGTAATACAACAACAGATTGTGTTAGGCAGCTCTAATATTTTTTGAGTAGGCTCTTGTAGTTCATGTGTTATAATTCAGATTTTATTCTTCTCTTTTAAAGTGCCACATACTTCTGCCACAACTATTATCAGAGTCAGTTTTAATTCATTTTGAGAAATGTCACGTTTATCATCAGTTATAGTGTTTTAATTTGCATCTCTTCAAGAGTGTAGGATAGTTCAGGAAGAAAGGATAGTTTATGTACTCAAAAAAGAAAGCTAGAAGTTGTTTAGTGATTTAGGATAACCCTCAAAAGATCTCATCATGTCTGCATGGAAAACCCAATCCAGTTATATATATAGCCATTTTTCTATGAAAATCTTACTTTACAGAGATAATCTGACAAGCCTTTTTTTGTTTGATTTACTACGTTTATAATTTCATAATCCCCTGAATTTTGAAAGAAGTCTTTTGCAGTACCTTCAGATTTTTCTTTTATTGTTGTAGGAGAGTCTACTGTAAGATAATTGTAGACTTAATAGTAGCAACTCTCACTGTACGTGTTACCTTAAATTGTCCTTGGGCTTCTATTATATAAGGATTAGATGAGTGTGTTCACTTTCTTTTCCTAGATCTTCATGAAATTATTCTTTTTAATCAATGTCCTCTTCTCAGATAAATGTGGCAGTTTTTGCTTTCAATATGTTTCATTCTTTTAACAGTTGAGTGCCTGCTCAGTCTTGACAATGAGATAGATTGACAGTCTCTGACAATCTATCTTGGCAATTTCTGTTTGGAACAAGAGAGAGACCTTGTAAGGATCAGTATGCTGGAAATTAAGGTATCGGATATGTTAAATTGTTATATTAAAGTTAATAATTATAAAACAACAGTCTTCCAAAAGTAAATAATGAGCATAAAATGAGTGAGAGAAAGTTCTTTTTGTTCCTGAATTCAAACCACTCAGATACTTACATAGAAATTAGGGAAAGTTTATCGGTTATTAATGGGAAAAACACTGGCAATACTTTCTGAGAAAGCTTCCCATTTCTGAGCAAAATAATTTTTTCAAGGGTAATTTGAATATATAACACACCTCAAGAACACAGTTGAAAAATCACAGAGAATTTATGTGAAGAGTGCTGTAAAAGACATATCCTGTGTCTCCAGCTTCTCATCAGTAGAATTGTTCAGTGCTTGTTCTAAAAATATAGGGATGTTATTTATTTTAATTGAGGAGGGCAGATTTGGTTCTGACTCTCAACACTCTTTCTAATTTTTAAGTAGTTATTCTAGATAAAAATTAAGTGTATTTGGTACAGCTGGTGGTGAAGAAGGCCCCGAATATGTGAACAGATTGAAGGTAGAAGAGTATCATCTGCCTCTGCTTAGGGCACCAGCATCTGACTGGGCACCAGCTGTGGTCCTCAGCCAGGCAGATGGAGGGGTCACTGCTGCTGGTGTTTGTCAGCTGGCTTCCTCCATCACTTCTGCCAGCATCTTGCGTCTCTTCTGCTTCTGGGGGAAGGAGGCCTGCAGTTAGGAAATAGGGCCAGTGTGCTATATACAGACCATTGTAGGGTGCCAGAGCAGGAGCATCGTTAGTCTACAAGCCCCCAGGGGTCTGTCAAGCTCTTTTAAGAGGTAACACACAAGGATCTCCAACTTGCAACTGCATTTAGCAGTTTGATAAGACTTTTCACAGTTTACAAAGAATTGTGCTGTGCAGTTTCCCCCTCTCATGTTAGGAAGGTAGGATTACTTTTTTCAGATAACTATTAAATCGGCACAGTTGTAGCTGCATTTTTTTGCCCAGTACTTCTGAAACAAGTACGTTTTATGGGAAGTCATGCTATAGATTTAAGCGTGTTTAATGAAGTACTTTGCTGTCTAGCTCTGCTTCTCGTTTGAATTTTTACATAAGAATTTTTACATAAGAATTGCTTTGAATATTGTGATCATGCTTTAAATAAAAAAGCTGATAAATTACATTTTATTGTTAGTTTACATTAATTTCATTATATTTGATGAACAGAATTTATCTTTGCATTTTAATAACTCTGTTTCTAGTCTTTGAAATTTTACCTATATATGCTAAAGTGGGCAACCCAGTCACTGAAAAAAAATCTTTCACACCTGTATTCACTTTATTGAGTGAATGTAGGTTTCACATGGAGAAGGATTCTCGTTTTTGCATGTCAATCAGTATTTGCTGTATTTTGGGTACTTGAATAAACTCAGGGTGAATTAGCAGTCCAGGGCTGCAGGACTAAGTAGTATTAAATTAACTTACCTGCTTTACTGTTACAACTTTTTTATTATATGTGTTATAAGGCATGGTTCATACTGACTCTAAAAGCTGTAGATATAAAGACTCTTTGATGTATTGATTTCCCAAAGAAGCTTTACTTTCATACCTGGAAATAGCTTTGAAACATATCACACATAATAAAAGTTATGAACAGTAAAACAGAGTAATTTAGACTTTTTGATACGTTTAGTTTTCAAAGACATCACACATGACATATTAATAATACAGATGATTGATCTGGCATTTAGGGTAGTTTGTCAAATGTTCTTGAATGTCTGAGAAAAGTAATAGTTTTGCACCATTACATTTACATTTACATTTAGACAAGCTCTGAAAGCTAGCAGCAGCTAGAAGGTGCTTTATATTTCTTATAATAGCTAAAATATCCTTTTAAATTCTGTAAATATGCAATAAGATGGAATAAAAAGATATCCTATGCAAAGCATT
>JAWLRI010001044.1:311687-363687 GCA_034781795.1 Crypturellus tataupa
TTGGATGCTGCCCTGTGCCACATGCTCTAGGTGGCCCTGCGTGTGCAGGGGGGTTGGACTAGATGACCTCTAGAGGTGTCTTCCAACCTTAGGCATTCTATGAATCTGTGATTCCAAAACACCTGGGAATGTTTTGTAAGCTACTTTACGAATATTACAAGTTTCTGACCCTACCTTGCCCATTCCTGAGAGCAAGGCAACCGTTGTGCTGAGCCCAGCAATGGGGCAGGTTTTGAGCATGTGGATGGGCTCTTGACTGCACTTAAACCTCTGCTCCAGCTCTTTTTACGTGCGGCGTGGGCAAAGCATTCTCTCTGGAAAGAGTGACGTGTCTCTACTCTCCAAGTTGTTGATTCTGAAAGCATCCAATTTTGATTCAAATTTTCAATGAATGGAAAACCTAGAGGTTAAAATTCTTCTCAGTTAAAAATGTGTGCTTTCCCCTGTATATGGGGATTATTCTGCACTCCTGACTGCCTTGTCCTTATGTCTTTTTCTGTTAAATTGAAGAGTAAGTTTTTCTCCTGTTTACACAATTCAGTTTTTGACACTTCTGAGGGAGATAACTGGCTATTTTCTTCCCTGTCAGGATGTCAGGAATAAGCTAAATATGAAATCTGTAGGTAAAGGCATGTATTTGAGAAAGTGGCAGGGTATTTTTTATGTATCGGTTCTGCTCACACCATGTGCTGCATGCAGCCCATACAGCTGTGCCCAGACGCAGCCATGTGCCTGTGGAAAGCTGCTCTGTAGGATGGGAACACGGATTTGTATGAGAACATGGTGGTTGCTCCCAGAGTGCTGCAATCCCAGGTGGAGGTGGGGAGCCCCACCACGTGTGCCCTGTGCGATTTGAGCTCAGCAAATGGAGGTGTTGGGCTTGTGTGCTCTTCGTGTAAAAGTTATAAATAGATGCCGAAATTATTTGTTAAAACTGTTAGAGACAAAAAAAAAAAAAAGGAAAAAAAAAAAGGTTAACCATTCCTGCAAGAACGTGCTGAGAAATTTGTGATGAACTTTGCACTCAGCTCAGGACTAATTCATAACTTTAATGATTGATAGCTTTTATTATATGTATTGTTAAATGGTACTGTGAAGACTAGAGAAGTAGATTATGGGGTGTGCTCCAATAATTTAGGAAAGTACTAGAGTTTTAATCTTAGTAGGTGAATCAGAGCACCATTACTCTGCTAAGAATAAAAATAGCTCATTTTGAGTCATTTATTTTACTCGTGTATAAAATTATCCATTGGATGAATATTATTTAAATTATTGATATTTTCCAAAAAAATACCTGCTAGAAGATGTCAATCCATTTACAATTTTATACTGGTGCTTCCTGATTCTGATGTTTAAAGATCCCAGTGTTTCTTATTCCAACATACAGCCCATTAGCAAGATTGATCCAAGCATTAATCCGATTAATCTAATGTTATTTGAAAACAGAAGATTATTCCATTGAGGTCCTGTGTTATTGCCTTAAGCATGTTTCCTTAATTTCAGATCCAGTTATGCAGCAAATTCCTTGTTCTTGGAAGATGCATACATGTATTTATAGCTTCATTCTTTAAAGTCAACCTGACTGTTCATATTGATATGTGTGTACGTTGGCCTTTTCAGATCTTGAGACTAAATCTATGTACTTTTATACCTGGCTTTGCTCTGACTGTACTTAAGCTTTGCTTTTGCCACTTTCATTAGTATAGTCTCATGCATAGTCAAGTGAATGTTTCAAGAAGGGAACAAGTGGGTGGAAAGCTATTGCTTTGAGCAGGGCGGGAGGGAAGGTTGTGCTAACAGTTATAGCAATGTAAGTGCCTCTGCTTCTGATAATGCTGTAGGTCAATAGAGCTTTGTACAAATACAAAGAAATTTACCTTACATGTGGTGACAGTGGCAAGGCTGTATTGTAATTATAACCATGCATAATTTTTGTTTGCAACCATATTATAATTTAATAACACTCATGAAACTTAGTTTATTTAGCATGAAACGTTCAATGAGTTTTTGCATTGGATTAACATTTACAAAATGATTGAATGCTAAAGAACTGTATATTATCTGCATATAAGTAGACTTCTATGTGACCAAGACAATCACTGCACTTATTCGGAATTCATTGCATCTTTTTAAACTTCTGACATTTGTGAATCATTTCAGTTAGCAAAAATTGTGCCCCATGACTAATCAGGAACTACAACTGATGAGTGTTTGAGTCTAGCAGTTTACCAGACATTACTTAAAAAAAAACCTGCTGACAGTTTTTACCAGGTGATAAAATTTTGTTAAAGTAAAACAAACATATTGGGGCCAGCTCATCTTTGTAAAAGCTTGTCTAAATTTATGGTGGATTTTACAATGAGGAATGTGACCCACTGTGCATTGTCCAGGAATTTGGGAAAGGTGATATAGGAAAACATTGGAATCCTCCTATGTCCATGTCCATGCTGCTGTACAATCTGCCTGAGAGATTGTACTGATCCGCATCCAAACTGATGCGGAGGAAATTAAAATCTGATCATTGTTGGAGGTGAAGCTTATTGAGAATGTTCATCTGCAACAGGAGTGTGAAAGCTGCTCAGTTTAGCACTCAGAGAAAATGACTCTGGAAACTCTGTCACAGCTTTCTTGCTCAATAAATGAGAGTGAGAAGTATCTGGAAAAGTAGTATTGAACTGCATCCAATACTACTTGTAGTTAACTACTACACTAGAGAACGGGCATTTCTCATGAGAGCAAACTCCTTTGTTGGAATTGAATGGCAGAAAATGTCAATTTAAGTGAAAAAAGCCACATTGAGCAACTATTAACAAATTCCTACAAGTGCTAATTCAACGTGCTGAAGAACAAGAAGGTGATACACCCCATTATTTTACATCATTCGGATTTAGAAAACTGCAGTTCCCTTCCACTGCTGTCTTTGCTTCCTGTTTTTCTTCTTGTTCTCAATCAATAATTTCATGTCCTAACAGACTTTAAAGAAAGTTTATTCAAATTGATTTGGAGGACATGCACAATGGTGCCACTTTTTATTAGGATGGATAGTGTGTGCATTGGCTTGTGTAATGCTGTTAAAAGAAATATTTTCACTAAGCCCATGAGAATAGGTCAGCAGTTGCTTGAAAAAAATTTGCTTGCAGAAAATCTTTCCTGTAGAAGTGCAATCCATTTGCATTTAAATTGTTGAAATTATTTTTGTTCCTTATGGAAGACTGCTTTAATTCTTGAGCTGTCATTACAGATGGCTCTGTTACAAATACTGAGTTTGGGACTACATTTCTTCCTTTCTCTGTAATTTAAATCTTGCCATTTCTCTTGTTTGGACCCTAAGAATACCTGAATGATCTTCTACAGCAATTAAAATGCTATTTTAGCCTTGGAGTGACATGCTCTCCTTGTGTGGAAACTGTTTATGGCAACTCTAGCTTTCTTTTTGCGCACTGATGAAATGCTCAGAGCCCGTATCAATTGAAAAGTTATCCAGTGTCTCCTTTGGCTTCCATCACTTTCATATCATACCAACCCCTAAGCTGGTGATTTCAGGAGGGCTAGTTGCTGTATTTTGTGGGAGTTTTTTTGAGCTGCACAGGCTCCAGAGGAATGGAATGGAATCATCTCCCCATCTCTCAAGAAATATTTTCTTGAAAACAAAGCATCTCATTTTCTATAGATTTTGCAATACATTTTTTGCTATGATATTTCCATGAAAGTAGTTTTAAAATGGGCATTTCATAAGCTCATTCTTTATGTTCTGTTTATGTAAAAATGATCATACCTCACAGTTAATTTTAATGCAGTGCCTCTTCTAGTTCATCCTTGTTTCTGTAAGTGTAATTCGCAGGATTTTCTTTCTTAATGTGTAAAATACAAGCAATAGCATTGTGTTTCTCCAAATAAGTAAGGATATGTTACCAGCTTAGTACCAAGTGTTTGCCCATGTAAGAGATTAGCTGGAAAGATGGAAAAGAAATTTTGTGGTAATTCTTGCTTCTGACAATGTAGTCTATGTTCTGGTCGGCAGACGAGACCTATTTTGGTTAAATTCCTTCTCAACTTCTGCTCATACTGTAGCACTTAGGAAAAGCCTAACTTTTCTTTTCCTTCATGTAAAAAATGGAGTTTAATGCTTTTAATTTCGTAGGCCTCTGGGATAGGAAGGGAAGACAAAAATAGCATGTTTCTGAGGCCTCTGACTAAAGTGCCCAGACTACTTTCTTCTGAATAATGATTCAGTGTTTCAGTCTGACCTACATAGAGTAAAAACAAGAGTGTATTGAATGTTCGTGGGACAGAAAGGTGATCCGAAGTAGTCAGCATAGTTTCGCAGAGGGGAAATCATGCTTAACTCGCCTGATGACCATCTAGGATGAGGTGGCTGGCCGTGTGGATGAGGGCAGGGCAGCGGATGTCACCTACCTTGACTTCAGTAAGGTTTTTGACAGGCCCCTTTAGCATCCTCACCGACTAGCTGATGAAGTACAGGCTGGAAAAGTGATTAGTAAGATGGCCTGAAAATGGGCTCAGAGGATTGCGGTCAGTGGTATGAAATCCTGCTGGCGGCTGGTAGCTAACGGTGTCCCCCAGGCACTGGTACTGGGGCCAGTTGTTGAACACCTTCACTGACACCTGGGCGCTGTGCGCGTCTCGGCTGCAGCTACTGCAGAACTGGGGGTCCGCATGAGGGTCAGCAAAGGGCAATGGCAGGGCCATCCCCTGGGAATGGGAAGGAGTTCTCATGCACCAGCACCTGACCAGCTTGAAATGCACTTTGCAGAGAGCAACCTGGGCTGCAGGAACAGCAGTGTGGCCAGCCTGAGTCATTTGACTGTCTTTCTGTGCACACAGAAATTGAAATTTCACAACTGATTTAAAAATAAATCAATAAATGAGCAATATAGCTGTTATTTAATAATTCATTTTGTCTTTTTTTAACAACAAAAACAGTTACTTGACATTTTGACTATCAGACAACAACAACAAAATCCAAAATACAACAGTGTTCATTTGAATTTTTATTTAATATTTAAGAGTGGAAAATGTCCATTAACGTGCAGTTATACAAAGTGGGATCAGGGTTATCACAGAGATTAAGAAAAATTCAGACCCTTCAGAATATGAAGGACAACTTAATACTAGAAGTCGAAGTGTGTCAACTGCAGTATAATGTAGTATCTAGTATCTGTTTTTAAAATCAAGAAGTAATAGGTGCAATAGTAAGTTAAAAATCTCAGTATGCAACAAGTCCAAGCAATGGAAGGGAAAAGATCAGTCTTTCTCATCTGAAGTTATGGAATGTAAAAGCTGTTGGTACATTTCTTCAATAGCACGCTTACTATTTTTTTTATAAATTCTCATTGGTGTAAAATGTTAGATATTATCACCTTCTTGCTATTCTGGAGATTTAATCATCATAATCTTGTATTTGTCATCAAATCATCATTTGTCATCAAGGCAGTAATTTCTACCTCTCTTGTCATTTGAAAGGTACCTGTTAGTATGGAAGTTCCTTTCATAGCTTCAGAATACAAAAGCCCTTCTTGTAAGTCTTTAATTTATTGCATGTTTTAAGGATAGCGAAGTGATGAGATAAAGAATTGAATAGAAATGAGAGGTTATATGGCAAAGAAATATCCAAAAATATTTTTTTGTATTTTTTTTTAAGCTTGGCTTAATGTCATTGATTGTGGTTGGAGCAAGAGATCATAAATGCTTGCTATTACAGTATGATGTACATGTTTTCTCTAATTAAAGAAACAATAGAAATAATTGTTTAATTGAGTATCAATCAGGTGATAACACTTGAGCTGTTGATCCTTCTCGAGATATTAAAATGCTCATAGAAGCTGGTGATTTAGAGGTTGCATCTGAGGAAAAGTAGAAAGACAGAGAAAAAACGGATGTTGAGATGTGAGACTGGAATTTGATGTTGGAGCCATCTGTGTTGTTCCCCTGTGAGAAGATGAGGAGCAGCTGCCCAGGGGGCTGCGCTCGGGGAGCTGCGCGTGGGGCAGGGCAGCCCGGCCGTTCCGCAGCCTCTCCGGGCGCTCGGTGGGCGCTGCTCACAAGCTGCTGGGGTGGGCGCTGCTCCCGCGTGCGCTGGTGAGGGCTCCCCCACCTAACCGGCTTTTGATTTGGTGGTAGAGAAGAAACAGGAGAATTCAAAAACTGCTTAGTGAGGCTTTTTGTAAACCGTTGAGTTTAGCTAGGGCAGAGATTTCCTTGTAGGTTGGCAGTACAAGATCCTAATCCGCTATTTTGCTTATGATCATGGCAGAAAACAGCTTTTGATATCACATGCAAAACCTAGTTTGATCTCTAGTTAATATGGATTTGCCATCGCAGAGTATGCAGAAAAATGTGCTTATTTCTAAGTGCTCCTGGCAGTTTTAACAGATGTAAACTTCATCTCACGCAGTGCATTTCACACTTTTGATGGGCATTTTTTTTTCTGTAGGTTAAAATATGAGAGATTCTGGAGTATTTATGCCATGATGTGAGCTCCTATTTTTAGATATATATAAAAATTAGCTTTTATTTACTAGCTAGATAGTAAGAGTGATAGGAAATAGTCAAGAACTTGGGGGCAAATGCTTCTGCAAGTGCTTGGATAGCTTGATAATTCTGTTACAGGTCTGCAAAATACAACTTTGGTCATGTAGAATACTTTGAATAAAGAGAAGTGAAGGGTTTATATTCTCCCTGTGGGTGTTCACTATCTATTATTTCAGTATAAAACTTTCCTGCTCTAAGTAACTATACAAAAGTCGTGAGAGATTGTACCTAGGGTCCTGCACACCAAGGAATAAGGAGGCAGAGTACTGCAAGACAAGCAACTAACTGATTCTACCGGTAAAATACTGTGACCTTTTCCCCTCCCAACTAGGCAAATTTTGTCTAGTAGTGCTGCAGGGTTCTGGATCTTCTCTATTTAATATGTTGATTCTCATACCTCTTACACCTCAGTTGAAGTGGGAGTAAGAAGCAGGTCATGTCAGCAGTTTGTGTTCTAGGCTCATCTCGTGGATTCTGTGAAAAAAATGATAGCTTGAATCTGTTGCTCGATTGAGTAATAGCCTTTCCAAGTGTTCTGGTCCCTCTGTAACGTTTTAAAACACAGCTCAGCACTTTTGCCTTCTTGTTATACAATGAGAGGAATAAGTATTTGTCAAAAAGGGCTTGAGAGGTTTTTATCCCTCCTTGTTCATCTTAGTGTTTGCTCTTATCTTATGCGACATGATCACAGCTATGCAGCCATCCAGAGCTGCATTTGACTGTCTGCCTGTGATACAGGAACTAATTCAAAGCAAAAGGACATCACTGATGTTTATTACAGTTGGTAGGTTTTCTTAGGAGTTGCAAGTAAAAACTGTCATAAAAAGGTATCTGGAGGTTTTCCTTTTAAGAGAATGAATTTGGATTAGGGTCCCTGTTGGCGAAGTTGGGAATCTATTTTAGTGGGATAATGAAGCATCCGTTCTTTCCATTAGTGCACTCATGCCATTGTAATCCTTCCTGTCACCCAGAGCAGTCCAGGTTCTGATGGACAGAAACACTACTGTTGCCAAAATGTCATATACATTTGTATAGGGGAACATAAATATTATCCTACCTTGCTGTTGAAAAGCAAGGAAATGAGCCGGAGATTTAAAAAAAAAAAAAACAAAAGGATTCTGCAAGAGGATTTTATTGGATTATATCTATTTTGTTTTATTTAACGATAAATACTACTAAGTATGGAGTATCTGGGCTACTAAGAGGAGATTCACTGTCCAGAAAAGGAGATTTTGTGGTGTTGGAGATTTTAGGTTTGCTGTTACTCAGATGTTAGACCCAGCATTGGTAGTTGATCTGTTCACATCCTTTTCCAAACTTAGTTTCTGTAAACTTAGTTTCTGTTTTTTCTTGATAGGCAAGAGAAGAAATTGTGTGGAAATTAATGCAACCATCTATTTATCAGTTCACATATATAACTATATGAAAGAGCAGTATGTCTAAGAAAAATATTATTTTAATTTGTAAAACCAATATTATAATAATCATTGTGATTATCTCTTTAGCATCTTTCCTGTGCTCTGTGTCTATGGAAGATGTTATTTTATGTGTGTTGCAGATTTTCTTAATCTGCATATAGAATTGGCTATGTCAGAGTCTAATCATTCCATTGCTACTTCAGGCAGACTTCTAGAGGGAAGAACCTGACAGTTCGTGGTATTTAGCTCATCATATTTACAGCCAGTTAGTGATATTGACTGAAGTGAGTTAAAAGAATCATCATCTTAAGCAGGTAACATCCTGCAGGACATCGCCGTTCCTTTCACTGTAGCTCTCACCGAATTCAAATGTCCAGTATTCTGCAAAGTGAATAAATAGGAACCGTGTTCTGCAGAGCGGCTGAGCAGCGAACGCCAGGACTCGAGCAAAGGTCTGTGATCCGTGACCACTCTTAATGATGGATGGAAATGGAAGGGTTTCTGAGTAGTGCCATAAGAGGTGTTGTATTTTTGAGGGACCAAAACCAAACCTTTCTTGGTGAGAAATACATATAAAGCAAAACAGCTGGAGCTAAGCCTGCTCCTTCAATGTATTCCCCAGTAGCCTCACTGATATTGACACTTGTTTATTTTGAGTCTTTTGTCTGTTATGAGTAAAGAGAAACCTGCGGGAGGCTGCTCACAGGTAGGATGTTCTAAGTTAAGTAACAAGTAGTTCAGACTTTGAAGTGATTTTGGGGAGGGGAGGAAGGAGGAGAGAGAAAGGGGATGTAGGGGTGCTACTAGATTTAATGCCAGTATTGTCTAAGGATTGCAGGTTGCTGTTCTTGCATACATGCATTCGTAAACTTACAATGTGACATATTTTTCATTTATGTAATAGAAAATGAATGTGCTAATGGGTGTTACTGGCAAAATACCATTAATGTCTAAAAGATCCTACTATGGATGGTGAGGAGGCAGTGGTTTTATTAATATTAATATGAATTCCCCTATCGTTTCTGAGCTGTTTCTTATTTTATGATTTTAAAATATCTTACGTCGAACACACTTGACCTCTCTCGTCCCTCTTACCACTCAAAACTAAATCTATTCACTAGAGCTCTTGAAGTACCCAGTCTGAAGGCTCCAGCAATCTTGCTCTGCAAAGAAATGGAAGTCTCATTTTATAATTGGTATCTGAGGAAGAAATAGACCACTTGAAACCTCTTTGGAGAGAGGACTCCAGATGAGTGTTCTCACTTCATTTAATAGTGATGATCATGAAGATTAGGAATCCTCTGGCACAGGATCTTTCTATAAAATCTGAGCAGCTCTGCAGGACTCTTGGGGGAAAAGACTTGCACAAAATTCTCCCCCTCTCTGCTGTTACCAGAAGACTTTCTCTTCTCTTTTATAGTGCCTTGACTCATTTGTTTCTTGCAATTTTGCAAGCTTTGCCTTTTGTACTTCCCTTGTGCTATTAAAAACTATTTGCTTTACTGCACTGTAATGACCTTACAGTGGAAGAAAAAACATAAGTATTTGGATGAAATAATAAGATTTATTAGCTCTTTCAGGAATGAAATACAAGTCTCAAAAAACTTAGCTCTGCCTTTATGATTTTTGAGGTTTTAATACAAGCACCTCTCCTGAAATGTAATTATGTTGTAGATGTAGGAAAGCCTTAGAGACTGAAGGCTAAAACTGTTGATTTTTAATTCAAAATTAAAGATTTATCTTAAAAATATGTATATATGTGCAATGGGATCCTCTGTGTATGGAGTAACCTTATGGGCTTGTGTGGTTTATGACACCCTTAGAACCTGTAAAATGGAGTGCAAAGAACAAGGGTTTTAGCACTGTGTTTCATTAAAAATAAATAAAAATAAAAAGCTAAGGAGACTTTCATGTATGTTTAGATCATTGTTCTGATGCCAGAGTAGATAATTTATAACAGAAGGTCTTGTTCTTTGTGCTAAAAAGGAGCTATAAAAAGCTTCACTTTGGATTCTATTTGGCTCTAGTACTGTTCAGTCTAGTACTGACCTTCCTGCTATTTGTTGATTCATTTTTGTTTTGTTTTTTCCTCCAAAGAGAAAAGGTCTAATACTTTATATGGCAAGAGTTTGTTTAAATAATTGGAAAACAAACAAACAAACAAGATCTTGTTATGTTTTATGAAGGAAATCCCAGACAAGGGAGATGAGGTCTCTTCTTGAATAACCTACCAAATGATCCAAGTCGGTTAGGTTTCTGTGCCTTTGAAATTGGGGTCAATAAGCCTATTGTTTTATACTTTAAGTAATAGAGAATGACCAAATAAGCAGCAAGGAATTAAATCAGTTCACTGAATGCACTAAATATCAATGACTCCAGAAAGAAGCCAAAAATCTTCCTTCCTATGTGTGTGCTAGATCATGTGAGATTCAAAATTAAGGATTCTTTAAGAATTGGTAGTCTGTAGTAGTTGTATCGGCATTCGGAAATCTGTGAGTCCAGATGTCACTGATTTGAAGATGAGGTTAGATATTCTAGTAGCTTCTTAAAATCTTGTTAATTAGCTATCCCATAAAAGTTCTGTTTGATTAATCTATTATTCATTACCTCTTGCTGGCGTTTCTCCCTCTTGAATGCACTGGCAAATTGAGGAATGCATTGGCAAGAGCCCTCCAGGACTACACAGTATGTGCATGATCCAGTCGTGCTGCTGCAATTCCCTCTTTCTGGAGAGGAAGGTGCTTTAGCCTGATACCCTCCGATCCCCTCAGTGCTGATGAGGATCCCTCGGCTCTAGTCTGTGCCTGGGGATGCTCTCAGGGCCCTGGGAACGCTTTCTTCCTGCAAAAATGCATAAGGAGCCAGAGTGGCATTTAGAACCATATAGCAAGGGAACAGAGCAGCCGCTGGCTCAGCATTTTTAATAACCTTAGTTTCTCTTTGTTTAGACAGCTCCTGAAATCAGAATCCAGCCATAGGAAAACCCCAAATGTAGTTGCCTAGTCTCATTGCCATAGTCAGGGGATCTCATGCATTTTTCCTTGTGACACCTCCCTATGACTGAGCCAGTGAAATCCCTCACCTCTCCTGGTGCCTATTGGGCTTTCCCAGCTCCAGGGGAATGCATCCAGCACCCTGCAGTATTCCCTTCAGCCCTCCATCCTGCGGTGCCCATGTTACCTTTCCAGTCTAAAACTAACTGGCTCAGTCTGTGGCAGAGCAGTGCTTGAACCTAAGCTGTGGTTTAGCATCTAAAACCGACTGGACAATATTTTTCTCTTGGAATTTTTTCAGAATAAAAAAGTAATGTCTTTGCTCTAATGATGCACCCCTCCATTTCATCACCGGGCTCCACCCTGCAGAATGGATGCAGCTAAAGCCTCATGAAAGGGACGAAACCAGTTCTCTTTAATTTCTTCCAACTTCAGTGCATATCTGGGACTAGAGTGCTTGCTTGTGTCTAAGTGCCTGACTCATCTCCTGTAGCTTAATATAAACTGATTGATCCAGAGTTGTCGGCCCTTGAGCGGGTAGAGTTGGAAAAGACTGAAAAAGAAACTCCAAGGAGGAGGTTTTGGTTATACCGTATGTATTTTATACAGTATATATTGTGTACAGTGGAGATCTGTATCTAGATTTCTTTCTTAAAACCGAGATGGTCATAGATTTTGAACCTTGTAACAAGCCTTATTTTCATTGGAATAGGGATGTCTGATGATGACTGCAAGGTTCTTCCTTAGAGATTCCAGTCCGGTTGTTCCTTCTGTGATGGTGGAACAACTTGTTTTAACGCTTACTTTAAACTTTCTTTAAAGGAAAATTCAGCTAAACTTATCCCAATCCAGCCAAAAAGGCTGGATCAATGCCATGGAAACCTAAACGTTTTGCATCGCACACAAGCGACATGGGCATCTGAAGTGCTCTTGAGCTCTGTGCCTGCACGTTGTGGTAGAGCAGCACCGTTCCATTTCTGTGTTGTTGTTTGCCTCAGTTCTGGATTTCCTTGTGCATAAATATATTGCTTTTCAATCTTTTTGAATGTGTGCTTGCTTTGTAATTTGATTTGTAAATTGTAATTTGAGAGAAGAAAAATAGAAGTATTCCTTCATTAGCATTGCTGTTAAATTATATGGCTAAAATAGCTGTGAGCTACAGGAAATTCGTACTCCAAGGGTGATTCTCTTTGCAGTGAATCTGAAGGGTGACCTGTTGGTTGTGAATTCGAGAGACATTCATAAAAGTAGGGCCTATAATTAGGAGGCAAGGATATGCACGAGTGATTTACACTCATGTAATTAAAGATGCAATGGGAACCAAGTAGATTAGCAGATGCTGAAACCCTTACTATAAGTCTTGATATATTTGTTTTTCATTTTCCGTCTACTCTTCCAAGCTGTGTTGATCTGAGAAATTTGCAGATCTTCATGTTTTACAATAAAATATTACCATTGCAGCAAGTAGTAATAATTTAAAATGAAAATAGCATATATTCTTTGTATCAGAAACCTGAATTTAGTGCACAGACAGGCTTTTTGGATTCAAAATTAAAAGGCAATGATAAATTGGTTGGAATATTTCTTTAGACATGCAGAAGTGTTTTAATCAGGGTGGCACAAAAGAGACTTCTGTAATATTTTTACTGTGACATGATGAAGATACTGAGAGAAAAAGAGTCTGAAAAACATTACCAACAGCTTAACAGGGAGCCTCTTGACAGCAGCAATACCATATTCTTTGCCATATCTCCACCAGTTTTAAACACTGTAATAGAGGTAGGGTAATGTGCTCGATATAAGCAGAGGCTTAAAAGGGGGTCTTGAAAAGTCAATGTTTTGAAAGCCCATTGTAACATTATTGCTACTTCCAAAAGGAAAAGAGGAGGAGAGGAGAGTGTGGACTGAATGGTCTTTCAGCACAGGGGAGATTAGATTTTGTGTAATTTTGGTAGTTAACAGAGAAGTACTTACTTAGAGGAATTAGTCTTAACATATACAATGCATTTACTGATGTAGAAGTATTTAATGGCAATGAGTTTGGTCTTGTGATTACATGAACTCTGTAAAAGCAAAGTAAATAATGATATCTTTGCCAAATCAGTATTTTAAGGCATTAAATGCAAGGCTGCAGTTAATATTCTTTGTCTTGGACCATTTTTGCAGTCAGAGCTTTGTTGCTTGTTGGACAGTTTTGTTCTTTTGCTAGAGCTGAGCCAACGATGAGTTTTTTTAGATTCTGTAACCCAATTTTGTTTTTACATTAATGAAACATTTTTGCCTCTGACATGGGAAGAGGAGGGAATTGTTGTTATCTGTTGTCTAATGACTGACAGTGAGCTAGAAAAACATCACAAAATGCTGCTTCTAAAACTTGCATTTGATGAAAAATCCTTCCATATTGTGACTTAGCTTTGATGTGGACGCTGCTGCCTTATAGAGAAAATGTAACTTGTGGAAATGTGACCATCTCTAACTCCGCAAGCAGATTCATCCTCCAAGGATAAAGTATCTCAGAAAGGTTAATGAAGCCACCCCTGTAACTCCAAATGAAAAGAAAAGTTATCATATATTTGACTTCTAGAACAGCATCTTTTTTAGAGAATATATTTTTTAATATTCTCAGTATGCTAAATTCAGCCAGTTCGCTATCAACCCTGCAAGAGCACTGCGGTGTAGTCTTTGGAGCAAAGCGCAGCAGTGCGAAGCCGCTGGTCCAGCCTGTGATTTGGAAATTATACTTCCCAGTCATCCTGCTCTGATCTTGTGGCTTAGCCATCCACCCAGCTCTCCTGGAGTGCATCTTCCAGAAGAGCTCTGTCCTCCAGGGACTGAAAAGAATGATGATCGATTAAGAGTAATTGTCAAAGTCTCCTTATCTGGTAGGCCATGGCATGGAAGTTGTTGGACCTGGCCTGCAGCAGAAACAAAAATTTCTTGGCTTGATTTTTTTTTTTCTGTCTTTTAAAAAGACGGGGCAGGGCTGGGGGGAGGGGGGGGGTCTGCATGAGAGTCTGAGTGTGAGAAGGGGAGGAAAGAGTGATTACCATTATCTCTAGCTGATTACATCAAGAGTGAGACGCCGGTACGAGAATACCGGAGAAATACATATTGTGAGAGAGAGACCAGCTGAAGAGCAGAAGAATGAAGCATTGACAGAGAAAAGGATGGAAGGCAATGCAGCTTTCCTCACTAGGGAAGTGCAGAAGAAAGAGGATTGGCATTGGGAATGTATCGAGGAGGAGGAAGGAGGGCCCACTTGGACAGTAGCTCCATAAGCAATTGCATTTTTGTGCAATGTTTTGTGCTCTGTTCAGCAATGGAGAAGATAGAGAGGGGAGAGTGCTTTAGAGTGGACAGACAGACAGGCAAGTGCCAAAATAATTTGCTTTGGGAACAAAAGGAAATTATTCATTATTTCACTTCATTTGTAGTCAGTTAACTTTGCTGCGCCATTATTGAAGTAAAAGAGTAGAAGTACTGCAACAAAATATTAAAGGAAGAATAAAATACGTCTGAAATGAACTCTCTTTGACACTATAATAGCACTTAATTGACATTAAATAGCTCCTTTGGAACCACTGTGAATATGATATGAATACAAATGTGTGAAACCTTTCTGTCAGATTGAATCAACAGTTCCTACAGATGAAGTTACATCATTGGAGCCATTAAGAGTTTCACTTCTGCCAAGTGATTTTAGCGCTCAGGGAAGCGCCGCTCTGGCATTTCAAGGTGGAGATCTTGCTGTTCTTCGTGTGCAAAATTGGGGGACTGCTCAGAGCCTTGTGCAACTTCGCTTCTCCAGCCTCTCTTGGAGAGGCCCTGAGCACTGGACTTGGTCCTCTGGTAGTGGGCACAGTGTAGGAAGGAGTCACAGCTGGGCAGGGTCCAGAGAAGTCAGGCTACGATATTGCCACAACATTCAGGACACTTCTCTGTGTTTTCCCATTCACCATGCAAAAATCTTTGTTTGTTTGTTTTTGTTTAACACTTTGGATATAATTTTCTTAGGGAATTTAGGAGCCTTAGTTTTATTTTCTCTCCAATCTACTGATGATATTTAAGCCCCCAGGTGTCTTTTAACCAGTAGAATTAAATCTATTGCAAGTGAAACTGCAATATAGAAAATGCAGTGCAAGAAAGAATGGACCAGTCATCTCAGTTATTCTGAGATACAATGAAACCAGAATAGAAACAAAATGAGAATTTAACAGAGCAAGCTGTTGGTATTGGAGGTCTCGGTAATTCATAGCTAATTGCAGACACAGGAAGGCGCTGTGTGGTTTTGCTAAGCACATAATTGTGTGTGGTTCTCTGCCTGGTTTTCTCCATAATTTGCTAACTAATAAGCTAACACTTGTGATACAACAGATTAAGCTATTAGATCTGTTAATTTTGGCAAGATATTTTTCTTCTAACAAGCAGATTAAGCCATACCCATCTACCGATCAGCATAATAGAAAGCAGCTCTCTTATTTGTACTTTGTAACTTCATGGAAGCTTACTAAATTTTGTATTTGATTCTTAATTGGAAAAGAGTACTTTAATGGAAGACATGTCCCACTTATTACACTGTGCATTTGGGAATCTTATCAAGGCACCCTGGATTTCTCTATGCATTTTGAATAATTATGTTGGGCCTTGTTCTGAAGTAAATATGTGCAGATATGAAAGCAGCATTGTGTGTGGGTAATTTACAGCAGTGAGCCCTTAATTTAGGCATAAATTGTTACAGATGTGCAAGCTGTTTTGGGGAGACAAGTCATTTCTGCAGTAACAGAGGGAGGATTTCCTCACCAATACTTAGATGAAGGTGACAGCTACAATAAATTTGTTGATTTAGATGAATTAGCAGTGTTGATGGTTATTGTTTAGGAAAATCCTGAATCTGTATAGATTTTTGTAAATGCCTGTAATGTTTAAGGAGTGCCTCATACATTGTTTAGGACTAGGCCTTTCAGAGACACCTGGTTTAATGGTGATGCCTAACAAAATCTTTCAAGTCAGTTCTTAAGTTAATTCTTTTTAAGTTTTAGTCTAGCCTGGAAGCCCTGCTTTAGAGACCTAGCTAGGGTCATTTCATCCTGGAAAGGTGATAGTGATGTCCTTTTTCCTAGGGAAAATATCTAGTACTTCGGAAGATCTGCACTTTATTATCATAACAAACTGCTTTTGCCAGCTTTTGGAAACCAGCTGTTGGGTCACTTGGGGTTTGGGGACAGAGTTAGGCTGCCTAAAGCTTCATCGCTGGGTTCCAGTTGTTCTTCTGAGCTAACTTCGTAGTCAGTAAAGACAAACGCATTTACTCACTAATTTTCAAAGCCTTCGGATAATTGGATGTTCGTCTGCAATGTCCTTTCCTCTTCTGTTACTTATGGAGCAGTCTGCTGTAGATTTGAGGCCAGAATTTTAGATGACTGTAATTAATTTGTACAAGTTTCAGCCTTTCTATGCGACATTCTGCAATAACAGTATCAATTGTTTTACACTTGTACTGGTTTTTAAGAAAAAATTTGTTGTTCTTAAAAATTTTAAATCACTTTGTTAATTTTTTTTATATCAGTTAAAAATACTTTAGTCAAAGCAAGCGTTTACACACATGTTATTAAGAGGAGAGTGTCTCTCTACTTGGCTTAAGATTCCCTCTCACCTGCCAAATCCTTGTACCATCGCTAAGATGGAGCCCAGTCCCCAGGACAGAGCTTTGGACCTGGGTGCTCTACAGTGTCCTGCATCCCGTGGGAAGAACCACGGACTGTAGGGGAGGTGTGAAGCCCCCTTGGTTCAGCCACATATGGAAAACTTCCTGTGCTTTATGATCCTTTGAAAAGTCTAATAATACAGTGAGAAATGGGAAACCTTGAGAGATTGAGTAGTTCCCTTCTGAAAAATTTCACTTGAATCAATAAAGACAGTTTGCAGAGAGGAAAACAAAAATAAAAACTGAGCTAGAACATAAATGCTTATATTACTAACTTCCAAGTAAGTTTAAAACACGAAAAGAACTTTTCTTATAGAACTGGATTTATTTGGATAAAAAATGACCTGTGCAATGGTGGTTCTGCATTTTTTTTACCTTTGCTTCAAAAGCCTATGAGAAAATAGAGCTCAAAAATAATGGTCAATCACAATGCAGATCTCCAGTAGAGAGTGTTTTGGTGAGATATAGTAGAGAAGCAGTCACTGTGGTAATAGTTTTCTTAAAAAGAAATAGTGTTTTATGAAAAAATATGCTTTTTTCATTCTAAGTATCTGCCCTTTATACTGATTGGATTCTGTACTATAAGCTGATGTGATCCTCTTAAAAATTTTACATTACATGAATACTTGGGATATAATGCACAATTATCAGACATTCAAACCTGTCAGGTTTTTTTCAAGTTCTAAAGTACTCACAAAGGTGGTGGTCAGCAGAGAAATACATGTATAATATGTTTGTTAATATATGAAATGTGGGGGTTTTTTTTAGAACTGTAGAAACCTGAAGACAGCACTTTCAAAAATGAATATCTAAAGTGCTGAGGATTTCCTGTTCTGCTAGCTAGATAGGTTCAAATAAAAGAAGGCACTTTTAATATTGAGTAATGTTTTGAGGTACCTAAATAAAAAGTGAGTAAACTTGCCCTGATTCCCTAAAATTAAGCAGCAATGGTCTTCTGTACTGTACATTGTCATATTCATTACCTCTGAAAATAAATTCTTATTTTCTGATGAGATTAGAGGTTCCACTCAAATCCTTTATCAAAGAAGACCTTTTCCGAAGATGTCTTCAGGAGGGAAGGTTATCAGTGACGTTGAGGGTAGAGAAATCACCGCTTACTCTTTTTTTGTATATTAATACATAATTATGAGGACAGGGCTCCAGATGGAATCATTTCAAGTGGTGAGGGACCATTAAAATGTCAGGCTTGAAGCTAGAGTTGCACATCACTAGAATCATCCTCTCAGCGCGCAGGTGGGTGCTGTGCCAGCACTCCGGTTCCATGTAATATTTAAGTTCCTGAGTCTTGCATAAGCTTTTTTATGGAATATAAAATATTTCATTGCTTTTGGACCTAGAGGTTGTGTGTGTGCATTTTTTTTTTTTCTTTCTTTCTTTCTTTTTTTTTGATATGTAAAACTAGGATATTGAGAACTTTCCTGAGTAGTACTATCCTAAGTCAGCTATTGGAAGTTAGTTTTGCAGGCAGACCCTTAATGCTATACGAAGTTATATCAGAAGGACTCTGATTTTTGGATACTGCCCGACAGCTACTGTGTTGTATATTACTTCTATTTTTCTTTTTGAATTCTACCCAAAAACACTGATTCTAGTTGTGAGTAGGATGTGCTTGAGGAGGTCTTAATGAGTTTAGACATAATTTCTCGCAGGAAGACCTCTTAGTAGCCAACAAAAAAAAAATAGTATATTGAAAGTACCCAGATGTGATAAATCGTTACCCACTAGGTGCCACTGTTGAGTTTCAGGACCTGGACTCTATGGGGTTTCTGTGGCAGCCAAAATTTGTAACTGGGAACGAATGTGAATGTAGCAGTTGTGCAACAGAGGTAAATTATGTCTGCAGTTCTAGGGTTTGTGAAATAGAACCACAAACAACATTTCCTTCCCAATGTTTCACCAGATACTATCATATCTGACAGTATATCATGGTGACAGGTCCAACACGCCGCTCTGCCTTGCATCCCTGGCCGGCAGCATGGAGCAGAACCCATGCTCAATGAGAGGACTATAAAACCTTTTTCTTTTTATGAAGCACTTTGTCTCTCGTTGCAGGCTTTTTGGCAAACACATGAAGATTGCCTGAAAATCTTTCTAAATAAAATGTTTACTTGTTTAGTGTAGTGCTGAAATATAGGAAATCACACTTTTTGCATGGCTTCACATCCCCTATTTTCTCAGTCAGCAGAGCATAAATGTGTTTTGGATAATGGTTTCCTGTGCTAGAGAAACAGGATAAAAATAATAACGATGATTCTTTTTTTTTTTTTTTTTTTTGGAAGAGAAACTTATTGGAGTAACAAGTATGTTCTAAATAGTTTTGTTTGAGGGTGTAGATGTTCAGAACTTTTTTTTAAAGCATCCCAGTCTTTAACTTGGAAACTAGCATTAGGTTTAGCATTGAGCTGGGTTGAACTTTCTAGCGACCTCATGAGATGGTTGGTGAGCCATCTCAGGGGAAGAGTGGAGGGGAGGGGAGGAAGGGGAGCCTTGCTTTGAGTGCAGTTCAAGGGAGCCAAGCAGGATGTCTTCCAGTTGGGCAAGACGGGTGGGGAAGAAAAGGGCGCGCTCTCCTCCGTATGCCTGTGCTGTCATTAGAGAACCGTGGCTAATTGATGCTAGCACTGAAGGCAGGGATAGCAGCGACAAAGCCTGTGCACATAGTTTGCATTTCTAGTATTTCTTGATGAATTGAATGTTCTTAAATGCAATAATTTCTGGGGAAAAAAGCAAAAGCAGTTAAATTTGGATTTTACAGTTTCTAGGTTTATTTTAGCCCCTCCTCTCAATGAATTGTGAATCTGTGTCCAAACTGCTGTACACCTACCAGTTTGCAGTGGAATTGTTACCAGCTGGCTGCCAGCAAGCAAGTTCTAAGCCATGAAAAAAGTTGCCGCTGACAGAAACGGATGCACAGACACACATGCATCAGAAACTTGAAGGCAGATTTAGTGATTTGAAACATATGGTCTGTCGCTTTCCCTGAACCCAGCTGATAAGGGAGGGCTGACCTAGTTAAAGAGTTGCTTTATTTCTTTTCTATTCGCTTTGCCTTAGAGTGTTAAAATGATCATCCCGTTATTCATTTAACACCAGTGAGGTCAAGGCTGAAACGTTAATGAAATCTTTCACTGAGAAAAATTACTAATTTTTTGGCATTGTTTCAGGGTCTTAATCATGTATGGTTGCACTAGAAGAGATCAGTTCTACAATATTTCATTCAGAACGTGGCCAAGTGAAGCAAGGGCCTGTGTTCTCTGTATATAATGTCCTACATATTACATTTTTGTACATCTAGCAGTTGGTTTCTTCAGGGAAGCGGGGGGACTTGGTTTTGTTAGCAGGAGTTCTGGAGGAGCTAAATAAAGTTGGTAACGATGAAAGGCAATGCAGATTGCAAAATTAAAAAATAAAGCTGATTTTCGGTCAAGATGGAGAAAATGGAATAAATCAGGAATATCCTAATTTGGAAAAGCAAGTTGTATTTACTTTTCATGTATCATATAATTATTCCTTATTCTGGTTAATTTTTAAGCTTTTAATGCATCTTGAGTTTGTGTTCTATTAAAAATCACGTACCTAGCCATACTTCGGGCTCTGCAGTACGTTTCCTTGCTAGGATGTGGAGAAGCTCGTGGCCTGCAGTGGGCACACGGTTGGAGGAGGCATTTTGTGGAAGCAGAGCCGCGTGGCAGGCTGCTGTCAGGTCAGTGCGTGAAGAAGCGCTGCTGTCCTCGCCGCGTCCCCCGTGGCGTCTCTGCAGCACCGCAGGGCGAGCGGCGTCGCAGCAGGACGCGCGCGCATGAAGCGGGCTCGCGTGCGCGCCTCGCCTCGGCCATCGCTGTCACGGGAAACCTCCTGAAAAGTGAACTGCTCTGCCGAATACTTTGATTTTTTTGGTGTTTGCTTCTTTACCAAACAAGCCTGGATGCATCTGACTTAGAGAAACCCCAACTAACAGCGGCCGCTGCTGCCCCATGGGTTCATACACGTGTCCCCCAGCAGCAGGGAGCATCAGTAGGACAGAGATTTGGGCTTGCGGCTGCACCTCGCGTCACAGCAGCTCCCACCCTTCCTAAGAAGGCGGTGTGGAGAGAGGTGGCTGAGAGCCGTGTTACTGCCAAATGGAAAACGGGTGGCGGGTTCAGCGGCGTTTGTCATCGTGAAGAGCAAAGCGGCCCTGGCACCGCGGCTGTCCCACTGATGGGCAGCCCTGGTGCTGGGCTGCGGCCCCACGGCCGGTAAGAGGAGGCTCTGTGTGGTAAACGGCTCCAGCCCTGTCGGGAGGGGTGATGGTCGGGATCAGGAGCTGTCTGGAGGTGAGCGAAAGTGTAATTAAAAATGCACAGTTTTGCTCTCCTTGATGGTCAGTTCTTCCTTGAATGCCACCAGATTTTGCTTTCACACTGAAAGAATGGGTCTAGTTTTGCAACTCCTGCACTGATTTTTGTTTGTGTGGGAAAGAGTTATCAGCCATAGATGAGTTTTTACCATCTTGAGAGAGAGCTCGTTGCTAAGGGACACTTTTCATAGAAGTTTTATTGGCGTTTTTTTCACCAATTTGGTAACTGGGCTATTTTTTATTAGAGGTATCACTAAAAATGTAAAGGGTCTTATTGACAGCAATTATTTTATAAGAACTTTTGTTTTCTTTTTTTTAAAATTCTGAATTTAATAAATAAGACTATTTGAGAAGAGAGAGAGAGTAGATGTATTTGGACAATCAGTAGTAGTATTAAAAATATATCCTTGAATATTAATTTAGAAAGAAAAGGTTAACAATCCTTGTGTGACACAAAGCCAGATTTCAAATAATATTAAAATACTGAGAAGTGGTTATACAGCATGATGAAAAAGCCCTCTGTTGGTTTGAGCTAAAAGAAAGAAAGGTACCAAGCAGAACTACTTGCCTATTGCCTGATGAGTGCAACATACTCAGATTATGGGATTAGAAGAAAGGAGGAGGTGAGGAACCATTAATGAACCTTTGCAGGCCTTATATAAACACTCTTTTGAGCTCTTGTGAGAAAATAAGATCTAAGATGGATCCATTTGCCTTTTTTTTTTTTTTTTTGTTGTTGTTGTTGTTGTTAATATCATATCTGTGTGGTGTTTACCGCACAAGGATTCAGCGTTTGCAGTTGTGTGCTTAGGGAGGATAACTGTGCTGTCTTGTCGCTGAGCGTGGTTCCAGACCCTTTTCTGCTAAACGAAAGAATTCTGTTCATCTACAGTTCACAGTATTTAAAAATTTCTTTCTCCTTGGTTACTGTGTATGTTGCAATGGATTCCTCCTTCTTCCTTTTTGTTTGAAGTTTAGATTTAATTTCCTTGTACTTTCACTTTATGCTTCTCCTTATTTGTGTTGCATCACTTCAGGTTCACAGCCCTGACACAGAGTTCTGAACACAATTTTCCATCTTTTCATTAACTCATCACTTTTGTTTCCAGTTTCTGTTCTCTACTAAAATTTGTGTTCCCTGCTATGCATTTACTGCAAAACCTCTCCATCTCTCTCTAACTTCCACCCTTCCCACTGAAGCTGCTTATTCCAGTTTTTCCTTCTTGTGATATTAAAATGCCACAGAAGCAATCTTTTTGCTGTTCGATGAAAAAGCTGAAGTAATCTATCAGGAAGCTGGCACGTGAATGTTGACCTTCTCTTTAAAATAGACCTTTTGTGTTTTCATAAAGCTGATTTTACCAAAACCATAGGAAATAACCCTATGGCTAAGCATCTTCAAATCATCTTACATTAGTCTACTGTTTGAATTTATTCACACAGGAAAGCAATTTATTTTATAGTTGTGAGATTGCTTTCACAGTATTTCGATATGTTTTCAGCTGTCAAAGACATAGAAGATTAGTAGTGGTTGGATAAGTGTCTTATTGACTGATTAGGGTTTTTTTTAATTCTTTGACTCATACTCTTGACATTTCTCAGTATTATATTTGACTTTATTTCATTGTCAAATTTCCTGTGTTCTGGAACCAGCTGCACTTCAAGGTAATTAGGGACAGATTTTGTTTGTTTATAATTCTTATCTAAGGAAATAGAGAAGAACTACAACTTTAAATATAGCCCTTTGTGCTTATTTTCCTAACAGTCCTTGAAGAAGTGTGATCATCATCAAAGATAATTATTTTCCAGCAATTTCTGCCTGTTAGCCCACAGGGAAGGAACTGTGCAGCAACTGGACACTTTCTCTAGCAGGCTGAAGAGACGCTAGTTGCTGATGTTAGTACACGGATAAGTTTAGATCAATGTTACCTGAAATTTGCGTTATGTCTTCTAGGGAAGAAAACAGTGGTAAATCTGTTACTGAAGATGGATAGGACGGTTAGAATGAAGAGAGGAAAAAGGGATTTTGTTTTGTTATGGAAAATGATGAATTTTTCCTCAAAACAATGAAAAGAATAAACATATTTTCTAGTAGACCAAGGATCCTATGCATAGGCATTGGAATAGATTAAGACCTCAGTTAGAAGACGACATCTATTTAAGCAGCTCTGCCTTGTCTAGTATTTCAGAATGAGTAATAAATATGAAACTTGACTGTAACTGTCAAATGATATGGAGTTATTTTGGAAAATACAGAAGATAAACATGCTGTGTTCTCTCAGCTTCCTCGAATCCTACCCAATCATTTTTCAGTCCAACCTCCTTGAATTTGTTAGTGATCTCAACACCTGAAGAGTAATTCCGACAACAAAATAGTTCTGTATGAATCATGATGTTATTTTTTCCTACAGAGTAAGCTGGGAGAAAAAAAGTGTCTTGCACAGTGTTTTTTGGCATATGTATGTGAAGTTTAATCTACATTACAAGAGAAGGTGAAGCAATACTTGCTAAAATTAAGGTCATTTCAAATAAATTTCAGTTTAGTTTCTTGGTCTACGGTCAGTGGAGATCCTTGAACCATGAATTGTTTAAATGCTTTAAAAATTTGATATGTTTTTAAAAGGTGCATTAGAAAAACCTTCCATTAAAAGAACCAAATTACTTGAAACAGATTCAAGACACTGAAGTGATTGACAACAATAACCAAGTGTTTAACTAAAATAAAATTTCAGCAAACTAAACCTATACATTGAAGAATGGTTTTGAGAGAAAAAGGTTGATGCCATTTGACCATTTATATATTTTGTTTTACCCGGCTAAGTGTCAGATATATGAATTTCTAATTCACATAAGGGATCTGCAACACCAGAGGCCAAAGACTGTCCCTTCAAACAGGAGACATAGGAAACGTACATCTACCCAGATCCATAGATTTCTCGCTGCTTTCCATACCCAGTTCCAGACCCCTTCCTCAGGTACCTCCCACTTCTGACATGCTCACCTTTCACCAAGACCTTTAGCATATTACGTACATTTTATATCTCAGTAACCCTTTTTCCCCTCAAGAAAGTTCAGCAAATAAAGGCACCAACCTGCTCAACATGAATAATTTTACAGTGAAGTCTGAGAGCATCTCTTGATTAATCCAACCCCCAAGCAGTTCCTTCTGCATAATGAAAGTCTTAATCAGTATGCCAGGTTCAGCTGCATAAAATATTTTGCAGAAATCCAGATATACAATAACCTTTATTAAGTAGATCTCTAATAATGAAAAGGATTACCCTGCCATGGTGTGGAATCTTATAGCAAGAAAATGTAGCTTTCCATTGTAAGTTAATGTCACCGAAATGCCAAGAAGTTTGCATGCTCATTTCATCTGAGAACATTTATGTTTTTCTCATGAAGTATGTGGACAAAAAAATAAGACTTCCAATTTAGGACATTATTGCTTAGAGTATAAGATCTACTCTTTCCATGATTACTACACTTTTTGACTGTGGTGAAATATATCTTTTAGTTCCTGAATTCTGTCTTTTTAAGACTGGCTGTGATTCAGGTGCAGTGATTAGCGATTGTTGGGAAGTTTAGAAAAATGTCTTTGTATGGCTCACCACTGGATACAGGGTGTTAACTAATTTGGTGCAGATTGTTACTACCAAGCATGGACATCTCTTTGTAACCAGCAGTGCAATTTATGTTTCAAGTGGCGATCAGGAGCTAGGTGATTAAGACTTTCTAGTGATTCCTGTTCTGTTGCTCACCTTCTCCTTTATGCTCCATGATCTGTGTGTGTGTAATAGTAGGCGATTAGTAACTTGTGAGGGTGCAGATATACTAGGGCATACTCTACAACTTTAAATATTTGAAAGTAGCGAATGCATCCTTCTGATGCCTTACAGCTGTGCACTGACATACAAGTAATTATTCCAAGGTGGAAACATATCTGCCCTGGAGCAGCAGGATGTGCTTTCCTAACGTACCTCAGCATAGACTCGCCTCTATCGCCATTGGTGTGTGTTGGGCTAGATTAGAGGTTTTCCCAAGAAACCGAACTTGTTCAATTGATATTAGCCAGTACCAATTTACTGTTGGCGTAGTCTTACCATTTACAGTTGTTAAATTTTAGTTTACTATATTAACATTCTGATAAGTAAAACTTTGGATATGGAGATATGTAGAATGAGATGGCCCTGCGTGTGCAGGGGGTTGGACTAGATGACCTCTAGAGGTCCCTTCCAACCTTAGGCATTCTGTGATTCTATGATTCTATAAAATGGTCTCGTGTGTTACACATGATGCAGTCCACATATCCTAGCAGTTGTATGCGGCCAGAGTGAATAGTTTTTTCACGGAATTCTTATTCTAGGTATAACAAGCATGAAGGTGGAAAGCACCTGTAACTTTTCCTAAAGTACACATGCGAGTGTAGCCTCACCGCTGCGGCTACTAGAAAAGAGGTAAAAATGCCTCAGCTAAACTTTTCATACTTTTTTTTCCTTCCGTCCTGTCTTTCCATTGATATGAAATATTTATATTTGTAATGTCAAATGGGCTTTATATACTTTACCATTTGGTGTTTTCCTTGACTCAGCAGTAGTATTTCATTATTAAAATAAATTTACTACTCCTCCTATTGGTATTTTATTATTAAAATAAATAATATATAAAATAAAATTCCAGCCCCTGGAATTCCCCATAACCAGCTTTTGTCTGAGTTGCTCTTTCATGGGTTCTCCTGAGCATCTAAGTACATGAAAGTCTTGGAACAATGACTTGTCATTCTCATTTCCAGCTGAATCTGTAGAACCCCCACTAACCACTGCTTCCTCCTGCTGATTAGGAGAGAGTGAGAAAGGATTTGGCTTAGAGGCATTTGGGCTACATGGTTTTACAAGTGCAAAAAAAAAATGTACTCTTAGAAGAATGAAGTTATATCAAAAAGCTGTGTTGCTGAGAGTACGCTGGCATGAGCTGCTTTGAGATGACTTTCCTTTTAGCAGGAATTTTCCCTTTGAAAGTTGAATTTGGCTGTGTGGTAATTTGTGTTCTGTTTCCATGAGCACGTGGCTCTTTTACAGAATTAAAAGTCAAAATGAGAAAAACATACTCATGAAGTTAGGGCTAATATTCAGTCTGAGATGAAAAATGTTATTATGTGGAGCTGAAATATATGTTGTATCACTGAATTTACCATGTATGCAAGTAATTGCTTAGCCAGTGCTTCATGATAAAAGTGCTGAAGTTCAGCAATAGCCATCAAGCAGAGCTATACATTACTGAGTGGTATTGGCTAGAATGCAAAACAATCAAATATTTGCATTCAATTTATCACTGCAAATATGGGTTTATTTCCAATTTAAAATATTGGCATTTTGGCTGATTTGCAGTTTGGTGGGTCTATGGGTCAGTGAAGGAAGAGAAGTTATTCATGTATTTCTTCTGTTTGGGAATGAATAATTATTTGGAACTCATCATTAACTTGTTATCAACCTCTCTTTGGAAAGATGCTAAAGCCTAATCAATCCATTGGAATTCCATCCATGGATAGGAATTTTGTTCTGTGAAAGCTGAGATTTCTTCTATGCTTCTGGAAGCTTATGGAAAAGAGTCTTTTGGGGAAAAAAATAAACCAACAGTTTTGAGATGGGTCCTTAGAGTAGTCAAAGATAGACATAAAATTTTCAGTATTTGCTAGCAAGCACAAATATCTGAATTTTTATCACAAGAATATGAGCATACTCAATTTAAAACTCTCTGTGCCAAATATAATGATTTAATTTCTTAAGCAAGCAGTGATTAGCTCTCCCTCATCAGCCTATTCCTATTCCTTTACAGTGAACCATCACAAATTGTCTTTAAATCTTTTACAGCCATTTTGGGTGCTTGCAAGTGAGAGTGATGCTGGCATTTTTCATAAGAATTTTTTTCTCCTGCAGTCTTTGTGATTTTGAAAAAATATATATATGTATGACAGGCAGTTGTATATTTAACTAGAAATGCTTGTGGGAAAGGTGTTTCTTTCTGCCTAGGAAAAATATCAATTTAATATTATCTGTTCAACCTCTGTTACAAGTACCACATACCTCTCCTTGTACCGAAGCGCGCAAAGCCCTGCTGTAATCCCAGGCAGGCTTAAATGACTTGGATCTCAAATGAAATTCTGGGGAGATATTGGAAAAAGATGTGTTCTCCTCTGAGAACATTCTCCTTGTTTCCAGATGGATTTGCATTCCCTTTGCAAATCTATACCTGAAAACCACAATAGAGTGGGAGTGATATATAAAGAAATGGAATTTTACCTAGTCAACTATATGCTTTTCATAAAGCACAAGTGTGTTTTGAAAATAGCAAGCGAATAGTAATTCACAAATGCCTGGAGATAAGTCTGAATATAACATTTCACTTTCTGTCTCTCCTTAATGGTAGAATTAGGGCATATCTACAGGCATTGTTCTCAGTGAGTGGTATTCATGGTAGGTGAATGGTTTTGTACCAAGACCTCTGAATTCATCTGGAAATTATATTGATATTACGGTGTTATGCTCTAAAAGGAAATCTTTGTCTCTTTTATAGTTAGCTTGCTGTCCTGCTGCCTATCAGTATATAGTTACTTATGGTAGGAATTGGGAGTCCTTTGTCACAGAACCCAAAGCTGAAGGAAATCACTGAACTAGGCAGACGTGGCATTCAAGCTGCTACACCAGGAAAGCACCGTGATCGTCTAGAGCTGGCCCAGGTTGCCCTTAGCCCGTAAAAAGCTCAGCACTTAAGCATGCTCGGGCATTATCAGATTTTTTCTTTAGTTTTTAAAGAATAAGAAGTCATTCCTGTTGACTGTACAATGCTTTGCAGGCAGCCTCTAAATATCGCACTGCAGGGCTTTATTGTGCACCTTTTGCTTTAAGGACGAATATTCTTGCTATCTTTGAATGTATAGTGACATTGCATCTGTCTCCAAGCTGTTTCTCAGTATAAAATTTTTTAATAAAAATCTGATGATACAAATTCAAAAAAGCCTATTTTAAGCATGAAGGAAAAGGTTGCAGAGAGATAGATAGGACAGAAAATGTAAAACAGAATATTCCTTGTAATCTCAAGCAAGTTAAATACAATGTAAGAATAAAACGCACAATATTGGTTTCTTAACTTATTTCCTGTTATTCTGAAATAAAATTCAGAACTATGTGAGGAAACAGCTAGGAGCCATAGTCCACTTAAGTGCTAGATTTAACCTTTAAACTTCGTTAAGCTTCATTACTAATATCAGTCATGTAGGGAGGGAACCTCCTTATAAAAGAATGAGAATATGAATTGATATAATGCCCTTGTATTAAAGAACAAAGCTTCTCTGCATGACTGAATTCCAGCTATTATTTGTATTGTTATTTGTTATTAACAAATTAGAGCAAAGATAAATAATAATATCCTAATATGCATATAAATATGCTATATATTATGTATATTATATTATTATATATAATGCAAATATAATATTATAACAAATATAATATTGTTATTCTTAGTAATGTTGTGCAATCTTGCATCTGCTTGGAGTTTTAAAATAGCTGTCCTCTTCTGCTAAAGCATCTGCAAGTATCTTGAAGTGCCACAGGTCTTGTAAACAGGCTTGTGTTTACAAGAGAGGTGAATAAACTGCAGAAAATCAGACAAATGCAGGGGGAGATGAAACTGTAGACAGCAACATATTTCATATTTTTTATTAATAGTTGTGAAATGCATGTCAGCTGGGATTTAAACTTGTTGAATAAGCAAACAAACAGAAATATGAAAAAGGCCTTGTATAAAAGAAAAACTGAAGAAGAGGCTTTGTTCTTTCTGCAGTTGTAGTTATCTTTTCTAAGCTTGTTACTTTGCTTATGAAGAGGTCTGTGACTTGCATGCAGTAGGAAGGGAGTGTGATCCACCTTGCAGCAGCACATAAGTAAATCTCATGTAATTAGCAAGAGCTTTTGACACATAACATAGTAAATGTGCTGTAGGAGAAGGTATTAGCATGGGCTTCTAGTTCTGCTGAATCCATCTTAAATCTTTGCATTTTCATTGGGTTCTGGCAACTTGGGAGAGAATAAATCTGTAATATGTTTTTATAATTATGGAATTAATTCATTCTGGGGTGTGGGATAATCTCTGAGGCTATAATACAGCAGAGACAGAAAAGTGGCAAGAATTCTGCATAGGATTTGATTACATCCCTCCTCTTTCTCTAGCTTTGCCAGGTTCTGCTGGCCTGGTCCTTCAGATCTCCCACATCTTTCAGAGAACTGGTCCACCCCAGAGGACTGAGAAGAGGAGTCGGGATGTTCCTGTTAAAGGTGTGGGACCCCCCTGTGCTGTAATTGTTAGTCTGTGTTCCACCTAGAGAGACTCGTCTATCTTTGAGAAAGCCTCAGACTACAGACTTTATATTAACTTGTTAGCTACGAGACTTCTACTCTTGGTGTGCCAAGAAGTCTTGCTGGAGCGCTCAATAGGATTGCTGCGGGAGTAAAGAGCTGCTTTCCTGCTAGAGGCCTCCTGCTTCTGAGTACCTGCTGCTCACTTGGGTCTATTTCCTCTCTGCAGTAAGAAAGGGAGTTTTATCATCTTATCAGATGGCCAGAAATCTTGAAATACAGATTTTAATTAACTGAAATCCTACCACCAGATGGCAATTTTTGTGGCTATATCAATAAGTAGTACAGAATGCTTTAGGGGCAATATTGTCCTTCTAAAATAGAATTAGGCAAATGTTAGGTCATGTAGAGATCGCTTAAACACCTGGGTAGGTTGGCTGAGGGAAGAATAAGTGCAAAGCAGACAAGGGAATTAGAGTGCAGGCAGTTGCTGGGGTTGTGCTGTCCCAGTGTCAGTGGCTGGAAGTGTCTGACTCAGGTTTGGCTTCACTTTCCCCCCATGTACATAGTTTGGTTCTTTTATTTTTATTTTATTTTATTTTTTATTTAGTAATGTCCAAGCTAACCGTGAACTCACTTTCCAATGAGATGGTTGCTGCCTTACGAAGCACCACTCTGACAAATCCTACCCTGCTCGGGTAAGATGTGAGCGATAGTCTCTGCTGCTACTCTTGTCTGCTGCGGTACCATTCTGTGGCAGCAAGCAGATCTGTGCTACCTGTTGGAGCTAACAAACATGAGCAATACTGCGCTTCTCTAAAGAGCTGGGGTTTGTTGGGTTTGGAGGAAGGGTCACCATGGGTCAATTTTGGTGCAACTGCTTACTTTTTCTAACAGTATTGACAGTAGATGAAAAATGTCAGCTTTAAATCATAAGATAGCAGGTCATCTGTGAGCAGTGCTTTCTGCAGTGCTTAATTACTTCTCACGCACTCCTATTTGTTTACTTGAAGTTAAGCACTTCATGGACATCAGGGTAAGAATTTGGCACTTGGCAGGGCTGAGCAGCTAGGGAAACTAGCAGTGCTGAACTGCTGTAAATACTGACACGGTTCTTGGGAGCTGCCTTGTCTCTGAGCTCAGTTTCTGCTCCCCTCCGTACGTAAGCTGCAGGGCAGCCAGCGAGCTAACGTGCCCAGACTGCGCAGCGCTCTGCCCGCAGCAGCCACGAAAGCTCTCCCGCTTCGGGTCCTGCTGCCACTGGTGCTCAGGACTCCATCAGGCAGAGAGCGACTGCGTGTTGGGCAGGAGGGAGAACAGACACAGAACAGCATGACTTGCACCTTACCTACCGCTCAGTTTGGTTTGCCTCATCTGCTTCAAGGTCATCTATTAAAAAGAACCATAGAAATATTGCAATCAGAAATAAATACGATTTTTCCTCTCTGCTACAAACTTTTGAAAAGTACTTGCTACTACTGTTAGAATTTTTTTTTAACAATAGTTATTATATATATATATATATATACTTAAAGTAATATATCCTCTCAAATACTGCATAGCTTGTGTTCCTCAGCATGTCTTCAACTGATTCAGTGGTTTTTGTGTTAAGGTTGTCTGAGGTAAAGGGATTGTTATTTTTAAATGCAGGCTGAACAAATGTTATCTGCATTTCTTTGGAATTGTGGCATCCTTCAGCTTTGGTATGGATCAGTTCTTTACTCTGCAGGAAACCCACATTTAAGGAGCCTGGAAATACTTTCCTGTGTAAATAATAATTTTAGTTATATTGTTGCATAAAAATAATTTTGCATAAACAAATTGGGGTGATGGTGAAGTCCCTGACAGTGTTAAGTATTAATGAAATAATAAAAAGATTCTTGAGCCAATTTGGGGGAAAAAAAAAAAAAAAAAAAGCACTAGCTTTTAGACAAAAAACGCTAGAGCCAATACTTTGGAAGGATGCACATTCTTTTAACCACGAGAAAGAAATTAATGAGGAGTGCTTTCAGTGAAGGTTTTATAGTGGCGCAAAGAGGGAAATTTTATTCCTCATTCTAATAAAACCTTTTGAAAAAAAAAAAAAAGTTTCTTTACATGGGCGTTTCATTTTCTCCATTAATTTTTCTGCTTATTTAATCCATTAATTTTTTTACTTATTTAATACAGCAAGGATCTTACCATATTCCTCCTCTGCAAGTGCCCCTGCATTGTATTTTGGGTATATGGTGATGTAATGGTGTGTTCTTTTCCTGTGGCAATTTTTGTGCTGCTTCTATACATGGGTTAGTTTTGGTCTTTTGCCTCAGAAATAACCAGAGAGAGCAGAGTAAAATCAAAAGCTTAGGACCTTGGGCTTGAGTCTTCATTGCATGTTACAAGTTGTGGTGGGCTGCGAACTCTGGTAGCTGCAGTAATGTCAACAAGGCTTCAGCTTCCCATGTCCTGCCCAGGTTAAATCCCAGGGTCTAGGCAGCTCCCTCCGCTAGCTGGGAAGCTATTTTTCCATTTGCAGGATAGCTTTCGCTGCTAGTTGAATGCTTAATATACGTTGTGAATAATGCTGCTACATAACTACCATGTATATATTTGTCACCTAGAAAATAATTCTACCCAGGACTGGCTATTAATTCTAGTTCTACCTGTGTAATGGCTGGTAACTTCAAAGGCTGACTAAAAATTTTAGTCAATAACTTTAAATACATCAAGAAAATGTCTTGTTTGAATTTTAACACCTTTCATTTTCTAGTTTCTTAGTTATACTTAATATGTTAAATAAGGTTTACTTCGAAAATATTTTTCTATTTGGTTTCTGTTAGGCAATTACTTGCATGTTAAGGTGGTTGTGTATATAAAGTGAAATACGTGCGATCATATAAAAAACAGTAGCAGAGGCCTTTTATTTCACACCATAAAGTGAGAGGGCACCATTTGTGTAGACCATCTGTCAATAGCTAAAGGCGTTTTAATTGGTACCTCCCAAGCAGCTTTGGTTATTCTTTCCAAACAAGGTACCAACTCCCATCCAAAGTTAATTTATGGGAAGCTGGGCTGAATCTGTGAAGAGGCTGCAGGGTAGTCATCCCTTGCAGACCAAACGGCATGCATGTCAGGTGAGAAGAGCCACCACCGGTATGGTGACCTTGACGCCAGGGTGGCTCCTCGTATCCATCCTAAGGCCCAGCAAGCAAAGGCCTGTGTTACGGGCAGCCCGTTTCAAGGGTCAGGTCCAAATTCAGGCTCTTTGCCAGTAAGGAGCCCTACAGTGGGACTCCTCTGCAGTGTTTCCCCCAAATGAAGGTGAGAGTGGCCATGAGGCTCCCTTTTCTCAGCCGGTGGGAGCAGAGGGAACGCCAGGGTGGGGATATGCTGAGAGCTGCTGCCATCAGGCTCCAGTAAGGACCAGGACTGGGTGAGTTGGTCTTGCAGATGGCTGGTAGTGTGGGCAGGCTGGGATTTGGGTCATCTCTGCAAGGTCACAAGATTTGTTTGTCATCATAACTGCTAAAGCAAGTCTCAAAAATACATATATCAGTCCTTAAATCTATGGTATCTTTTTCAAGCATTCCCATGTAAATTTATATAGTATTAAAACCTGTCCAGTTCACCACATGCTAATCCCATGTTAGATCTAAAATCATTTTGTTTATTTGATGTGCATAGAATAAAAATAATATCTAAGACTGCTTCCTGTAACTCATGGGTACAGTACAGCAGACTTAAATTTGCCTTTAATGCTTAATTCATTCCTGTGTGCTCAGCTCTGATTTCTCTGCACGTGAATTCTTTGTATTGCACTAGTGACGTGGAGTAGAACAAATATCTCCCTGAAACGTTTGGTGGTTTTGAGCATCTGGTGGAGACCCTCAGTCCTGTGGCAAGCCTTGGTCTGACGTGGCCCTGAGTGCTTAGGGGAGAAGTGTGTGGCAAGCGTTCTTCCATATAAATATTCTTACTGGACAGATGTTGTGGGTTTTTACACACATTTTACAATTTTCCCAGAAAATGTTTCTGAAACCGAACAGATGTTTCTGAATCTGCGTGGCTGACCTGCTGCAAATCTTGCATGATTTTTTTTCATGATAATTAAAGAATTTTTGCTCTTCTGGCTGGGCTTGAAATACATTGGGGAATAGCATTTTTCAGAGTGTCTTTACCTCTATTTCTAGAATAGGGGATATATTCCAGAAAACAAAACACAAAGCATGTTTTGAAGTTTTCAGCTGAAGTCCAGAGCTTTTGCCCTCATTACATATCTAGAAGCCAAGAGACGTTAGTCTTGAGCGTGTAGTACAGCGTCTGTGGAGAGAAAATGGGGTAAAAAAACATGCAGAGAACCAGATGTTCCCCTTGCTGGAGCATTTGCCCCGCTTGAGGCTGGGCTCTCGCGCTGTCCTCATCGCTACCTTTAGCAAATGGCCGCGTGAAGATGTGGCCGCTTCCTACTTAATGCTGTGACAGGGTCTACAAGTTCAGCTTCTTTAGTCTTTTCTTTATTGTTTTTAAAATATCTTTCCTTTTTTTTTTTTTTTTAAACCTAAGGTCCCCTTCTTGAAAGATGCTTTCGAGAAGAATTTTGAAGGGTTTTTTGTGAAGATGGCAGTCTTGAGTATGTGTAATGTAAAGCAAAGGTCTCGTTTTCATTTGTTTTTCAAGCACTGAATGAGGCTTTCATCTGTGCCTTGGCTGCATGAGGCTTTGAATATGGTATGAAATCACTTTCCATTTTTTCAAAAGCTTTCTCATAGCTAATGAATGCCATGCATAATGAAGGACTCTATTCATTTATCATCCCTAGTAAATCATTTATCACACAGCAGAAGTATATTGTGGAAAAAAAATAATCAAAACTTTTCAGTTTTTGTGGTTGGTTACATTTGAAGTAGCAGAGAAATGATTGCTCAGTTAGTTGGTTAAGCATCGTGTTTATTAGATATGCCAAGACAGTTAGTAGTTCTTAATGCTGTTGTGTTTTGTGGGTTGAAGTCTGTTGTTGACAAGGAGAAGTGATTTCTTATTTCAATAGTGCAATAAGAATAACATGATTTGAACAGACCTACCATAAAGTGACCATGACCTTTTTACTGTCAACACAGACTGCAGAGTCTTAATTATTTTACTAGTAATCCTAGGATTACTAATTCTAATTCCATTACTAGTAATTGGTTCCAAAACCAATTTTATTAGGAAAACTAAGAGATAAAGTATGTTTATTTTAATTCTTGTTTTGATTTCAGAAGGACGTGTTGCATTTTTGCTCTTTTACCTTTCTTGTCGATCGCAGTATTTCAGGAGTTAACTGCTTGTCCATATTTCTGTGGTGTATTTGTATTTCCAGCTAGGATTTTTGCAGCAGATAACTGGTTCTGTCTTGTTTGACTTTACCTCTGTAACACCATAGATGACTGCTCTGTATTATTGAGCTAAGAATGGAAAGGAAAGTTTTGATTGACTACTGAATAGGCCAGATGATCCTGGGATATCTAATCATTGCAATGCACACTTGCTGGAAGAGCATTCTCCTGCAGAAAGGAAAGAAAGAGCTTGAAAACTAGAAATTTCATTGTTAAAATATATGCTAGAAATTGTCCTAAAAGGGAAGAGGAGAAGAAATCATATCTTGAAACTGTAGAGTTCATCATAGTTCAACCATAACAAAAATATAATTATTTATGTAGATTTAAAACTATGTAACATGTTTTGATGCACATACTAGATGTGGTAGCAGCCCTGGACTAGTTCCTTCTGGGTAAAGACTCACACAATTAAGCACCAGTTCGGCATGGGAGTTGAGCATCTGCCTGGTTTTAAAGATTTATATAATTACACAGATTTCCACTAGATATTTCATTATTAAAATGTGTGATGGAAAATGTAGCAGAGGGGACAGGAGAGGAAGTCATATTTGTAAATCAAGCAATTCATCCCAGCAACAACATAAGTAGATCTCTGTGCCTTCTGCATGTGTAACTATTTAGCAACATTTGAAACATCAGTTAATTCTAGATGTCTTTTGATGACTTGCAACTGTACTCTCTTCAAATTCACAAACATTCACTACAATAAAAATGAAGGCAGATTTTTTTCAGTCTTGAATCAGAGTACTGAAACAAATCTACACTAATTGGCTGAGTTGTCGCTTCGGATTGTTATATGCATTAGAAGTGTTCCCTCCAGGTGACCTATCAGAAAGCAAAGGGAAAATGTGGGGAGGTTTTTTTGAGGATTTAATTTGAGGATTTATCAGCTGATAGAGGTAATTCTCATCCATGTGACTAGTTTAAAACCTGTATATTAGTTTGAAATGTTGACCTCTGCATGTGGCTATGCTGTAAGTTTATCTCCAGATGCAAAATCAAACCTGAGTTTTAAATGAATGCTTTAGGCTAGAACCACTAGTTATGGCTGGAGTATCTGTACTGGTTAAGTATATGAAACCTTTTTCAATGGGAACATCTTCAAACTGAAAAGCAGTTCTACTGTGAGGGAAAGAAAGCAGTAGTTGAGGTGCTGCCATAGGTCTGCAATCCTGGAATGGCTTTAGCAACGCTTCCTCATTATTTAGTAGTTTCTACACAACTCAGGGCAAGACATTTAGGTCAAATCCACATAGTTCCTTTCTGAGGCTCTAAAGCCTCACTTCGTTCAGTGGTTGCTACAGAGGGTTTAGAGAATCCAAATTTTACTGAAGTTTCCCCATTTAGCTTCCCATACGTTAAACGACCCTGGCAGAATGGAGTCTCCAAAGGATTTGAAAGCAGCAGCATCTAGACCTAGGCAGTGGCCCGGGTTTTAGTGGGTATGACCTTTAGTCTCTGACACCTGCAAGGACAGTGGAACAGCACTTCCTATTTCCACTGCACTGGCAGTTTACACCCTGGAAGAAAAATGCCGAGGCTCCAACGCCGAGGTGCCCCGAGAGCGTGTGATGAGGAAGGAGAGGAGCGCGACTCAGTTCAATCTGTTGACGTTGGAGTATTGCAGCTAGTGTGGATCCAGGGTAAATGATATAGAAAAATCTTTCCTCTGCCTTCACTGACTGCTTTTTCAATTTAATCTTCTTGCTTTGGGGTTATTTTCTCTAAATGATTTTAACAGTTTCAAGATTTTAGAAGAAAATTGAAACAAGAGTGATATTTTTTAAGCTGATTGCGTCCATTTTGTAAAAACTGTATTATTTCTTTACACAATAGTCAACTTTATTTCTTTTAGAAAAGAGTGAGAAAGCCAGATGCATTCCTTATGTCAGTCACAAAATAGATTGCAAAGCTTTCAAAAAAAATACAAAATGCCCAAACTGTGACACAAAACCTGTATTATTCATTAAGTTGCACCTCTCTGGTGGAGATTTGACTAAGTTCTAGACAAACATTTTCAAGAAGGCAACTTATGTTGCTGCATATGAAGTTTATGAGGTCTTAACAAGGAAGTGAGTTTGCTGCTGGTGCGTGTGTGAAAGAAAAGGGCATCTTCAATGCATGCTGCAAATGGAAAACCCAGTTAGTAGCAAATCATCAGTGGGGTGGCCTGCAGAAAGAGCCATTAAATAAAAACTCCTTTGATACAGAGTGGCTGGGTAAGCCACCTCTTCTGCTGCTGGTAGAATTCCTAAAAGGAAACTTTTTCATACATCTAAATTATCATTCGGTGTTGAAAATTGAGTAGAGACCAAATGCAAAAATACGTGAGCATCCTTCTCCCATTTTTACCTGCTACCCTGGGATGTTTCTGCCATTGCTGTAAAAAAAGAAAAGAAAAGAAAAAAGGCGGGGGTGGCAAGTTTCTCTCTCAAAATAGCAGGATTCAATTCATACATTTTGGATTAGAAATGAAAGATTAGTTGGGCTAAAATTCTAGAAGCTGTCTGTGGTTTTTTAATTAGCAGATAATTGTTTCCATTTTAACATCTACTATACTGTAGATTAAAATGAGTATTAGGGTGTCTTCTTTTTATTCTCCTCCCCAGGAGAACTTGACAGTTTCATTAGTTTTCTCAACCCAAGTAAGAGGTCCTTGAAACTGGTGAGTTTCTATTAACTTGACTGTGAAGCTTCAGAGAAATGTCAGTATTGTGGAGGATCTGCTCACAGTGTCTCTTTCCTTAGAAGTGTTGTACAATTAATAAATATACTTGCGCTTATTCTCAAAGGCGTTTAAATGGTTATTAATTAATAGTTTGTAATCATAGACTAATGAAATGTTAGAAACTGGCATTTGTATTTGGTACAAGATTATTTTTGCAAAATCAGTATGAATTTGTTAGTTATACTAGACATGTAATAAAAATTCCTATATGCAGTGGTATTAATCTTTTTTTGTCATGAGGAAGTTATATAAACAAATCCACTTTTTTTTTACTTTAGTTTTGACATTGCACTTAAAATGAAATTTCAATATTTAGTTACAAGATACACATGAAGTTAATGATGTGTCTGCAATGCAGTTTTCGAAAAGAAAAATAACAGAGAAAAATAGGAAAAAAGTTGAGCTTGTTTTTAGAAAAAGCCACATCTCTTGAGATCTCGTGTGACAGTGGAAAACAGGGTTGAAAGGGAGGTAACTGTGACAGGTCTTCGTGCTGCTAGTTAGAAATACTAGAAGAAAATTTTCTAAAAAAAAACCCAGAAGAGGCCTTTTTTGTTACCTGTATTGCAAATGACTCGTTGGAGTAAGTCCTGAGATTGAGGACTGTGACTCATAGACAGCATCTCTCTGAAATCTGCTGCCTTGGAAGAGCTCTGTTACTTATGTTAGCAGGGTAGTAGTCAGAGTTGTTTTGAATAGATTCCTCATCTATCTAAAAATACCATTTAACTGCTACTCTGTATACGCAGTATCAGTTTAGTTTCCTGGTGCTTAAAGCCCTTAGCTGCTTGTGTTTAAGGACAGATCTGGAAACCACAGGTGCTCACAACTCCTGTTCATTCTGCTTTTCTTGCTGACGCTGTCTGTAAATACCAGGTAACTAGGCGTTTTGCTGCTCATTTACTTTGCTGCAGTGATACAGAGTAGCAGCAGATGCTGAATTTTTGTGTTTGCATGTGACCATGTGCCCTTGTGTTACGGGCTTGAGGGTAACGACCACAAGCGAGACCTGAAGCCTGGGTTGGCGAGTGAATCCGTGTGGAAGATCCCACCAGTGCTATTTTGCATGCAGTTTTTAAAATGCAACGATTGGTCTTCCTGCATTGAGGGAGACAGGATGAAAGCTGCTAGAAGGAAGTGTATTTTAAAAGTGGTTCTAGATAGTAGGTTGGACTGTGTTGAGGTAGATGTAATAGCAACCCCTGAAGAAAAATTCTGCACTGGCATAATATAGCTTTCAAGTCTGGTGTTTCATTTTTGGAACGGATTGAGCTTTAGTCAGTTATGTGTATTGCAAAAGTAAACAGATGGGTTCAGGCCAGTTTCCTTTGTGGCTGCTGTGTCCTCCTGTCCCTGGTTTGTCCTGGGGGCTCTTGCCCTCCTGCCCTGGGGCTGTGCAGGGCAGGGGCCGCAGCGCCCACCTACGCTTGCACCATTAAACAAAACGCTGCCTTCTCCTTCGGCAGCTTGCTGGCTCGTGGGCTGTTGCACAAACCCTCCGTGGAACAATATTGTAAAATTCTTCTCTTCTTGAAAAAATCTTTCCATACTGATATTGCTGAAAACAATTTGCAAAGAGTTGCCCCTCAACGCTGCTCAGTAAATGCTTGTCACCTGCACTGCCTGGAAAGTCTGCAGCCACAGTAATCCAGTTTGGTTATAAAATGTTACTTTTGTTTTGTATTTCCCTGTGAACACTGTTGGGTGTAAACACCACCTGTTAACAACGTGACTTTTTCACCAGGATGACACGTGATTGTTTCATTCACTCAGGCATCATTAGAGCTATGTTGAAAGTACTTCTTTTTTCCATCTTGTTGACACTTTCTTTTTCTGTCATTTTCCCCAGTCTGTTTTGTAATGAAAGGGACTATCTCTAATTTTTTTCAAGAAAAATGTAAGAATGGACTCTCCTAGAAAAGACCGTCATCCCCTGATCATGACATTTCTGGGATATAGAAGACATCATTTCAAGTCTTTGATTCTTTGTTTTCATGTATAGTATTAAATACTTTATCTTCTGGCATAGCCAGTCATTGAAGTTCTCCAAATGCCTTTTTCAAAATTCCAATTTCAGAGTGTCTGACATACCTCATGGTTATTAAATTATGGACTTCATGCAGAGAATCTCTTTTCTGTGTGTTTTTTTTGTTTTTTTCCACATAAGCAGGATCACCAGAATTTGGGTGGAAAAGGAATTATTCCCATTTTAAATCCATGTGTACTGTTTGAGGGCAGTGAGTGATATAATGTGTTGGGCTCACTCCACTCTAATTTCTCATACGTTGTATGGAAGTGCCTCTTCTCTCTACTTTGTAAGCGTTGCTATCCCTTGAGAACTAAACAGTTTAGTAAGATAGGGATGTGCAGTTCTGTCTGCAGAAGTACTTGGGGAAAATGGACTGGTCCAATGGAACCGGTTTCATAGTCTTAAATGATCTGTGTTCTTCCCACTCTTCCAAGTGGGTTCTTTGTAATATCCTGTCTTTCCCCTGCTATCTTTAGATATATTTTGTTCTTTATCTTTCCCTACCATGCCATTCTCATTCACCACAGCTTGTATTCACTTTGCTCGCTTCTGGCATGGCCCATTTTAAATGCAGGCATTTACAGTACTGTAGTATCCCTAGAAATCTTGATGCACTCATCTAATTGAAATTTTCCTTAAGCAGTCAGGGAAAACCTTCCATCCATTCCACAAGGTCTGAATACAGGGGAAAAAAAAACAAAATTTACCACCTGGAATGAGAAATGTGTTTTCACACAAACAGTGCTGTAACCAATTCTGTAAACTAGTGCGCAATGCAGTTTGCCTTCCATGACCTCAGAGAGAGGATCCTGGAGAAAGTACATAACCAAGTGAAAGATGCTAAAATGATCCTGGTTTGAGTTTAGCAGGTGTTATTTAGGCATGTAAATTTTCAGTAGTTGCAGATTAGCTTCACCTGTGAGTCTATTTTTCCTAGTATTTGATCATAAGATCTTAAAATCCTTCCATTCATACTGTTCTGTTGATATTTTTGGTCTAGAGTCTAGTCGAATGCAGTTATTTTGGTGAAAAGCTGAATGCAAAAGAGGTGATTCCATTGCCTTATTTACTTCGCCGTGCGGGTGCAGTTTAGTTAATGCTATTTATGGAGCCTTTCCTCACTTCACGGCAGTATGCGCCCAAGTCTACCCGTTACAGTGCAAGTGCTTCGGCAGGCACCAGAGTGATTCCTTATATGGGAAGGAAGCTCAGTGCGCCTAAGTGTCCCACTGAGATGACACATACGGACGTTATGGGCCATATTTTATCTTAATTGCATTTTATTTTTCCTTTTTAAAGCCATGTTTATTAAACCCTTGCTGAAACATTTGACTATATCAGAATTATTTCTCAAGGTGTCTGCTCCTTCAAGTGGATGGGCTGGGTGATGACAGCATGGGGCTTCACGCTGCTGGAGTCAAGCAGCAGTTATGGACGTGGTAGGATCAGGATCAAAATAGCTAGGTGTGATAGCCCATGCATGGTGTAGGTACGAACCGCTCGCCATCACTATCTTCCGAATGAGCTTTGCAGTCATGGTAGTGTGGAGTTTGGTCGGGTACCAGGAATGCCACGTCATACGAGGAATGTTTTGCAAGCCAGGAGGACTCTGTGTTTCAGTTCTTCTCCAGCCCTTTGGTATTATACAGTCAAGAAATCAAAGACATGAAAATGCTTCTAATTAAGTGTCCTGTATTGGAGTGATACTTGATCTGTTACAGGACTCTTAGATTGTTTTCATGACCACCAACCTTGTAGGCATCTGCTGCATTTGTTGCTTGTAAAATGTGGCCTTTCTAAACAACATTACATTGAGGACGAAAATGCCTTGAGAGCTTTTTAGCCTTTTTACCAGATATGAAAAATACTTCCCTAAACTGAAAGGCTGACGTTTGCGCTGGTCCGTGACATAGCTGTTAGGACTGGAAGAGAGCTCTGCACCCCGCGTAGCTGCCTGCCCTAGCAGCTCGGAGGAGCCGCGTTTTCCTCCCTCGATTCTGGCACGAGCAGTTGCTGATGCTGCAGCCGATGGTGCTGGCGGCTCCGCCTCGGTGGGGCCATCCGTTCAGCGGGCGCGCGGCTCGTGCCCCAGCGCCGCTGCCCCGGGCGCGGGGCTCTCCCTCTGCATCAGCCTGCAAAGAGGCACGTGGCACTGTATCCTTCGGGAAGGAAGACCTAAACAACTTCTGAAATAATACCTGTTTTCTTCTTACTGTGCTCATTTGTACTGCATCTGAGGAGGATTTATGACTTGTATATTTTTTCCCAAATCTGCTTTCTAATCCCAGAATTTAAGCAGGTGAGATGCATTTTTCACTGAAGCATTTGTCTGTTAACCCCAAATCATTTTAAAAGACAACTTTTAAAGCAAGGCTGAGTAGAAATGTTGCAAAGGAGCCAGGTTACTTCTGCTTCTGACATTATTCCTAAAGTTGCCAATGTTAGTGAAGGTGCCAGCACTGAGAGGAGCATATTGTTTGTATGATGTGCAAGAGCTTTGGGAGATGCAGAGCCCTTGTTACTATCATTTATAATTAAAGCGCCCATCACTTCTCTCTGCAAAACTGCTTTAGCAAATAAATAATTAAAGGCTGACTGACAGGCTGAGATGAATGGAAGAGTACTGTTGGAGAACCGTCCAAATGCAGTAGGTGGGATTTCTAAAGTTTCAGGAAAAATAATAGTATTAGGAGCACAGTCAAGAACAAACTGTAAGGGCTTCCTGAGTTATGTGCTTGAAAATCCAACTCCACAGGTATCTAGGATAATTCACTAAAAAACAAGACGTAATATTGCCCATACATACCTGAATGTGTTATCCTTTAAGCAAAGCAGAAACTAGACTTAAAGTTAGTGGCTAGATAAGTGTTCTCTACTTGAACAGCTGAAGATGAATGAGCTGCAAGTTCAATGGCTTTATAAAGCTATCTGTTAGCGAATGTGTTTATTTTTTGCCAAACGTATCTTTTTTATAGAAGATGTTTATTTATAGAAGATTTTTATTTAGTTATTTAGCTGAATTGATATTTTTAAAAAAGTTTATAATTACTAAAATAATCAAATTACTAAATTACTAAAACAATCAAAAAGCATCAAGGGGAATTTCCTGAAGTGTAAGTGATGTTATGTAGTCTCATTTTATTGCCATAATGATTTTGCTTCCATAATAGTACAAATACTTGGAAATACTGAAGACCTTTGCAGAACTGCAGGGAGAATTTCAGTTGATTTGCTCTCTTACAATTAACCTTTTACTATCGCATGCGTATGTGTGTCATTTATCCCCTTTTCCTCAGGTGCAAAGAGGGCTACCAAGGAGTCCGCTGTGACCAATTTCTGCCGAAAACCGACTCAATCTTGTCAGATCCAAGTATGTAAATTTTTTTTTCTATTTTTATCCCATGCTGGAGACTGTTCTTGTCTTGAGAGATGACCCTTTGCCTATTGTCAGGCACAGTGTTATGGACCACTGCAGTAGCTTGTCAAAAGTGGTATTTCTTTTGTTGATCCATCTGTTTTTGCAGATAAAAGAACATACTGTGGTGTCCATTTTTGTAAAATCTGATGGCAGTAAAGTATGCCATTGTAGGACTTGATTTTCATTTAATTTGGAACAATACTGTGCTTAATTACAGCCCAAATTTTCATATTTCTCTTTTTTTTTGACTCAAGTACAAATAAAATCTCGGAATCTAAAAGACAACTCATAAGTTGCAAAATGATTCCTTCAAAGAAAACAAATTAATTTTCTAATTCACTGAAATTGTATAGATGATAAATCCCTAGGGAAATCTGATGTCTCTTTTGTATGTTTTTTTTTCTTTTATTCCTTCAGTTTCTACAAAATTCAAATTTCTTAACTTTTGCACATGAAGTTGCCCCTTATTCATGGAGTAAAGATTTACATCCAGTTAATAGAAAGTAACTCCCTATTTTGTGGCAGCCAGAATCCCATCAGTGTGTGTTCTACTCTTGTACTGTCCCACTTCCTAAATTCTGTTGACTTAAGAAAAATATGGCAAAACTATTAGACAAAGTAATTTCTTGGAAAGAAACCCGCTTACTAACATCAAATTGTTCATCTTAAGTTTTTCGATGAAGTGACATACAACAAAGGGTCGTGTCCAATCTCTTACTCATGTCCTTTCACCTGGAAACTGTAATGCATTTGAGTCTGTTGGGTTTGGATGCTTTCCCAAAATTAGTTTTGTTTTATCGTTTGTGGGGGGGCGGGCGGGGGTTGTTTTATTTTGTTTTAAAGGATAATGCTTGTTCTTCTCTTTTGTGCTTTCTGTTTTCCTGTGCTCCCCTATGAAATACTATTTTAAGAGACTGCTGCCAGACACCTGTTGTTTCAGGTGAATTGCTGAATAGCTCCTGTTAAAAGTTGCTTTATATTTAGTTTACCTTTTCTTTTTGCTTGACCCTTAACAGTGAACTGTAAAGCCTATAATGAAATGGACAGTGTCTACCTCTGCCAAGTTGCATGTGCATGTGAACACGAACAATACCTGGTGTATACTGAGGAGAAATGTGCTTTGCATCCTGAGTACAGAGGAGAGGAAATCAGTTAGCTGCGTCTCGGACAGGGTGGTAGTGCCAGGGCTATGCTTGGGAGCTCTCAGAAAGGAGCAGATCCTGTATTAAGCTACATCTAACTAGGCTAGGAGCCCAACGATGTTTACGTGCAAGTGTTTTGTTGTTTACTGCCTTGTTTTGATTGCACCGACTTGTTTCTGTTAACGTGGGAGATGTTTGTGCTGGTTGTACCGCTTCCATGCTATTGATCAACCACCTGATCCTCCTCAATAAGCTGAATTCCTGCTGAAATTTCTTCCTGATCATACAGTTATTTTTTTCAATGTGGGTTGCATTCATAAACACATGATTCAGAGTATGTAAGGAGAGGGAGATCCTTGCCTGATACCGATTTGAGACAGACCCGCTAGGCACAAGTCCAGGTCTAAGAAGCTTCCTTTCCAAAGCAGATAAGGAAGGTTAATGTAAGTATTTTCCCAGGCAGTTTTGAAAATTAAGTTGTATATAATCTTCATCTGTACCCAAACAGGAAAAGGCTGTTAGGCTTGTGTGTGTAGACATGCTGTGATGTACATCCTTGTGTGTGCATGCGTGTGCTCTTGCTCCAAGCCTGACTAGTGTCAAAAACAGGTATTACGGACTTGCTGTAACGGACAGTGGACACTGAAACGTCACCCTTTTGCTCAGGAATTAAGTTATTAAGCTCATAGAGAAGAATGAACATCACATTAATTTTAGAAGTCAATAACATTAATGTTTGTTATTTGCATAACCTGAAGGATTTAAAAGATACTTGACACTCCATTCAAGTGCCGCAGTAGCATCTCTATAGGTTCTGGTGGTGCTTTGCAGAGATACAGTTTTGTGGTTGCGTTGGTGTGTATGCATTAGGAGGAAGGATGCTAAGGGTGAATTTGGAGGCAGCTTCAGAAATACGCAGGTTTTCAAACAGAAGATTCAGTGTGCAGAATAAATTGAACACCCCTGTGGATGCTGTTGTGTCTGACCTGTGTGTGGGGTCAAATAGGCTGAGAAAGAAGCCCAGCTCACGTGCGTGTTGTGGGATTGCTTAGGGCTGGTGCTGCGATGCGCTCGGCAGCGCAGCTTTAGCCTTCGGAGTGCCCTGAGCAGAGCTGCTTGGCCCGACGAGTCTTGAAAGGTAAGTCGTGTTTAGGCTGCACCTAATCCATCTGATCAATGTTTATATTGAAGTAAAGCTTAATATTTTAAACTTTGGCTATTCTGTGGAGTTATTCTGAAACAGTAAAAAAGCAGTTGAGGGTGTCATGTAAGTATTTTAATGAATTATGTTGAGTTCAACCTTCAGTTTTTTTATTCTTAGTGCTGAAAGGTACTTTTCTTGGGATGCCTTTCAGGGATTTGCTGTGCAAAAATAGTAATTTGAGTTTTGTAATGTGCAGCTTGCATTTTTAAGTTTGACACATGATCAAGTCAAAGCAAAAACTTTGTGGTAGAACCAAAACAAGATACTACCATTTTTAATTAAATATTTGTTAGTGAGTAAACCCCAGTGTACTTCAACACAGTATCAATATAATTTTAGTATCTACATAAGAGGAAATAGGAAATTCTTTATTATTATTTTATTATTGGCGTTAATACCTAGGTAGTCATGTTCCTACTGCATAAAATGTAAAGGTAAGAGTCTGACTTTTTTCATGCTAAACAGCCCTTTACATTTGACTTATCCCATTTAACTTCAACTGCTTAAGTGAAAAGGGGTCCCAAAAGGGCTCTTTGGAATGGGACTCCACCAAATATGCAGAATGGTATCCAGTCATTTTCAAAAGAAGTGTATCTTTTTCTGAATATAGAAAGAGAGGATAGAAAGCATCTAGGCTTTTAAGCCAGGCTTCTGTTACTGCAAATAATTCCGTCTGTGAGCTGAGCATCTTTCGGTTTTATCTACTTAAGATCGATGTGAACTGGTGTGAAATGGATTTTGCAGCCTTCCTGCTCTGAGGTTTTCAACACTTTTCAGATTTCAGCCAAAACATATTAACGGCCAAAGTATTATAATCTGTTATGAAAACATTGTTTCTGTAAGGGAATGGCCCCACTGGACATTAAATCTTTATCGTTTACTAGAACAGGATTATGGCTTCCTTCATTTTCTGGAAATCCATCCAATCAAGGAGAAATATGTGCTTATACTAGGAAGTGTCATACGATATCTGAAAGGTATGTAGAAAGTTGAAATGGCACCTCATAAAATCAGTGTGCGAAGCTATCCAAATACATATATTCATGGAGCTTTACAGGCCTTATCCTAGAAGGGAATTTATGGTCGTCCAGGGTAACTTCCTACTGATTGCCAGGAAGTCCCACAGTAACCTGCAATATCTCGGTAAACTGGAACCTTGTTTTGAAAAAGACTCCTGAACTTGATGTGACATTTTTGAGTGTTAGCAAATTTGTCAGTTATGTTCTGTCCTAAAATGTGTACTTTTTTCTTTTTATCTCAATTTCCACTGTGGTGGAAATGTTATGTTTTTGGTCCATCAGATTGCCTTTCTAAATGTCAGAAGTCGTGTTCCCAGGGGTTTACTTGTGGTTTGTGCTTGTGTTGTTCGTAACCTGTGCCGACATGGCACAGCAGAGCAAACTACAAGTCATGTTGGGTTTTGAGTCCCTTCAAAGACCAACCTGCTGTGTCATGTCTGGAATTTGCAGTTACTCATTCTTAGATTAAGTCTTGATGTAGCAACAGATCTGAGCCTCTCTCTCAGCAGACTGGGACTGTAAATGATTAAAACATCTACAACTCATTTTGGAACGATGGAGCATTTTGCCAGGAACGTTCAGGCTCATTTAGAAAGCCTCAAGGCTGGGAAGTGCAACAAGAACAAAGTAACAGCTATAGTGCAGTGCTGCGCCATTGAGGAGGAGAAGAGCGAATGTGTCTGCTGCCTTCACAGCTTGCCAGAAAGTTAAAGCCCAAGGGAGGGGGCTGAAATCACAAGTTGGCCACTAATGAAGAGGGCTCAAGCTCAAAATCACTTTCAAATTTAATAATGTAACTGTTTCCTAGGACCCTAAAATATATGGGAAACAGCTTGAATTAATATATTAATGTTTCTGCAGGTCAGCTAGTAGTGACTTTTGCAGACTGTGCATTATATATGTTATTTTTTGATTTTTCTATCAGCACTGCAAAATAGGTTAAAAAATTTACAAGAATATTGGTCCTTTTCTTGTTTCTAGCATATAGCAGGAAAAGCACCGTAAGCTGGTGTAAAAGTGTTTTCCAAACTGCCTTTAAATTTAATTGCTTTCATTACTTCAGGGTGCAATGCTGGGGCTTTAGAGTACACTAGTAGAGCTTTTATCCTGTTTTCATCAAATTTCCAATCCTCAAAAAAAGATAATCAGAATAGCTCCCCCCTGCCCAGGGCATTCTTTCTAGGCATATTGAAGGGGTTTTCAAGTGCTTTCCATTTTTATATTTCAGATAAGAATGATTTCAGCCTTTAAAAAGCTTATATGTTTGTTTATTTAGTTTTAACTAAAATAATACTAAAATAAGTCACTCGGGTTTCTTTGCAACGGTAGCAAGCTTCAACCTGAATTTGGCCAAAATTCTTTCAGTAGTTTCAGGGAAATGTCAGTTCTTTAGCTTTTCTTCTCTTTATCTCCGCAACATTGTTTTCAAAACTTTTCAAAAAAAATTTTATCTCAGTATAAATCCTAAGGAAGAGAGAAAATGAAGGTATCAATGCAAGTCATCAGGGAGTTTTAATTAGTGTATCTTCCTTTAAGGTCCACATGATAGAAACCAAGAAGGAAAGTACAGCCATGCACGGGACTTTGAAGGTTCCCTTTCCAGTTACTATTTGTGCAGTTTAGGATTTGCAGCTAGGCAAAGTATTTCTGGGTCCGTGTGTAGTGATTTCGGTACATGTATTTTAAGCAAATTTACCATATGACAGCGGAACACCAGGCTACAGCTCGTTATGCAACGGCCGCGGCAGATGGCCGGGAATGGAGGTCAGCAGCTTACGTAAGGGCCGCGCTCGCCGGGCTGCGGGCGGCCCGCAGCGCGCCCAGGGCACCCAGCGCCCGCGTGGACGTGACGAGTCTCTGCGGGCGAATCGATCCTGTGCCAGTCTCGCAAACACTTCGTGATTTCCTAGGTCTGCTTTTGGCCACCCCACGGCTCATAACCGACGAATATAAATATAGTTTGAAGTGCACGTCCTGTGACACTCCGGAGCCGTTTAATTTATGCTGTTGCTCTGAGTAGCTAACTTTTCTGACTTGCATACTTTTCATGCATATGGTATTTTGCTGTTGGTGTCAGTCTCCCGCTGTCTTGAAAACAGATTTCTCTGATCTTGCCTAGATGGACAAGATGTAGTCATTCATTTGACTTGTCAGATCACATTTTCAGGCCTTGTAAAAGGAATATTCAGCACTGCATCATCCACAGTTCTTGAGGCTCAGGGAGAAAAGTGCTTGCAAAGATGGGTCACTGGGAGATGATGTGTGGGAATATGGCAGAAAACACGTTATCAGTGATTTAACTCAAAAGCATCATCTTCAGTCATTTCGTCACCTTCTGTCATTATAGATTAGCTATTCAGTTGTCCAAATGGCTTTGCCACTTAACTTTATCTTGGTGATTTAGTCACATTTTTGATGTGAAATGCCTTAGGATTTGTTGTGATGGTGTAGATGTCGTAGCCTGTTGTAGGAGCCAGTAAGAACACACAGAAAAAGAGACATATTTCTCTTACTTGCAACAAATGCCACACTTTTGAGCATACTCTATTCAGTCGAAGTCTGAAGTGTTTTGTTTTTCCTATGGATGGTTCTGTGTTCAAGTGACTCTACTAAAAAAAAAAAAAAAAAAGTAGCACTGAGTGTGCAGAACAATCACAAAGTTTTGGGTTCTGTGAGATTCTCTTTTGTTCTGTCCTGTAAAGTCAGTTCCACCAGGGTGAATAATAAATAGCAGGAAGATGAATTCTGCAGCGATTCCTACAAGGGCAGTGCTCATGATCAGTCTGGCATGTGCTAATGCTCTTGAGAGTAAAAACAGTGATTAAGGAACCCATACATGAGAATTAAAGCTTTCTCAGAGTTTTCTGTTGAGTGATATGAAATCACTCACCAAACCAAAACTAAAACTTTCTGAAGACCTCTGTACTTTTAACTGAAATTCGGTCTTTTCCACAAGTCCATGCTGTGCTACAAGGGCATTTATTAAGTCGGTAATTATTAGTCAGTGTCTTACTTTGCATGGGACTTCCTTGAGATGTCCGTTCAGCTCTTCTGGACAACCCCACTAAGGCAGACCTGCAGCAAGTGCATCGTGCAGCGTTCGTGTAGCGAGGGCTCTGGGTGGCCGTGAACAGCAGCTGCTTTGGGGTTAGTGTGTGTGCTCATGTAGCTTTCCAGATGATGGAAACATGAGGTCAGCAGTGCTGTATAGTTGGATGGCCACGGCGAGATAATTGTTTTCTTCTAAGAAGATAGAGAGTTTTGAAGCCCCGTTTTCAGATTTCATCTTTTCAAGTCTTCCTTAGCAATCCTGTGCAGCAGCAGAGGCCAGAGAACAGCTGTCCTCCTTATGATTTTAAATATCAGTGTTGTCCAAGGCACAAACCAAAGAGCAGTTTTAAACAAGCAGTTTTTTATTGTCGTTGTTTCTATTGGAAGGACTTGATTCCCTTCAAACATTTTCCTACAGCTCTGTGCTCGCAGAGCTCCTGGCTCCCTGCTGTAGCTCTGGCTACTAGCTCGCCATAGAAAAGTCCCAAGTTAAGAAGGGGACTGGGATATAGTTCTCATTATGTCTGTACACGGCCTGAATAACAACTTTAACAAACAAGCTCTGAATGGTCCTACAAGGAAAACAGTATTGCACCACTGACGTCCTGCGTGTAATGGCCAAGCTCTGCCCATCATGGTCTTTTCAATATTTTCAAGTAGTTCTGCCCTGTGGTTTTGTTTTCCCTCTTTCTCTCTTTCTTTACCTCTTTGCAGTTCGACTGGATTATGATCACCAAAATGAAAAGATAGGAGTGTGCTATGTGTTCTGCTGTTTAACGTACAGGTTCACTCTTTCTTGGTCTCCTTGCCTCATTTTCCTGCTCTCCTTTTTTTCTCTTCCCCCGTGTTCTGACACCTGCTTTATTTCTTCCTTGACTGAGGGGCTTTTTTTCTTCATTGTCTGAATTACATTTCTATTAATGACTCTTCACACTTCTCTAATCTTTTCCCGCTCTACATTTGCACATGCTTGTGCAGTGATTTGCCTCCTGTCTGTGGCCTCCCCCCGTCCCGGAACCCAGTTCAGCTCCTGGCTCGACTTGACCTGCTTCCCCTCTTCCAGATGAACACCTAGGTCACAAATTACTCATCACATGCAGGCTGTTCTGTCTCATTTGTGCTTCTCTTTCTTCGTTTTCTTCTTTTATATCACTTGTACTTTCAGCATGTAACAGGATATAAAAAATAATAATTTTCAGCTTAGATCATTGTCCAAAATGTTCTTTGCATGTTTACATTGAACAGATGTCCATATTCAGTTTTGCTTCCTGAGGAGGTTGGCTCCAATTATGTCTAAAGATGTAGAAAGAGGGTAATACCTGATGCTTATCAGGAGAAAATATGCACTGTGTGGGCTGTTTGTGAAAGGCAGTGTCTAAATTTAATCTGTAATTTGTTTTTATAAAACTGACTTTTACTGAGAAAAGGTTGCATTTTCAAGACTGAATCTTTTCATGTGCCTCAACAGTACTGTTATTGGAAAAATTTTCCAAGTCCAGGAAAAAATAATCAAAAATCAGATGCAGAAAGAGAGGACTCCAAATTAGCAGAAGTTGGAGTATATGTGTAATAGACGAAACAGCCTTGAGTCCTTGTTGTGCTGGACCCAATTTTCCTGTCAGATAGATAGCCAGATAGATGCTAGATCACACCACAGCAGAGCGAATAGCTCTTTTTCTTTTTTTCCCAAAAAGTTTTGATTTCATGTCAATGAGGGATAGGTAGAGGAGCCGTATCTAGAAGGCTCAGTCTTCAGCTGATGCACACTTCACCCCAGGGACAGAAAGACAGAGTTCACTTTTGAAGGAGCTTGTTCTTTTGTGGAGATTGACGTGTAGCTGTGTGTGTGTATGTATATATATATATACACACACACATATATATATAAGTGTGTATATATATATATAAAATACAAGAAAGCAATAATGCTACTGTAAAGACTTCATTCGGATCTTTCTAGTTGTTTTTGAAAGTTTCAGCCTGCTTACAATATAAATTTGCTGGCCATAGTAATTCAACATATGAATTTTAAGCAGCAACTTTGCTCAGTGTTCTGTAACAATTGTAAAGCCCGCAGATGCTTCTTGTCCCTTTCTTTACATCTTTGAAGAAAAGGTGAATTGTTTCAGAACAAAGTTTTGAAATTTCATTAAGCTATTCATGTAAATGTTTGGCCATCCTCAAATTAAAAAGCTACTAACCAATGCAGTGCTACTATTCCAGAAAAATGTTTTTCATTTTCTAGATATATGAGGGATGATAACTAAAAAAGTTAAATCATTTCTATGTTATATAATGGGAATATGTGTCTTAATCCACAAGAAAATGGAAGTACTTGGCTGCTGATGAGATTAAGATAAACGCAATAGAAACTCATAGATTTTTAAGGCCAGAATAAACCATTAGAATAATATATTCTAATTTATAATGCAGCTCAGCAAACCAGACTAATGCTGTAATAATAACCATAAATTTTATTGAAACAGCTCAGAAAATTGACTGGAAGATAAATCATTTTTTAGTTGAATTAGTCTGTTTACAGACTTGCATTGCGGACAGTTATTCCATGGTAACTGCCCACATGTGCGATAAAATCCAGTTGCACTGGGGCACGTCCCTGCATTTGTGCTCAGTAACTGGTTTGGTTTGGGGTGTGCTCACAGCTCCTCCC
>JAWLRI010001044.1:363787-411711 GCA_034781795.1 Crypturellus tataupa
TCCAGTTGCACTGGGGCACGTCCCTGCATTTGTGCTCAGTAACTGGTTTGGTTTGGGGTGTGCTCACAGCTCCTCCCTGGGCTGAGCTACCTGAAGTTGCTCTCAGAGGAAGGTGCTCCTTGGAGCTGTCTGAGAACGTGATTTCGTGCTCCTTGGAGCTGCCTGAGAAGGTGGTTTCAGCCCCTGTACTTCCTAGCAGGGTAGTAGCTTGTGAACAAATCTGACCTCCGTGCGCATACTGCTGTCACAAGCTGTACAAACCTACCTGCTTGGACGGATTAGCACTTTGTTATTTCTGAAGCAGAAATGATTCCAGTTCGTCAACAGAAGCCTTCAGGAGAACAGCAGTTACTTTTTTTTTAAGTAAAAAAAAAGACTGGAAGTCCCTGAACACAAAAGGATGAAGAGGCTTATTTAATGAAATAAAATCTCATTCCTTAATATGCATCAAACAGGTAAAGTCATTCCTATTGTCAGAGAATTGTCAAAAAAAAAGGATAAAAAATAATATAAGGAAAATATTTCTTCCCATTGGTAATACAGTTTTCAGTCCTCAGTAGCAGTGCAAAACTGACTTGTTTGTGTGTCCAAACATGTGCTCGAACTTCAGGACACAGTCCAAACGTGCTGTTCCAAAGTGCCCTCTTGGACGCTGCAAACCCACTTTGTTCACTGTTTGAACTAAATAAACAAGGGGCAGATTTTTAAATAGTGTATTTATTATTATTTTAATTACTGTTTAATTTAACTATTTAATGAATTATTTAATTTAATTATTTAGTAGGTATTAGTCTATTAAATAATTAGTTAGCTAACAGCAGCAAATATGCCAGGCAAAAAGCTAATAAATGGAAAAAGGCAAATATTTTCTGAAGGACCAGTATACCTTTAACTTGGCAAATATTTGTGCTGTACTGAAGGAAAGTAAGAGTAACTGATGACTTAGACCTAGTAGCAATGTAACTTTTTGATTATTTTATTTTATTGTAAATCACTGTTAAATTTACAGTCATCTAGATTCCAAAACGGGTGCCTGTTAGGCTGAGCAGGGTGGGTTTTGGGGGGGTTGTTTGTTTTTTTTTTTTTTTTTTTTTTTCTGCATAAATATAGCAATAATCTGTCCATAGGTTTTCAGGATTTATTCCTTAAAGAGAAAAGAAAATGCCATTTGGAAATATAATCCCATTATCTGGCAATATCTTATCACAGTGAGTCACGCAAAGCAGAAGAATTTTCAGAATTTGTCTCTGTTACGTGTAAGCCAGTATTTGCTTTGAAATTCCAACTTCTAGAAAAGATGTTTTGTAGAAATTGCAGTGCTTTTCTGATGTTCACTCCAAAATAGGAACTAGGACAATTCACCGCGTTGCGCAGCTGACACCTTTGTGGCTAAGGGGCAGTGCTGCCGGCCGTGTTTCAAGGTCCAAGCTCCCCCAGTGGGGCCGAGATGAGGTAATGGTGCCCATAGCTGTCATCATCTGTTGCCAAGCGTGGAGGTGCTTCTGCTTGGGGAATTTCTGGTGCCTGGGGGGGATCCTGAGCACTCCTCTCAGCTGAATCATATTGTGTGAGTTCCCAGTTTCCAGACTCTCTTTTCTCCACCTCCACACGAGTCAGGAACCTCGCACCACAAGATGCGCCATGGCATGTGTATGTTTTTTCCTACCTTCTCACAAATGCCTTAAATAGGAGGCTTGTCTCCTCTAGGCTGTTTCCTTAGGCGCTCAGCATAGCGAGCGGGGCACATGCACTTTCCTCTTCTACCAGAGGCTAATTAGAATCTGGCAGTTTAGGCAAAAGCCTAATTTGGATGTCAGGCGACATCTAGAGGATATTGGCTCTCCTGACTAATTAGGAAGCTTAGATGGGACCCTCTGAAGGGCCCTCAGGTGCAACTGCCCTCTCCTTGGCCACTTCTTGCTCCCGGGAAGCTCAGGCCTCTGTGCGAGCCGCTCGCTGCCGGGAGCAGCGCGGCGAGCTTGGCGAGCGCAGGGGCTGCTTCTCGTGCTCCCCGCCCTGGCAGCATCGGCATTCGGCATGTGCGGAGCGCACGACGTCGTCTTTCTTTTCCCCCTGCTCTTGTAACTGAGAATAAAGTTACCAGAAAAGGAAGCAAAGAAAGAAGAGGGCGCAAAAAAAAAAGGAAAAAATATATGTTGAGGTAGCTGGAACCAGACATTTGTGAGACTTTGTTTCAGCATGCTTTAGGTATATCAGGACTGTGAAGTGAATCATGTAGCATCAGCAACCTGCTGCTTGGGTCAGTAGCTATTCAGTATGTTTAGAGGACTAAGGATTTCCCTCTTCCTCACTCCCCACTAGGTTAGGAAATGCAAGGCTTTTTTCTAAAACGCGGCAGGTCCTATAGGTGACGACTTATTTATCTGTGCCATGTTCTGATCTTTCCACACTGCCCTGCTCTGAAGATAGGACAGATTGGATGAGATTAGGAAAAAAAAAAATCCCTTGATTGACATTTTAAATGTATTTTTTTGCAGAGTGCTCTGTTCTGCAAACTGCGAGGCTTGTGGGAATGAATTCCAAGTGAGCCCTTGCTTGCCCTGAGTGCAACCTGGATGGGCTGCTGTGCATTTTAACTCCCTAGCTGAGCTTGTCTTGAAAGCACAAATTACTTAAGCTTAAAATGTGAATGAGAGTTACTTAAATGAGAATTACTTAAGCCTTAAATTGAGAATTACTTAAGCTTAGCAGGGATCAACAGATATAAAAAAAGGATTGATCTTATCAGCCAGTCTTCTAAAATTAGATTAAAATCTGTTGTGATCATACATATTTATGGCAGCAGCAGCCATTTTTATTTGATTTTGGTGTTTCTGTGAAACACTGCCCCAGTTTGGTCCAGTTTCTCAAGTCTTCCAAAAACTGCCCCTTGGTTTCCGCAAGAGTTTTCCCCAGTGGCCGGTTGTCAGTGTGGAGAGAGATGGCGGAGCCTCGCACAGGCTCCAGACCTGGACGCACTAGTTTGGCCCAACTCGCTGGTGTCTGAAGCCTCCGAATCTCCATTTTCCCTTCCTTCCAAAATTGCAGCATTCTTTCTAACATCTACTGTGCGTATGTTGGCATAAAGCAAAATGTCCTCACTGGAACTGGTAGTGAGCTTGTTTTTCAGCTTTGGGGGAAAACATAAGCTACATAACTTGATATTCTTTGCATAGGTGTGTTGAAAATCATTTGAAGCTGGTTGCCAAAAGGGAATTTGAATAAGCTTGTAATAAGTGGTAGAAAGTGCACATAAAAAATAATGGTATGTGCATTCTGTCCCAACTGCTGTGGGCTTTTGCTTTTTCTTAGTCAATTTTGCATTAGAGTGCATTCCCCTTCTTATACCGAAATTTAGGAAGGAAAAAATAGGAAATACCTAGAAGACCCTACAGTGCCGATGGATTTTAAAGCTGACAAGCAATTTGGGCAGCAGGATAGCAGATGGTCTATGAGCAGAGGAAAGAACAGCTACAAAGAAAAGGAAATAAAACTGCCAGGAGTGATAGTAAAGTTTAAAAAGCAGTGAACAGAGCTGTGCACTAGGCATTAGTGAGGAGAGCCTTCTGGAGGAGGGAGTCAGCAGGAAGAGGAGATGCGGGAAGGAATTCATGGGACGTCTAAGCACATTTTTCTGCAAACCTCCTCACCAGCAAAATGCAACGTGTGGCAGCAGGTGATGGGGCTTAGAAAAGTCAAAACCAAATGCAGTGAGATATAAGGCAGGTATGATATTTTAGGTTGAGTTTTGTGGATTTTTAATTATGTAAAACAGAAAAGTCAACAGAGTAGAAGGGGCTGGAGCCAAGAGGAGGGGATGGAAAGGAGGGGATGGGTTGTCTCCCACACCAAAGTGTGCGGAGAAGCAAGCGCCAAGTCATCATAGGGAGCTCAGCGCCTCCGACACCTGGTGATCCCAGGCCTCCTGCAAGTCAGTGTCTGAAAGGAGATTTAGGCCCTGGAAAATGAATTTCCTACGGCCTTGGAAGCACTCAGGGCCAAATGAGCTGTTGACTGAGGCTTTCCCTACTGTGGCCGGGGATGTGCCGATGCATTAACCTGCCCTGGCAGGAGGCCTGGCACGCGTCTCACCTGTTCTTAAAAGTAATAGGCTCTATTTACGTTTTGCCTCTCTTGCTGATTGACTTGCCCTGTCGCGTGCAGGCAAATGGCTGCCAGCAGGGCAGAGGGGTTTGCTCGGTGTTCGAGTTGCTTTTTTTTTTTTTTTTGAATGAGGACTAATGTCTTAAATTCAGTTGTTTGATTGCTGCATTTGAAAGGGAATGGTCGCCTTGATCAGTGTGCAGGTATAATAAAGCCGGAAAGCAGAGAGGCCTTTTTAGGAGAGAACTTGTTTCCAGTGTGACCTGCTAGTAGGAGCTAGCAAGATGCTGGTGGCTAATTCTGTGTCATGCCATTGGGGCAGGAGCTTCCTTGCAATGGAAGGGATCCGGCTCCAGCTGTAGTGCGGCTCCCTTTCTGCAGGATGGTTTTCAAGTTCAGTCTAAACTTTCTTTTTTTTTTTTTCCTCTGAAAAATAGTCATGTTTTGGATGAAAGGGATGAGTAGTTGGGCTGAAAAGTGGACAGCAGCCTCTTGCTGCCAGGCTGAATATGGAGGCTATAGTTGTAGCTCTTCCAGTACAACCAGACCATACCTAGACGAGATGGCAAAAAGGAATTCTCTGTTCTCTGACTCTCTTCTATGAGTTGAAGCAGCATTTTGTGGAGGTTAGGCTTGAAACATGGTCTAGTCCTTACGGAATTCTCCCTATCTAGGGATTTTTATGGCCTCGTGGTTATGCCAGACATTGCCTGAAGATCTGTGTGCCTCGTTTGAGTGGACTCTTTTGCTCTCCTTCTGCTCCCTTTACCTTTCCCTGCACTCTGAGTGTGTAAGGACACAGCCCCGTTACAGGCAAGTGAAGTGTTAGGGCGCGCGGAGCTGCTTGGTAATTACTAAGGAAGGTGATTTGTCTTGTGAGCCTCCCTGCTCGGCGACGTGGAAACGGTCACCGGGGCAAGTAGTTCTCCAGAAAGCAGCCTTTCCCAGCCCTGGAGCTGGCTGAAAGCCAGGGAGGCTCATCACGTTAAAGGGGAAAAAATAATACAGCCCTGTTGGTGCAGAACCAGGGATGAGGCAGATAGGAAGCGAGAATAAACAATTTAGACATAAGAGGATAGATGCGTATCCTGGAGTATCTTGTTCACTGCCTGCTAGACCTGGTTGAATTGAATTTCTTTGCTGGCATTTTTTAAAACTTTCCATTTAGATTGCGTGGCTGTAGTCCTTCCCAAGCAGATGTGCAACGCGCGCAGACGGCTGAGAGCCCCACGCTGCTGCTGCAGCTGCAGGGTAACTCTCCTTCTTTGCAGTTTGAGGGCAATAAGTGAGTGACAAACTTCAGCGATAACCTACGCCTGACCAATTGAAAGGGCCGGGAAAATATATGGGCCCCTCCTGGAGTGGGCAGCTCCTCTTACTGCTCAGTTTTCAGCAGTTGGTACAATGGCCGTTAGGCCATGTACTTTTTTAAGCCTAGTCTTTTAAAATAAATTTAATTTTAAGCTCAGTACACAAACATTTGTTACTTAACTAGGCCATTATTCTAAGTGAAGATCTTTTTTTTTTTTTCTTGGTGGTTAATCCACCAATTATTTTTAGGAACTTATTCTTGCATTTGATTTTTTCATATCTTACCCGTGCAGAATATAAGCCTACCAAACACCAAAGTATCTGCTTAAAAGTATGATTTGAAAACCTAATAGATTTGGATTCTTTTTATTTCTCTGCTTCTTTTCTGAGCTGTCTGAAGGTGTGTTTCACAAGGGATAGAACTGCTTCCATTTCCCACTTAAAAAAAAGAGAGAGAAAAAAAATCCTGAGATAATGATTCCTGGAGCTGAGATTTTCAGGAGGGAGCCTGTTGGGTAGAGTCGGAAGCCCTCACCACATCACCGGGGTTTTTAGCTCCTATCCACGCTAACATCCTGCACAGACACAGAAATAATGGGGATATAATAGATTTTCTACCTTGTAACATTCCTTTGATGTTATTGCACACAGGAGCAGAGTCAGAGTGCTTCCCCCATTTAGAAATTCTGCTTTCCTGAGATTGTTTTTTGCTTTCAAACCCGTCACCAAACCCAGAGAGATACAAAGGAGATGGGGAGAGGCGTCTTTTTGGCCATCTGCAGAGAGCATCTCTGGAAGAAGCGTCACGTGTTGTGTGCAGCAAAGCCACTCCCAGGCTTCCCTAGCTTGCAAGCAGGAAGATGATGAGGAAGCTCTGAGAAAGCTCACGGCAGAGCTCCAGCACAGAACCTACTGCCTGCCCAGATAATGTTAACAGTCACTAATACCGTGGGGCGCTTGGGTATAGACTGTCCCGTGACTTAGTTGCTATTAGCTCCTGCTAGTTGCCCTCGATAGTACATTTTAATTGTCTGATCAGAGCACGTGAGTTTTAATATAGCCTTTTCTGATTGATTGATCAGTTTGTGCTGCAGACATATACTAGGAAGCTTTTATTTGCTTGTTTGAAACGTGTTTATTTGGTGTGGGCCCACGTGATGTGCCTGGGTTATTCCTGCAGTGCAGTGTGCAGCCCATGCAGCTGGATGAGGAAATATCCAAACAAATCCTAAATGAAATCAGTCCAACTCAGCAAAAGCCAATTCATCTTGCATAAATACCAGTCTGCCTGGCCCTCTCCCCAAGAATTTCATCTTCAACCCAGTAGCTCTCATGGGTCACTTTTTCAACATAATTTACATTTATTGCTAACAGTTCAATTTCTTCACGGTCTGTCCCTACTGTATTATTCCAGTCTGCTTTGAGTGGGTGACAAATCTATTTACAGGATCATAAAGTTCAAGGTCAAAAAGGATCTTTTGGGCCTTATATTTTATCCTCCACAGAGAGTCTTTTCAAAAGTAAATAAAGAATAAATCTGTTGTCTAATGAAACCACAGGACTTATCACCATAAAACCGCTTCAGGAGGAGAGCTGGGTTCCTGTCTTCCATAAATACGTCTGCTGTAGCTTCAAACCTCCCCAGCGAGCTTTTTCCATTACAGTCTAATTAGGCAAAATGTTCTCTGCTCCTATTGCTGTTGTGCTCACAACGCTCCTTAAAATATTTGTGCTAAACTTCGTTAGAAAAGAAGGTCCTACGCAAGTGTCGCTTATGCATCATTACAGCATGTGCAGCACTGTGTGTGTTGCACCTGACGGCAACGCGGGCTCAGGCCGAGCTGAGGAGCGCGGCGGGTTGCTGCTCGGGAGGAGGAGCTGCGGCCGGCGCGGAGCGAGCAGCCCCGCTCGTGCGGGCAGGACGAAGCGCCGGTGCCTGCGGTCGGGCGCTGGAGCCACCCGGGCTGCTTCCCCAGGGCTGCTCCTTGCGCCTTTGTGTCTCTAACCCTTCTCGTCTGGGAGCCGAGAACAACCCAGGCACCTTCCTAACCCGTAATTCTGTCTTTTCCTTATGTGTCACTTAGGTAAAAGAGAATACTTTAGTTAATCCATCCATTACAAAACTATTAATGTCACCAACTCTTATGGTTGTGCTCAGATGGGCAAAATATCTGCCATTTCTGAATATCTGTGTCACTGCTGATAGATTTCCCTAATCCACTTTATACAGCTGCAGCAAATTACTGCTTTTTTTCCTAATATGTATACTTTATGCTGAAAAATGCTCTTGAAATATCACAGAGAGCTCTGTAGAAGCTGCCACTGAAGTAATTGCAAACAGTTATATAAAATTATGCTACCATGCTGTCTATTCCAATTAAAGTCATAACACTTTTGTGCAAGGAATACAAATCTGTCTGGTAAACTGGAGAGAATGGCCCTTGATGGCTCTATTAAGAGGCAAATAGTACTTTACCATATCTCAAGGAAAAAATGCAGGCAGCCCATGCCTCTTACTAAGACAAATATACACTAAGCACACAGCGTAGCAGTGATCTGCAGTCCAAAACGCCCGAGAGATGTTTACCTTCCCGCCACGATCACAGAGGGCTCCTCCTGAGGTGCGTTGAGGTTTGCCGGGGAGCAGAGAGCCCGCGCGTACCCAGCGGGGAGCCTGGCGCGTTTGCGACTTAGTTTGCTGCCCTTTGCTTATGCACAGGGAGCTGTTTTGTGGGGCAATAACAATGTCCAGCCTAATTTGCGGTAGTCAAAAGCCTCAAGTTTTGCAGTTATCACAGGGAGATTTGCTGGAAAGGATTTTGAGTTCTGTAAATGTGCTGGGAAGGCAGCACAGTGAGCCACCGCTGCTGCTGTAGTGCCCAGCATCTGCGGCCCCGGCGGGGGCCCAGTGTCCTTGGCTGAGCCTGGAAATAGCTATCAAAATGGGTGAAATAGGGTGACTTGGTGACACAGCCCGTGTCCTGATTTAATTGTTTGTAAACATCTTAAAAAAAAAAAAAAAAAAAAAAAAAAAAAAAAAAAAAAAAAAAAAAAAAGACTGTTGTGGTGCCAGTGACTTCACAAAACACAGGTTTACTAGTAAAACATGCAGCAACTCAACTCCTAATCAAAGCTCTTCTTGTCTACTGCTGTTAAATGGCAAATGGCAGGGGAAGAAAATGCTTTATTTAGATCATTCAATATCTAACTACTTCCCTTAACTGCCTAAAATATGGTAATGTTAAAAAGGCACAGTTTGTTCCATGTGATTTGGTACAAATAATTTGACCTAATACACTTTGCATTTAATAGCCATAAGCACAAGCTATGCAACCCATGAAGGGCAATGAATATGATGAATAGTTACAGCACAAGAGGTGGAAAAAAGATGTAATTAGCATTTGCAAAGGTGCATGCTACTTAATCTTATTTGTTTGTGACAGTAAAGTGTTGTTGTTTATTATAATTATTCCCTTTTCTTTCTAATGGAGCAGAAGTATTCTTGTATGATATAGGGTGTTTCTGGTAGACCTGTTAACCAGAAACAAAACAGCTGCTCTCTCCCCATCCCCATTTTGTAGTCATCCAAAGGAGAGGAACTGAATGGAATTGTTTCTAGTTTGAGAGAAACATTTATGCACAAAATTGCGATTCCTTAACAAAATGCTTATGGACAGGGTTGGTGTTTAGTTTTGTTTTGTGTTGTTATTTTGCCCAGGGGTATGTTTAATTGTGTTAAAGTCAGCCTAATGGGCTGTAAGAAAATGGCAACGTGCAGTTGTGTGGGACTGCTGCAGTGCTCAAGGGACAGCGTCCAAGAGGCAGTGACTGCAACCCAGCCAGACTAGAGTTGTATGCAATGTTTTTTCTTCCATGTCATTTTAGATATAGATCTGTCTTCAGACACTTGCATTAATGCTTACTGTACGGCTGAAGGGCTTCTTGAAGTGCTTTCCAAAAGTCAGGAGGGCATTGCAGGACCCAGCCTGTGTTCGAGAGCAATTTTAGCCCATGATTTCATCCTTGCCCTTCTCTCAAGAGCAAGAGGATCGATGTGATGGATCAGCTTTCTTCTCCGCCCCTTTCTAGCTCAGTGGACTTTTGTTTACCCTTATGTGTCTAGTGCTTGGGATCTTCCCGAGAAAAGTCATTTTCATCTTCCAGGTGACAAGTGCTCTGATTATAGGATAGGGAGATATGCATATTTCTTCAGGTGCTATGCCAGGTCACAGACAAGCATTTAACATCTCATATAAATAAAGGAAAGAAATCAATGTATTTGCATTGTGATGGTGTTGTGAGGCAGTGCATGTAGTACCTACCCAAAAGATAAAAGAAAACACAATGTATGACTGTCTTGGCATGTACACATAACCTGTAATTATCACAACATCTTTTTTTTTTTTATAATTCTTAAAAGGTCACTTTTAAAGATGGAATCTTAAGGCCTCTCCTTGTTTTTATATTCCAATCTAAAACCAAAAGCTTTTCATTCCAAAACCTGTTTTGTTGGTGCAAAATTTAATTATGGAAAAGGGATTAGATCTTCTTGAACTGTTTTGATTAAGCTTTTCTCTTAAGTCCTCATACAAATATCATAGGAATATATTCTCTATGTTAAAAAGTGCTTTCTCCATTTAATAGCTCTAGGTGAAGTTGTGGGCAGAAAATTCCTTCACAGGCATCTGGGATTTAAGGAAAACCTTCGGATGGCTGGAGCAGCAGGGGAGGGAGCGCTGCAGACAGCCAGGTCCCCGGCGGCCGTTGGGGCGGCTCCTGCAGCCTCCTCACGCCGGCATCGGGCGCGGAGCCGCAGCCAGAGCTCTGCGCCTCCTTCCTTGGGTCACTCCGGCAGCGCGCTCATGCCCACGTGTCCCTCACGTCGCTCTGCTGGGAAGCTGGACTAAAGCATTTTAGCCTCTGCTCACGTTTTGGAGAAGCAGTTTTGGCATGGTCTTACCCAGCTGAGAGGATGAAATCCTTGCCTTCAGTTAGGGTGAGTCTGCGGCTGATCTGCTGCAAGTTTCTCTGCAGGCAGATGTGCTTCCTTTGCTGCAGTTTGCAAGTCTGATTCTTCACTGCACCTCCTGCACCTTACTCCATTTGCGGTGACCAACAGGCTTAGGCTCTAGCTTTGCAAAAAGCAAAGGAAACAGAGTTGCTGTTCTTAGTCTTTTCAGGTTAAGATTTTAATTTATTTTTATCTTTTCCTCTCCCTCTTCAATCTCAGATTTGGGAAGGAGTTTCAATTAGAGGAAGAGCCTGTGATCTTCCTTTCGCATGTTTACTTTGCTTGACTCTAAACCCTATTTTATATGTCTTTAAAAGTTTCATTTAACAATGTAGGATACTCTGGGTTTTGTCTTTATACATAACCTCCATTGCCACCAGTAAGTTCGCAATTTGTTTTTTGCTCTTTTTCATCTGCTGTGTTTTATAGGAATGCGGCCATTTCACATGGGAAGTGATGGTAGTTGCAGGAACCGTTTTGTTAAACTTTTTTAAAAATACTTGGAAACCATTGTTGGGGTAAATATATTGCTAGCCCAGTGCATTAATTGCTAGATATTCTAATGTCTCTCTGAAAATTACAACTTTATAGAATAATGGTCTGTGAAATGTGTCAGAGATATTGTCAAGTCTCTAAATGCGTTAAGTGGATAAATACAAAGGAAAGATAAGAATGACGGAAGCTGAAAGAGATGTTGTCACAGGAATGAATGGGTTTAAATTGGTGCTTTATAATTTTAGACTGAAAGTTCAAAGAATATTCTTGCAAATTAGAGAAACCAGATTCTGCAACTTGGAGCCTAAGAGATATTTAGGATCTCAACTGCCTGATATAATAGTATGGTGGTATAAATGATGGGTTGATTTCAATGGCAAAGGATACGTACTTGCAAACTGCCTAGAGGTGGCTCGGTCTGGGTGCCTTTCCCGGGCCCGGCTGCTGACCCTCAGCAGGAGCGCTCCTCCTGCAAGGACTGACCCCGTCCTGCCTTGCATTGACCCCGTTGGCGACCACGAAGGACTCACCGTCTCGGCCAGGGGTGCATTTGGGCGTCCCCAAGCTGAGGATCCAGCCAGAGTGAGGAGCAGCAGCAGCGGCATCGCAGGGCCGGGCTGCAGGGCGTTCGCAGGGCTGGCTTACCTGCTCGGGTGGCCCTCCCGGCTGCAGTGCCGCGTGCTCCTGCCAGCTGGGCGCATCCGCAGGTAGAGCAGTCACTTGTCCCGTCATTGTGCCCATGGTACCCTGCGGAATTGAAATGTTCAGGAGAGCCCAAGAAGGTATGAGAGTCTGATTTCCACTGTGAAAGCACCTTTTGCTTTGCAAAGTATTTAGATGTATTTAGTATTTAGATTTAGGTGTTGTGAACCATGTGTTAGCTTCTCTGATATTTTACTTGAACCATGAAAATAGTAATAGCACTATCATGTGAGAGTAGCAGGCTTCACTAATCCTCAATGGTGAGTGCATTTGGCAGACAAAAAGGAAAGACAGCTGCTTTCTCAGCTTAAAATATTTTTGAAGTTTAGTTATATGTAGTGCACAGCTGTTCAAAGACAGAAGGAAATTTGCAATAGATAACCTTTGAGGAAAACAATAATATTCCTGCAGATGACAGTATTCTCTGGTGTGAAAGCAAAATATTGAACTCTCTTAATAGCCTTTTGGGAGGATTTACCAGCAACCTTCTGAGTTCCGTGGTAGGGTGTATGCAGTGATATAAACACATCAAGATCCTCTCTCTCTTTTTTTTTTTTTTTTTTTTTTTTGATTACCTAGTAAAAACAAGTATGGGGCCGGAAAAGGCACCATCAAGGAAGGGCCGTGTCATTTCTGAGGGCTCATTGCTTCTTTTGGGGGATACAATGATTTAGTTCATAGACATATGTATTTCTGCTTGGTAATGTTAGTGAGCTGCACGTCACCTGAATAGTTAAGAGTACTTAAAGTGCTTAAGTCGGTTTCCTGAAAGGCAACATGATGCTGGTGTGCAGGTGTTGATATTACTGGTGTTTGGCAACACAAGAGCCACCACCAGGTTATCTTTGCTCTGTGTCTGCGTACCTGCTTTATTTACTTGTATTACAGCGGTGTTAGGAGGTAATTGTTCATTGATTTCTGCTTCTTTGTCGGACACACACTGGTCCTTTGCAAAGCTTCTCTTGGACTGAAAGATCCATTTTTGATGCTACTTTCAGCACAAGCAGCAATACGGTCTCTTCTACAGCATAGATTCCAGGCTGCAGTGCATGTAATAGGTGGAGGAAACAGTAGGATGAGAGACTGTTACCCTGTAAAGACTTTTAGGGGAAAAGTTCCCCTCTGGTAAATGCTAGAAATGGAGCAGCTGCTGGGGAAAATCTGCAGCCTCAGTCCCGAGAAGGACAGGTACTGTTTTGCTGGAACTCCACAGCTCCTCTAAAGAGAAATATCTCCCCTTCTTTAAATACGCTGGGAAAGAGGAGTGGGTTAGAAACATGACTTGGTCCTGCTCCTGCTCTGTCCTGGTACACACAAGCTTTAAACAGACATTGGCTTTTAGCTTGTTTAACTGTCTGAGTAATGAATGTAGACTTCCACTTCCCAAAGTCAGCAGCGGTTCTGCTTGAGGGAGTTCTGAGTTCCGGAGCGGGCACTGCTGAGCTTTGTCATCCGTTCTCCATCTGGCACACTCGTTTTCCTACCTGGTTTTATTCTGTATGTGAAGTTCCAGCCCTCAGTAACGGTGTGGATAGAAAGTCACAGCAGAAGTGTCCTTCCCTCTCTCCTTTCGCTCACTGTGTTAAGTATGTTTTTGTAAGCATTTTACTGTAGATTGGCTACTTTTATTTCTACTTGTTCTGTAATATTGCAAAGATGGAAAACTGATTTTTCTATTTAGGCTCACAGCCCAGTAAGTACAGGATTGCTGTTTGAGAGATGTTCTCAGCCAATTTGTGCCTCCGTACATTTTAACAGACTGTGATGGGAGATAAAAGGTAACCATTTCATAACCCATAGTTTTCCCCACCTAACCGTGTTTAATGCAGTGTATTCATAAATGGATGAATTCACGATGCAGTTTCATTCAGCAGAAATAAAATAGAAGTGTACACAGAGAGCAGAATGGCTTACCTTCCTCCTGAGATGCTGGTTGATGTATTATGTATTTCTTTTGTAATTTTAAAACATTTTCTTCTTGGTGCATCATACACATCTTTGGTGTTACGACTTGTTAAAAGAAGAGCTGTCTGCAAGACATCCTGCATTTCTGCTGCAAGTCATTTGTAATAGTTTCTAGAGATTCTTATTAGAATGAGATGCAATAATTCTCTCTGTGACCACAGACACATCTGTTTTATCAAACTAGTTTATTTCAAGGGGATAGGTTGAAGCCCATTTCTTCTAGGTAGCAGATCATCTAAGAGCTGTGTCAGCCAAGACTCTGTAGTGATAGCGCATTTTCCATTATAGAAAAGAAATCAAGAAAGAAAGTTCAGTTTGGCAGCATCTTAAGTGCAGGCTTCCCTGAGTGGCTCATTTATTTTATCTAAATATCCTTGCTTAGCTTTTAAATGACCTATGGCTCATGTGTGAAGGTCACAGGAATGATTTCTGTTGCTTTTTTTTTATATTTCTGACGTGCTCATCTGTGCGGGTGTTGCTGAAATTTTTAAGTTGCCAAGCGGGCAGGATGCAAAACGGCAGCACTGCAGGTATCGGCACACAGGTGCCGTTCGACTGGTTTTGGCTTACGGCCGGTCCCTGTGTGTAGTTCCTGTATTTGAGTGACTCCGATAGTGGGATTGTGCTCAGTGATTTCAGGATTTCTTTATCTGGGGCCTTTGGGCTCAATTCCCGCGTCACACTCGTAACAGTTAGTGCTGGGTACCAGCAAATGCAGGAGAGGGTGAACAGCAGCTTGGGTTTTGCTGCTCTTGCCACGAGTAATTCTAGATTATAGGGAAAGCCTGTGTTTTTCCTATCATATAGTGTATTTTAATATCTATGTGGTATATTTTAATGCTGTTGATAGCAGCTACCAATTCATTTTATTGTAGCCCCTGATCTAGTTCAGATCCTCCTGTATGGGGGGATAGTGTCCTTCCTAAACATTAATACTTAGCAGAGCACCTTTTCTGTATGTGCTATCGTCAAACCAAAGTCAAACAGTGCATTTTCTTGGCAGTATTTTTGAAAAGTGTACGAGCATTCACTAATATAGCAATGGAACAAAATACAAAACTGGGAAATAGCACACTTAAACATTTATACCACATATAGTGGACTCCCTGTTAGTTTCCAGTTGATAGTAGTAAAGAATTTGAAGACATGCAGTATTAAATCACAAAGTAACTAAGAACCTGTTCAGTTTACTACCCACATATCAGATATTATAAATTCTATTCGTGTAGCAAAAATTCATCCCATGTGTTTGAATTAAACTATTTTCACAAGATACCCAGGTTGTGTGGAAAAGATCTGATAATCATTTTTTTTTGCTATCTATTTTGGTACTATTTGTCTGTTTATATTATTTGCTAAGGGCTTCTGTAACAGACTGTATATATGTAGAGACAGCTTAAGACATGAAAAAGCCCTGATTCCATTAGTGTGTACTGTATGTGACTGCACGATACCTAGAATTACTAATTACAGTGACTGATCCTAAAGGTCTTGGGGGTTTGCAAACCTCAGTGGGTAGAATATCATGAGGGCGCATGTGCAAATACCACAGTTGAGTTGAAATGAATTTGTTTGAATTGTTACAAGTCAGATGCACATTTCTCTACTTCCATGGTAGTAGATTTCAACTCTGTAGTTTTCACGTGTTCAAAATTAATGCTTGTCATCCAGCCCAAAAATATTGAGGTATTAACCTCACCATACCATAGAGCTGCTGTCCAAATCAGTGTGCGTTTTCAATATTGATTAGCTTGAAGAAAATAATCTCCAGAGGTTAAGGAAGGTTTTTAATTTGTAGGAAAGGAGATCTTTCTGATTTGGTGTTAGTGGTTTGATGCCATAAATAATCATCAATATTTTTCCATTTTAACTATTTATACAATGCACCAGCTTCGCAGGGCAGGGATCTATTAGACTGCTTCAGTGACAGTGTTTGAGGAACACTATCTCTGAATCAGAAAATCCTATATAGTAAAATAGTCAATCACTTTATACGTGTTTTGGTGTACTCAAGAGCTTTAAATAAGGTGCATCTGCTTAGATGTTTTGTTGGAATTGCTGAGTTTTTTCACGGAAGTTTTCCAGCTCGTTTAAGTGAAGCAAAAATCTGGATCTCATAAAGGGACTTGTATCCCTCAAATTTTAATACAGCAAAATGCAAGAGCATTAAGTTGCCCGTGTGCATGGTGGCAGGCTGTGGCAGCCAACCCATCAGGCAGCTGTTTGTTTGTTTTTCTATTGTTCTTTTTTTTTTAAGCTATTAGTTGAAATTAAAATGAATAAATAGGGAATTAATATTGAGAAATGGACAAATGTGCTTAGATTTGCTATCACTCACGTGCTGTACAGGTCTAAATTCTTAAAACCAAAGGAGAATTGTGCAGTAATGGGAATACTGTGAACTGCCATTTGCTATTTCACTGAATCATAAGACACGTTGAACAATGCTGTGTTTTGCCATGGAGTTCACTCCAGTGAGATCTTTAAAGCATCCAAATTTATAATGCATAATCTTTAAATATGCATATACATTTTATATACATAACTAGCACAAACTTCACTTTTCCACGCTAAGTACAGGGGTGGTAACCGTCTCTTTGAAACAGAAGCCTTCTGAGCTGTGAGCTGTTGGGTTTGGCGTGGGAGAGGGCTTGGGTGCTGCCCGTCCTGGAGGAGCGACTCTGCCCTCCTGACTGTTGTCCTGCAGCCCTGCAACCTGCCGTCTGCTTCAGTAGGATTTGCAGGTGGATAGCAAAAAATGCAGCAACTTTTCTAACTGTCATTAGGATAGAGGTACGCAATTCGGAGTCATTAAAACTTTCAGTATTGCAAAAATCTCAGTGTAAACACCAAATACTTGTGATCGGCTGCTGCTGGCTTGTTCCTTTGCTTGCAGTAGCGGCAAATTGCTTGGTGCATTAGGGACCGGGGCTACCTTTTCTCACAAAGCGATGCACATTTCCACGCCTGATGTTGAGGCAAGTAATTAGGTTTCAAGAAATTGAGAAAAACTTATCAAATTGTCCTTGCCTTCAGAGAGCAGTAACTGTGATTGCATCTGGAACGCTCTCCTGTAGCAGGCAAGTGAAGGGCACCTTAATGATGTATGGAAGAAATAAAGTAACATTTAGCATGAGAAATGTTTATTAAATGTCATATGTGCATAAGATGAGGGACCTATTAGCAACTCCTTTAATGTTTCTGTGAGGCTGGTTATATTTTACACAACTGTATTATCAAATGCCCATTTGGAAACAATAGTGCCAGAGTCCCGATGGTAATTTTGAAGAAACTCACAGACTTACTCTGCCTTAATAGGCATTTTGTGTCATTAATTTAACCAGAAGAGGAATCCTGCTCGATGGGAGCAGTTACGGCAGCAACACGGAGCGCGCGGGAGGAGGGCGCCTTGTGCTGTAGCCGGCAGCTCCTCGGAGCTGCCATCGCGCACCGAGCAGTTGTGACTCTGACAAATACAGATGTCATCAGAGCAAGTTGCTGCAGAAACCCAAGAAAAGGATTCAGAACTGGAAGAATACATCAAGTAACTACTTTTGTGCCTGCTCGCTGTGCAGTTCTTAGCACAGTGAGAGATCCGTCCGTGTAGAGTGGGGCTTTTAGATGCTGCTGTAATAGAAGGCGTTAGGTATGGAGCCAAGGAAAAGGGAACTCGGAGTTCATAGGCTTTGGCAGCAAAGGAGCAAAACCAGAGTTTGGTTTGGTTTGGTTTTGCAATAGTTGATATGGTGTTTTGCCATATAGCTATTATATCAAATCTGAAGAGTATCAGAAAATTTGGTTTTTCAATGAATATCTAGCAGTATCAGCAGCTGTAGTAGTTTCTAATGTTGTCCTGTAACTGGGGAACCAGGTTGTGATGTGCAGTGTTAAATTGGGTTTTCCTAAATGCAGGAAAAAGAAGTTGATGTGTTTAGAGAGTACATCATAAATGACCTTGTTTGCAACGAGCTCAGAGCCAAGACCCAGGCAGCTTCCCTTTCATCTGATGTGGTGATTTTCATTAGAACAGCCCCAAAACCCTCAGAGTGTCTGACCTGGGACTAAACATTCGATGTGGACTTAATCTTTGCATGATGATATTCTGGGAGATATTATTTAAGTCATTGTATGTATAGAGCAGGTGTGTTGATTTACGAATGTTAAAATCAGCAAAATTAAGTCTAAATAATCTGGAAAGTCGAGCAACACATGCAGTTTGCTGCACTGTCATCTCACTGGTGAGTAGGCTGCATTTATTTGGCTAACACCTACCACTACACTTTTTGATCTATATCTACTAAAATTCTTACACACGCACTTATCATCAATATAAGAAGTTATTCCATTATTCATCACTATGTCTTGCTTATATAAGCTTTTGGTGGATACCTTTAAATGTGAAATGTTCCTTTCTCCTGAAATTAGGGGGAGGAGGAGGTTTGTCTGAAAGCCCTTCCAGAGTATCCCCAGAGCAATATGAGTAAGTTTGTAAGCAAAGCAAACCTAGATGTTTTCCTTCTTTATCATTATATATTTTAAACAGAAACGAATACAACAATTAACCTTTAGACGTTATCTTCAATATTTAGTTCTGTGGCTTTGAGGATTCAATTTGACTGAAATTAAAAGCAACCTTATCTGTACAAATGTAGAATATAAAACTCTTTTCATTACTTTTTACTGAAAATATACAGGTTGTGAACTTTTGCGTAGCTTAGTAACACTGTTTTTTAAATCATGCAATTATTACTGTAACTCTGTTTTCCAATTTCACTGAGAGCTAAGCATCATGTAAGGGATGCCTGTACATATGGTTTTCATTACTGAGTCTTGACATAGGTGAGACTAATTACTGGCACATCTTGCACCCTTCCTGCTTCCTCAGAGTAGCCCACCTCATGATGGAGTGGCAACATCTGGGAAGATTTTAATAACCCACTTTTTCAGAGATGGTAAAAGGAGGCAGCAAAGATTTAGTTTGGTCTGTTTTTAATAATTGTCCCACTGAGTGCGTTTGCTGTCGCATCTTTGGATGAAGATACTTGGAACCAGCTTTGTAGTGAACTACCTTGATTTTATTTCTATGACTCATGGCCATGAACCAAGCTGATCATTTCTTTTCCCTCTGAAAAAAATGAAGTATTTCTATGTAAATTTATTACAGAAATGAATCTGCAGAATCCCTGTAAAAGAAAGTCCAAATTTATGCTGACCAATAACTTACTTATGTAAAATACGCTTTTCTTTCTGATCCTGAAATGATCCTTTTCTCAGAGCAGCCGGTTTAATTGCTAGCTCTGATAAAGCCCTGTAGAGGTGAGAGAGAAAAAAGAAGCGTGGAACAGTGAAGCTTCGTAATGAACAGAGAAATAGCCTGTCCCATGCGCTCACATGTAAATGGAGGCTCCAGTCTCGCCTGAAAAAAGAGCACGCTTTGCAGTACGTGTCTAACCAGCTATGCCTGTGAGCTTCATTAGGCACAGCGGCAGGCTGAGCGCCGCGTGTTGTCAAACATCATCAGACATGATGGAGAAAGCAGCAGCGATTGCTGGGGTTCGGTGACACTCCCGTCTTGCTACCTGGGCTGCTTAAAAGCTCGTCTGCATCTTGGCGCTTCGTGCGTGTGAGCTGCCGGGGGTGCCGGGCTCTCCGCGGCGGCTTAGCGGGTCGCGGCTTCCGGTTGAGGCAATAGTCTGCCCAGGGCGTATCTGAGGAGGGAGGTGTTGGAACTGGAGCCAATAAATTTCACTTGCAGAGTAAAATACACTGCTGCTGCACTGACTCCCCGATGCTGTCTCCTCCTTGCCAAAAGCCTATCCTTAGAACTGATTAAAATGTCTGTAGCAGTCAGCAGTGCATATTTTTATACCAAGCTTTGCTTTATCTTCTTTCTGTCAGGGCCATTCAAATGTTGACTTTGTATTTCTGTTCATAGGAGGGGTTGGGATGCAGCCAGGGTATGGAGCCTCTCTCGAACTGGCAGAAAAAATCCTCCTTAATTTGACCAAAAAAGACAAAAAAAGAAAAAAATTGAAGCCACAACCTAGGCACAAGAGACGTGAGGTTACATGTTGTATGTGAGACACTAATAAATTAATCTATGACTAGGTACAAGTTTATCTTCTCTTGTGCCTATTATGAAGCATTTCCAGGTGTGTACATATTCATAAAGTACAAATTAAAATAACTACTATTAGCAGCAAGTTCTCATAGTACAAGGATCATAAGACAGTATTTTTTCTCAATAATGAAAGCTTCATCTCACATCACCAGCAAAATACTGAAATATTCATAAAATTCAATATAGAAGTGAATAATCTCCCTGTCTGAGTAATATATTCATTTTTCAGAATATAACAGTAGCAGAAAGAAAAGCAATCTTGGTAACAAAACAACACACGGTCCCGTTATGTGGTTAACAACCCCGTCGTGTGAAGCACAACAGCTCCCGCGTGCGGCTGGGTTGAAGGGGGTCCTCAAAGCAACTGCGCCGCTTCATGGGGAGGTGCCTGGCGCGCCGCACTCTGCGTCCAAAGACTCAGTCTAGGTGCAAGTAAATTAGCCATTTATACCTTCTGAACGTGCAACTGCCCTTTAGGACACCTCGCCCTTGCCACAGATCAGCGCTGCCTGCGCTGTGTTTGGAGCGGTCCCAGACCTCCTCCGAAGCCTTTTCCAGATGACAGATGGGAAGGATCTAGGCAGGTCCCCTGCAAGGAGCGCCCTCGAGTAGGGTGCGCGTCCCAGGCAGGGCTGGTTGCCCGGTCTCCTTCCTGCTTTTTGCGGGGTTGGGGGTTTTCTGTAGCTAGTGAAGTAAATATCTTAGGGTGATAAATATTGTCTGTGAATAAAACATGCAGTGTATGGAACTAAAGGTGTCTTTTAGTTTTGCTTGATTTTGGTGTTTTTTAAACTCTAATGTCTTAATATCCTTAATACAAGGAAAGGCAGTGGAGAGTGGTCCTGTTGCAGACCACGGGCTGTTGGTGAGAGAGCAGCTTTGGAGGAGCCTTTCAGGCTGTGCTGAATCAGCAGGAATTATTATTTTATCATTTTGTACTCCCAGGCATATTCTTCCAGAGCTTGTAAAAAGATGCTTAATGATAGAGATTGGTGACTGGGATTCTTTCCCGCTCAGGTTTATCCCATTAGCCAGGCTTTCCTCATCAGCAAGATGGAGCGCTGGTTGCTGAAGCACACAACAGAGTGAAAATTGAATTCCTCCACCTTCTCCAGCCACACACATTTTTAGGGAACAGACACCTTGGCCTCCCACTGCATATAAGCCACTCACAGTTGGGCTAAAATCTCTTTCACCAATTCGTAAAGGGAAGGTATATTTTAAATGTGTTTTCTTGGAAGCAGCTTTTAACCATCTCGGAGTACTCCAGGAAGGAGACTGCAGATTGCAGATGGAAAACTGCTATTTTGAGAACTCGGATGGCCCAGTTAGGAAAAGACAATTTTTGATGAGTTGTTCTGCACTGCCTTAACAAGGTGATATGGCCTGGGCTTTCTCTGTGTGTGAATATTCTTAGCTCCGGGGAGACCAGGTTACAGCAGTTGGTTTCCTTTTCTTGTTTGTTTTTAAGTGAGCAGCTGATGCCCGCACCCTGATCTAGTTTAAGGTATTGGAAGAAGGCTGCAAGATGGGAATTGCGGGCAGATGATACGTGCACATTTTATAGGCTTGCACCATTTAATAGCATTATATAAGTAAAACAGAAAAAGCAGACCTCTGAATGCACTTCTCATACTTCTGATCTCATGCTTTTGTAAAAACTCATGTCTGTCTGCAATGCAGCAACGTGTTTCTAGGTGACTGTGGGAATACAGCTCGGGAGTCCGTGATGGGGAATACACCCGTGTATGGTTTGGAGTTTTATATTTAATACCAATAATGAAAGCGTCATCTAGCTGCCACTAGTCCTGAATAACGTGCCTGTCTTAAGCCATGTAAGCAGGTGCTTATACCACACGCACTCTGTGCCTGTGGCGTGGACGTTTGTGCACCGCGCAGCCTCGAAGGCTGCAAAGGGCGCCCAGCTCCCGGTGCCTTCGCCAGGAAACCTGACACTTCCCATCCTTGTTACAGGTACCGGAGCTGACAGACCATACAATGGTCTTTAAAATTACTGTTGCTTATTTTGGAAACCTTCTTTTGACTTTGCTGTATAGTTTTTAAGTGAACTGTTGAAAGCTGCAATGTATTGGCTAAAGGGCAAAGAGTTTTACAAATTACTGAGCAGTATAGCCCGGCTCTGAGCACTTATGATTGTAAAGTGAAATGCACACATAAGCAATTCAAAAAGAAAAACATATTGTATTTAAAGAAAAACGCCTCATTGCCCTGGGCAAAAACCTTCTTCTTAATTCCCGTAGGAAAAGAAAATAATTCAGATCTAGGCTACAAGAGGTATTTTGCACTTTAGCTGTGTTTGTCCTGCAGCAGCTCAATGTGAATTTGAAATTTAGCTTCCTACGCCCACAGTCTTGAAAAAACGATTATAATTTTCCCTGGTGCTGGATCCCTTTGCAATCTTTTTTTGCAATCCCTTTGTGCAATGGGCTCATTATTGTTATTATTACTTAATCACATGGTATCAAATTAAGCATACCTTATACCAACTTAAAATTAATAAAAAATTTATATTGATTTTAATGCACTAAAACATTGCCTATGCAAGTCAAATTTCAGACACATGGAAAAAGATTAGTCCTGAATTTGGAATTTCCATGTAGTGGATTCAGTCAGCATTCTATTTTTTTGCTTGAGGTTGTTGCTAAGCAGGCAGCAGGTCTACTGTTTCCTATTCCTACTGCACTGCCGGATTTTCTGTTGAAAAACAGCCAGCAGGCACGTTTGCCTTGAGTGTGGCCGGTGCACAGTAATAAGAGCTGCAAAAGTCAGTGAAAGTCTTTCATTTATCTCTTTAGGTTTTGATCTCTGCCAGAGAAAATGAAAGCGAGGACCTTGTCTAATGAGTGAAAGTAGTCAGGAATTGGAGAGAGGGTTTTCAGGAGGCGGAGAAGCAATTCCCTTGGTGACTGGCTGGAGGCCTTTCGGTCAGGCACAAGTCTGATGAAATAGAGAGGTGTCCGTGTCTGTCCCCATCGGCGCCAACCTCTTTGCAGTGTCCTCCTCGGGTCAGGGTGTTGTTTCCTCTATGTGAGCAGCAGGTCCTGAGCCCCGGGGCGTCCTGCAGCAGAGGCACCTAACAGTTCACCCAGTTCGAACCGCACGTGACGGTAGAGATGATGTTTGTGTTGTGTCCCCTTTCTAACATTTTGCTCTCTCTTTCTGTCATCTTTTACATGCCTTCTTGGGTATAGCAGACCACTTAGGAATTGAATTCATGGGTAAGTTTTCACTTCTCTTTTTTTGCTTGCTAATGTTTATCTTGGTACCATAACCCTAAGCACGTGGGAGCGATTGGGAAGATTCTCCTGAACTCCACCAGTGGATTTGGGTGTTCAGAGCAGGTCCTGTTATATTTGCTGGTTGCAACTGAAATTGTATCAGGATTTCCCATTTTATTTGTACATCGTTACAACATTATATTGTTTACTTGTCTATCTATAGAGGACTAAAAGTTATGTAATGATGTTTGGATATTTTATTTATCTTTAATGAAACATAATGTTAAGGCTATATGACCAAATCGTGACATCTGGGGAATAATATCTCATGTGAGATTTTAGGAAAGAGTTAGTGCGTATCTTGATGTAAAAGAAAATGAATTTTAAGCTTTATTTTTTTTTCCAGAATTGTGTGTTGACTGTAATAGTTCATATTAAACCTAGTTACATTTTAATATTTGCTCTTAACAGACAATGTAGAAGGATATTTTTAAGAAAAATGGCTAAACAGTTAACATCAGTTTAAGCAAAAATTTAAACAGGAATGAATGATTAATGAGAATTGCTAGTTATAAGTTTGGAAGGGGAAGAGTGTTCTCGACTCAAATGCTGCCCTGTAACGTGTCGTGTACATGCCCTGAGGCACTGGCAGGCTTCATAGCTCAACAGCACTTGACCGTTCAGCTGCTCTGCAGCAGAGAGGAGCCGATTCCCCTCGCAATGCCGAGCTCGCCCTCGGTTAACCATTTGTGCAGAACAGCTTGCCTGAACCAGGACCAACAGCACACGCAAGAGCATGCAAGTGCATGTGGAAGTCATAAAAATAACTTTTTAATATGCCATTTATTTATATAATGTTGTACCCAGGTTTTCTTGGAAGTTGATTTAGCTTGCAAAGCTCATGAACTCGTATTAGGAGTGAAATGAAATAAAATGCTGTTGGATAAAATGATTAGGGAGATTATGGAGACACAAAAATTCAGAAGATATTTCGATCACTGGTTTTGTCACCAATTCGTCTGATAATCCCTATTTATTTATAGGTTTTTTTAAGGTTAATTTCTGATTTATTGAATCTGAACTTGCGAGTCTGTACCATAAAATAGGAACATTGATAACCAAACCACAACCACCGTTCGCAAGGGACAGCCATACCCGGTATGTGTGCAAGCCCGGTATGTGTGTAACCAGTCAGAGCAGCCTGCAGACAAACTCCGTGCATAGCCAAGTGGCTGTGAATCCGGTGTGGTCCATCTGAAAATTATATATTCTACGCAGGCGAGCCTTGTATTTCTCTAATTCCACATTTAGCCTTCAAAAGCCTCCCAGTGTCACCTTTGGAACAGGGCAGAGGGGACACAAATCACTGAGCGGGGGCGATGCCAGCGAGTGGAGAAGAGGCAGCGATCGGTGGGGATGACCCCGTCTCGGCGTTCCTCGGGGGGCAGAGTGGGGCCGGTGGCACAGCAGCAGCGGTTGGAGCGCTGCTCCGCGGAGCGCAGTGCTCCCATTCCAGGCCCGGGCGGCCGAGCTGTGGGCAACAGCAGCGCCCAAGGGAAACAACTGCAGCCCGGTGGTTGTAAGCGATGGGATGGGGACTCCCCTAACGCACCAAGCATGAGTCGTCCCAGGAGACCGCGCGGTGGTGAATGCTAACTGCGGGCCAGGCTGTGTTAGCAGGAGTGCTACGCGCACTTGGAGGGATTTTTACCTCTGCTTTTGTATTTGTGGGGCATATGTGGAGAACTGTTTCTCAAATGGGCCTTTTTTTATTATTATTACTTAGGAAGCCTAAGCAAAGATAGTCTTTACTAAACACGTATCAAGGTACAATTCTGTGCTGCTTTGTATGCAGAGGCATCGGGTGGCAATGAACACTCATCCAGTTAGGAAAGTCTTTGCAAAGTCTTTCTCATGAGTGTACCATGGTACTGTAGAAAGTCAAATTGCAAGGAATGAGAAAAGTAGAATTATTCCAATTACCAAAAATAGCCACATGTAAGTGTTGCAGAACTTAGCCTTTATTGTACATTATGTAGGGCACATTCTTCTTAAGGTTTTCCCTGTATTTGCAGGTTCATGTGCTTTAGGAATCCCATTTCTGTCATCTGGCTGGAAATTCTGCTTTTGAAGACCCCCTGTTCTTTGAGGAACAGTGTGTTAACCTTGACTTTTAAAGCAGAACTTTTGCATTTGATATCTTCACTTTGATTTTTGAATACTAGTGAAGAGGCAAGGGACGATACCATAGCACCTTTTGTTAGAACCATTTTGAAATTGGGTAAAATGAAAAAAATAATCACGAGCGCTATATGGAAAGTTAGGTGAAGGTGTGGACGCCTGCCCTGGTTCTGAAAAGTGCTTTCACAGTTTTTTCACAGACTTGTTGTATGAGTGAGTACTGAGGATTGTGAGAGAAGGTTGAACTCGGTGCATAGTGGGTAAAGCTGAAACGCTGTGTGGGTGGGAAGGGCTCTCTGCAGCAGTGCCCTCCTGGGGCCCAGGCGAGCCCCTTTAGGGATCTGTTCCCCACCTGTTCCCCAGCTGGTTTGATCCTTCTCTGAACGTGCCAATGCTGTTTTCCACCACGAGCCCCTGGGTCAGCAAGGCTACTGGTATGCGGTGTGAGGGAATACGTTACTATTACCTGTTTAAACCCAGGTTCTTTAAGAAGGCCATCGTTCTCAGGTGCAGGATTTGGTGAACAAGAGTTAGGCAGGTGGCTTATCCACCACGATGACAGTTTTGCCAACCGGTCATATTCCTGAGCCACCTCCCTCTCTCAGGTAGTATCTAGTTTATGTTCCATATGATACTGTGTATTCCCAAACCTGCATGTCTGATGCGTTGATGTTGTTGCTTTGCTTTGCAGTATCTTTTTCTTCGTAGGTTTAGAGAGAGAGGTGGGCATTTGCCCAGTGCTCTGGGCAAGAAGGTAGATGGTGACTGAGACAAAAGGCTTGGCAGTTTTGCCCATTTTACTCATTCTTGTTAAGCAAATGTGGGAGCAGTTAAGTTGTGTTATAAGGTGGAGTGTGAAGGTGAGTGTTTGGAACAACCTGCTGCAGTATGTGAACAAACATGGCCATTTCAGCAATTCATCCACAACACTGGATTTGATAATGCAGAATCTTTGTTCCTTGCTCTGAAATAGTAGCGTACAATTGATGCAGGTGAAAATAAAGTGCCCCACGCAATCACAGCAGGCAGATTGCTGAAGTTTTGATGGAAATACAATCATGAAGTGAAATAGTTGTCATTTTTAGCCTATTTAGCAGCTAAACCAATATCAGGTGTATAAAACAAAGTCACTATTAACCTTAATCTCACCATGTGTAGATTGCAAAATTAATACAGCAGTTGCAGAGGAATGAGCTGGTGTGTGAATCTGGAAAAACAGATGAGTGATGTTTTAACCTCATGAAGCTGTGGTATTCAGGTCTTGTTTAAGAAATAAATGTTATTTGCAATTCTCCTTTTTCAGTTAATTAGAAGGAACTTCACTAAAGTCAGTGAAATAAGAATGATATATTCCTTGTAAGTGGGGAATCATTAAATAATATTTATTTTAAAAGAAAAATAAACTAATTCAGGAATAGAATACTATTAAAATTATCCTTCATACTTCACATTTCAATGACTACAATTTAGAAGTTCTGGGAGAAGATAAATCCTTTATTTTTATTTTGCTGATTCTCTATTGCCTCATTTTGACCATATGCTGGTCTCATGCCTAAGGCTCAGGGAACACATGATAGAGTTAACTAAATCTGCTCTGTGACCTTGTGTTGTTCACCATTGACAGATACCTTTGATTTTGTCAGGACACAAAGGTTGATTTTGCTGATGGGCAGCATAACCAAGACTGAAAAATTGACCATTTTGCCTGTTTGGACAAGAAATATAAAGGCAAGTTCCTTGATTCCTGTGCAGCTCGCAAAATGTGCAGTTGAGGAGCCATCAGTTCTGCAGCAGCAAACAGGCAGTGAAAATGGATGCCAGCATTCACTTCCGTGGTTCTAGCCTTAATTTTGGACTTAATCATATAATTAGCATGCACAAATTTAGCATATGTGTTTAGCATATAATTTATCATACTCTTAAAGAGCTATGCATTGATTTACATGGCCAAGGGATGTATGTATTTTAAGGGACATGCATTTTAAAATGAAGCTCATCTCGCCCTGCGTGCCACTTCAAAATGCCACATAATTCATGGCAAAGTATAATTCAAGTATGGCTGTTGATAATTGGGCACTGGCTGGTTTGTGCTGCTGTTTGTACAAGCTGTTATTAGGGATTCCTGATCACAAGCAACTGCAGAGACTCTCTACTTGTATCTGTCAAAATATGATGTTCTTAACTTTGGAATATTACACTATATCACTGTGCTCCTCACTTGAATTCCAGGATTGTTAATAGCAGGTCTCCGAATAGGTGCTGATGCTCACAACGTGTAATATTGTTGTCACTTCTCCTTCAGTCCGGTGATTCTTCATCCTGTCCAAACTTTTAGTACCTTTTCCTCATTTTCCCCTTCTTGAACTTAGCAAGGGTTTTGCTCTTGAGACAGTATCATTGTGTTTGCTTGGTGAAACACCCGTCCGTTTTACGTATGCTTCAAAATAACTCTAGCATCTGGAGGCATGAAACAACCTTGGAACTTCAGCACTTCCCACGGGTTCCTCTGAAGGAGACATGAGCACCACAAGAGAGAAATGAATAGAAAACGCTGACATTTGTGCACTATGAGAGTGCCGGGTAGAATGGAGGTTTCCTAGGGGACACAGGAAGCTCTACCCGTGGTTGTATCTATTGGGGAAATGGCACTTCGGAACTGAAGGCTGAAGTGCATTTGGGGAGTGTTTTGAAGGTCCTTCATTACAGGTTCATTACAACCTGTTGAGCCTGCTTTGGGGGTGATGATGTGGTTTTGTTTTAGTGGGAAGGAGAGAGTTAGCCACAGATGTTTTGTGCCCTCTGCAGATACCATGTGTACTTTATTCTGTATGTCTGTGGATTAGAAAGGGGAACATGTGAAGCCTTTCCAAACTGGTTACCTGAGATGGGCTTCTGGGTAAGCTGCTCTGTAACTGCTTGTACCAGGGGCTTGGTGCTGGTTGCAGGGCCGCGTGTGCTGTACTGGCACGTTGGGAAGAAGGGCTGGGATGCTGGATTTCAGCCGCAGGGCTCGGTGTCTGCTCTGCACACAGAGGGTTTCTTGCTGGGCTGCGTCGCTGTGAACAGCGCGGCGCTCTGCGTACGCCTGCGGCCTTGAGGTTTCTGTGGTCTGTCTCCAGTCTGGGCTCAATGGCAGTCAAACCAGGCCCAAAAACTCACAGCAGTGACGTGTGTGTGCGGCACGTGGCGGGCAGCCCAGCGAGCGGCGTCTGCCCCTCCTGGGGGCTGGGCTGGCCGGGTGCAGCGAGGGCCTGGGGAGCGGCTCCGAAGGAGTAAGTATGCGACGTGTCCGTGAAAGCTGGGCTTTGCTGGGCTCTTTTGGAGAACATTGTTTACTGTGTCCTGAAGTTATCTTGCCACAGGAGAAGTGCCAAATGCCGGAGCTGTGCCGTGTTTTATCCAGCCGTGGTGAATCTGTTACTTTGTCCTTCTCCCACTTCAAGGTGTTGTATAGATGTCAAGACTCCTCTGGCAAACCCAGCGAGGACTCAGAAAACGCAAGGTAAGTAACACAAGAAGTGTTCCGTGATAGTCATGTACTTAAATGCTGCAGTTCTATAGCATAATTAATATTTCTGACAATGAACTAAATCTTTCTGTGTCCTCTATGCCTAGAATGAGTAGAGACAGTGTCACAACTGCCAGTAGTGTCCGGAAGCAGAGGAGAAGGGTAAGCAGTGTGGAAAAATTGACAGTGCGCTGTGCAGAGCACTGGATAATGTTTTCATGCACCCCCTTTTCTTTTCTCTTGCAGGAGCTGTAGCACAGTGGCACGTGGAGGGATGCTGCATCGTTACTGCAGTCTGGCTGATGGGTTTCAATAAAGTTATTTTCATGATAATTGAAAATCGTCTCATGGTTCCGTTTCCCTTCCCCATCAACTTCCGTTCATCTTATTTAAAACTAACTTTTCTGTGCTGAAAATCTTTGTTCATTCAATTACTCAGTATCAGTATTTGCTTCAGACTAGACAGCTCTACGTCGTGCAGGTAACAAACTTGAGCAGCAGGAAAAGAAAGTAAGAGTGTGTGTGTGTGTGTGTGTGCACGCGCGCACAGGGCTCTTGTGTTAAATTAATCGCAAAATTGCAAACTGTTGCATGCAGAGTATAGAAAACCTTTTTATTTACTAGTACAGATTTGTCATTTAACAAAGTTGATCACAGTTAAGATATTTCTAGGTATTTAGTAGGGATTCTAATTTTTCAAACATAATGCAGATAATATCTGTGTAGTTTAGTCACTGCGGCTATATTATATAAATTGTCCAGTAATTCTCATATGAGTTAATATAATCTGTTTTGTTTTAGTGGTAAGTGAATTAATGTATTAATGTGTATTTACATTACCAAGTGAAACTCTGGCTGTAATAACACAGTATTACTGTGTGGTTATTCTTTCAGTTCTTTTGGTAATTTTGTATTCCCCATTCAAATACAAAGGAAGATGAAAAGACAGCATAACAACCTGGTAATGGAGGGGCAGAAAATGCTGCAGTGTTGACAGTTTCAGCAGAATTGCCTGAAATAATTTAGAGACTTCACTGTTCAGTAGTGAAATACCATAAAAAATCCACTGAAAATAACCAAAGAGTTAGAAAAAATAAACCAACAAGTGAAAGAAGTATCTTTGCAATTAAGAGCACTAATATTTCTCTTAATAAATTTCCACACGTTTCTGTTAAAGGCTCAGACTGTGCATTGTTTCCTTTTGCAATGGAAAAAAATGACTTTAGTCTCGAAAAGCACAAGATTTTAAGTGTTGAAGAGAGCATGAAGTGAGGTCCCTGAGGGGCAGCAGTGCTGAACCTGCCCCAAGGCTTCCCGTGTTGGGGCACGCAGCCCGCTGAGCACCGCTGCCCGCGGCGCAGCCTTGAAGACGTAAGTATCTCTGCGCAGGCCACGAGTACGGAGAACTGACGGCTACAGGGACTTCAGGTGTTCTCATTGCTGACTGGAGATATTGAGACCTGCTGTGGAACCTAGAGGGTTTGCCTTTGTCTGGCTTGCGATTCCTAATGAGAAACACCCGGAAGGCAATTAATATTTCGAAAAGGGATTTGAAATCAAGAACAAATGTGTGACTCAATTCACATATGAAGTAAACTTGTTGGTTTTGTTTTGCTTTGCCTTTTTCCTGGTTGGTTCCAAGTTGCCTGAACCTGAAAAATAGCTCCTGAGCAGTGTGGACAAAGCCTTGCATGTGTAAGAAATTCAGTGCAATGTGTCAAGCAAAGCTAAAAGTATTTCCCATCCCCTCTTTAACTAACATTCTTATTCTCTCCACTTACTCTTTTTTACCCACTTCATGTTTTTCTTTTCTATACCTTTACTTTTTTTTATTAGTGTCATAAATTGCACAACTGCTCTGTTTAGCTTTGATGAAGGGAGAGACACACATGCACAGTTTTAATCATTTGTAGCTGTAATATCTTCTTCCAGAAAAGATCCTCTCTTAGAAAAACGGGAGTTGTGATGAGCACTAAATTGCCTAGTTCATAAAAATATAAAAGCTCAGAAAATGAATATAGCAATGTTAACCTAGTTAATCAGATTTAGAGAAACAAAATAATATATTTGTTATTATAGTATACATTTAGTGTATGGCATACATGGGATTTTAATGAAAAAATAGGAGCTGCATCTTTCTCTGAATATATTTTACATTTTGCTTATTACTCTCTTATTCAACAAATTTAAATTTGTTCTTGGGGTAAGAAAGGTTCACTTCTGACCAGCAAAATTAAGATGTCTTTTGCACCATGTTTTTCTTCGAGTCTGTAGGGTGGATTGTCTTTCTGTGCATTGAATGTAACACTAGCGGTACTGGGAATTGTTCTGTATTGTGGTCTTTTGAGGTAGACGTTAAATGTTGAGCCCTAAATAGTTGTATGTGTTACATTATTAGACTATATGTCATAAAAATGTGAAATTAGAAAATTAATACCTGCCTCAGTGGCAATAACAGTATGACGCCCACCACTTTTGTTATTTGAAATGTCTTCGTACCTTTATATTTAGGTTAAAGCAATTAAGACAAAAAAGCAACAACAACAACAAAAAAGACACTATAGGTAATTAGATTAATTTAATGAATGCTGAAAGGAAAATCCACGAAACAAAACAACTGTTCTGATTTCAGTCATTTTCTGGTAAAATTTTGCAGAGTACTTTGAGTAAAAATACCATTCTAGCAGATTTCTTGCCTGATGGAGAGTCTCTTTTCAAGGTAAGGTAGTACCAGAGTATCTCAGTCTTCATCTTAGGAGTGAGTCCTGTGCTGAACTAAATTGTTTGATCCTCAAGAGGAAAAGGTGAGTCCTACATAAATCTCATAGTAACAAATAAAGCCATATTTAAATGAATTTCCTTTAAGAAATGATTCTAGGATCTGGGGACAAGCAGTGAATTGTATCTGTCTTAAATGCCACTGTTTCTTAGAGGTTTACATGTATTTCCAGGTTTACATATCTGAAGCTCTATGTTCTAAATGTAATGTGGTTAAAAAAACTGACTCCTTAATACTTTGTTCCTGTAGAAGTGGATTACTTCTTAAAAATATTAAAGAAATATGTAAACTTAATCCTTTCTAAGTGGTCTGCAGACGTCACATGACAGTGATTAGTGGGAATAGGGCTGGCAAAACTGCATCCCTCTTCATAGTATTGCCTCATGGGTTCCTACTTGATGGATGCCCTGGGAGTGGATAAAGGGCATCTAAAAGGCAACAGAGATGCGTGTAGGGTGATTGATACCGCTTCGTTCAGCTTTTGTAATGCGCATTGTCCTATGGAGGGGTGAGGAATGGATGCCATTGATTGGCTTTAAGTGATTTGTAATTTTTCTCTTCAACTTTCAGGGTTTGATACTATTCAGGTATCAGCTGTGTTTTCCCGCTCAGTGCCTCATAACCTGTATGGATTGGATTTTGTGGCTGAAGGCCATGAATCAGCTCAGTAACCATCCAGTTCAGTGTGTTCATTCATGTGCAGTGAGAATCTAATAATATTGCTGTGGGGAAAAAAATCAGAATCACCTTTAAGTTTAAAGCTTTAACTCTTTCTTATGTGACAAACTGCCTTGGGAACTTGGGGATGAAGTGTGTTTCTAGTGCTTTACTGAATGCCTCTTCTCTGCCCTGGATTTTGGTGCTTGTTTTCTACTTCACCCATGCAGTAAAAATGGGGACCTACTCTTTTGTCCTTCAGGTATGGTGAGAAACAGTGAGTTTTTGAGAAATCCATGATCTGCCCTTCCACCTCCCCAAAAAAAAAAAAAAACATTTTCCCAAATGTTTTATGAATCAAAAGCATAAATATATTTTTATATTTTTTTTCAGTAGTGAATGAGAATAAAAACTCATAAAAATACCAGGGTACAATTTATTTCCACTTCTCATAAATATGTTCCATGACATAGCATTACTATTTTCTCTTATTCTCTGCTCCTTATTCTTCATGGTGTCAGGATGTGTACCATCAGTCCCTGTTTTTTTTTTTAAAATATATCCTTTGTCATCTTTATTGCTTGCTCAAACTCTTCATTTTACCTTCATTCTTTTGCTGTCGATATTTTTAAAATATTGATGCTTCCTGCTGACAGCAGAGCCGTGCTGGTAGACCTGCTTGCCAAGTCTTCTCCTGTTGCAAAGATTCTGCCCGTTGCCATCACTGCTGCAGTGTCCTTGTTCTTGGGAGAACAACTTTTTAGCTATTTAAATCCCTTATAGAGTTCTTTTCTTTTAAATCGTTCACCGCCCCTCTGTATCTTCAGCCATTTCTATGCCCTGAGCATGTCGGTATCACTGTTACCTTTGTTGTTGATATTATCTTTTTTTTTTTTTTTTAATCTTCCAAATTACTTGTCATTATAAGTAATTATAAGTATTACCACATGCATCTGTTAGTCAAAACTTACTTTATTTCTTTTACGTTAGAGCTTAAAGCCTCTTTTTAAGTCAGTAATAAGTGGTAGCCTTTGGGTTTCTATCAGGTGTCTCTGAGCTCCGCTGTGCTTTGAGAGAATATTACTTACGGGGGCCACCTGCAATGCACTGAGCTACATATTTGAAAGAATAGTTTTGAGTTTATTTTACGTCTTTTCTATGTCCGTCCTCATATATTAACTTTGCTGTACAATATGTTTGAAGTGTTTCCTGGTCAATAATACAATATTTACTCACATGCAAATATCTCTTCTTTTTCTAATTATTATTTTTCTTTTATCTAGGAATGCTACTTGATGTTTCTAGGCTTTTTACCTTAAAGCAATGGCATTTTAAAAAATAATTTTCTTTCACGTTAGGCCATCTGTTTTTCTCCTCCTTGTGCTTTTCAGTAACAGATCTATAAGCATTCAGAGAACGCTGATAGTATTAAGCTTAACGAGATATTTAGAACACAGCCCTAACTTTGAACAAAGATGCACTTTTCTGCATATTTCTTCACTTTATTGATGGCCATATCCATTTGCCCTGTCCTGAATCAGGACCATAGTCATGAAAGGTGGATAAACATTTAGGAATGACTCAAGCTTTGATGCTGAAAATCTGTTAGGTTCCTTTTACATTTCTTTTGCGTTGTTTCCTTTCTATGTTTAAATGTATTATGTTTTAATTGTATTATATATTCCAAATCTCTCTGGCCTTTAATGAAATTTAAGGATGTTTAAGAAATAACTAAAATCTCTTCTTTAGACAGTGCTCAAGAAATCAAAGAGGATGCTCATGTTTGTGTTTTAGTGAATACTCATAAAGGCAGCATGAGTCTGTAGTGCTTGAAGATGTTTTGCCTGCAATACTGATGGTTTCGTTGTTTTGGACTGAGATGCTGCTCTTCTATTTTCATGGTGAATGGTGGCAGCGAACACACAACTCAGTAAATCCAAGTGAAGTTAATAGACTATTCTTTCTTTCCTGCTGTTGCTATGACAACATTATCAGTGAAAGGATGAAAAGACTAATGATCTCCCTTTAGGGATAACTTTTCCTTTGCTACATCATTTTGCATATTGGTTTTTTTTGGAGTGTTTTTAATGAAATGCTTAAAATGTGTGTAAGAAATGCAGTTTGATGGATTATTAATTACGGTTCTTATTTCATTATACATTTCTGATAGCACCCAAAAAATGCTAATCATTTTACAGCCGTAATGGAAGGCATGGATGTAGACCCTGTGATAATCCAATATCCAAATAAACGGCAGGGGTATGGCAAGGTGTGTCTGATTAAGACAGCAGGCAGGAGGTGATCTGCTGCTTTAGGCTGCCAGTGTGGCACCCACGGTGTCAATATTGCAGGATTCTGGCTCGTGTGCTCTATTCTCTGAAGTACTTGCAGCAGGGACGTCACCAGGCTGCCCAGGATGTGAATGTGAGTGGCTCAGCCCATCCAGCTGGACCCAGTTAGAAGTCTCTGTCCTAAACTGATGGTCTGCACTCAATCTCTAACCAGTGGGGAGAGAGGAGGCACGTGCAGAGGGGCCGCTGGGCAGCTGTAGGGTGGGCTGAGCTGTTCCCTGACCGCTCTGGTGGGACGGCTGGAGGTGGCTTGGCGGGGCAGGCACGGGTGCGCTGCGGCTTGGGAGAAGATACCGAGGTCTCTGAGGCTGAAATGCGGACTCGACACCGATTAAGCATAGTAGCGCCTTCCTGGAAGAAGTTTTTACTTTAACCAGAGATTTCTGTGCTATTTTCATTATTCTCCTGACGGTGAATGCGAGTAAGGACAGATTAACCCCGGTGATTTGTTTTGTTTTGTTTTCCTGAAGTTCCCCAAAGCGCTTTAGCATGTACAGTTTCCTTGGCCTCGAGGTTAAAAGCTGTGTTGTATGGTCATGGTCTAAACCTTACCACGCTTTCATCACTTGCTTCATCTCCATTGATATTTCTGTGTCGCCTCTGCCTCCTGCCTCCTCCTGCATGGTCAGCAGGGATTTCCGCAGCTTGGACATGATGTTCTGCCTGTTTGCAAACCTTGCCACGGCTTGGCTCTTCCAAGGAACATACATGGCTATTAGAGATTTTTACTCCCGCTTCCAAATTTTGTCATTTCTCATCGATAAGTTTGTTATTACTCTCAAAATGTAAAGTACGGTGTGGGTAGAAGTTAGCTCATTGTTTTAATGTTGTGGATTTATGTCTCAGCTATTGAGATGTAAGGAAAAATGTTAAAGTAGATGACACTATATGTGCACCTTAGGAATAATTAATACATTTGGGAGATCTGCAAAAATCACCCGATTCACCAGAGTGGTCGATTAAAGCAAAGCCACGGATTTGTCTTCTCAGGATCAAGGTCTGAGTAACTGTGCTATTAATTCTCCTTTGAAATAACATTTAGAAACTCCAACTGCAGCAAAGGTGTACGGGCTGGTCTTCAGCTTACGCGCTGCCATTACAGTCTCCTATTAACCACCCATTCCGTATCACCACACGTATCGCTGTGCTTGCAGGGCAGTGACTCCAATGGCGATACAAGAAGTCCAGAGCCCTCCGTGCTTTCCTCTGTGCTCCGTGTGCTCGAGGACGCAGTGGCGCTTCCTGCTCCGAGGCCGCAGGTGCTTCGGGAGAGCTGCTCCCCGGGCGCCGCTCCTGAGGTGCCCTTGGCGCGAGCTGCGCACACTCGCAGCTCCAAAGCACAACGGGCCGGAACATAAGAACGTGTGTACGTTTGAGCAAAGCAGCTTGAGGAAAGCCTGTGTCTGGGGCAGCCGGGTTAGTTCAGAAGCATGACAGCAGCTCCCCCCGCTGCGGCCTGGCCTGACGCCGAGAGCGCAGAGGAGCCTTGCGGGCTGCTCTGCCCGAGGCCGGGAGCTTTGGGTCACTGTCGGGATTGAACCAGGGATGCATCGTCCGGTCTGAGATCCTCAAAGCCTCTTTTTCACTATTTCGCTTCAAATACTGAAGGTTTTCTCCTTCTTCTTTTTCTTTTTTTTTCCCCCCAAACAGAAAAAGTCCCTTAAATTAAGGCCTGTTCATCACCCAGTATCTGCCCAGTTTGCCGCAGGCAGGGCTTGAGGGCTCAGGCCGAGCCGTGCTCAAAGCCACCATCGTACTTGAACAAAGCGATGGAGCTTCCATTCAGGAGATGCTGTTAGCGCGAGGCTTGGCGTTTTCCAGACTGTTCACTCTTTTGGGAATGGATAAAGAGGAGAAATAATGAACTGTCGTACAAAATACTCCGTATGTTATGTCCGTCATCCTCCTTTCTGCTGCCGTGCTCTTCTATAGCTGCTAATAAACTCGTGCTTCTCGGGGAGGGGACAAGCAGCATGTGAAGTAGCTGCGGCTGCAGCGCAGCCTGGCAGGGCTGCTTGCTCGATGGGCTGGATCAGAGGGCACGAAGTGCTGCAGTCCCTCCTGTTGGCCCGTGTTTGCAATCCAAGGCAAGCAGGGGAGAAGCTCATGGTAAGCAGGGAGGATAAAAACAAATGCAAAGCCTGGCGCCCCTTCAGGAAAAACAGAGAGAAACCTCCTTGGTGCTGGCTGGAAGGTGTTTGACTCGGGCTGACCAAAGCAGCAGCGACCCCGCGCAGCACTGCGGGGCTGCAGGCAGAGAGGGGGCTCTGCTGCTGCTGCGCCAAGAGCAAAGCCGGGGGTGAAGGATCTCCCAGCAAAAGCAAAGCCAGCAGTTTTGCTGAGGGGGAAAAAGGGATTTCGATAAGCATCGCAGCCAGCCTCTGAGCCAGAAAATCAGTGTCAGTCTGGGGAAAAATAAATAAGAGAAGCACTGTTTACTGCATTCAGTAGCAACTGTATTCTGTGACAGTCCAGAAACATCTTACAGACGGCCCAGGCAGGAGATTTTGGTTTTGTTTTGTTGTGTTCCGGGTTTTTGTTTTGCTTTGTTTTTACACAGATACTGTTGTGGCCTCCAGTACTAGCAGTGCCTTTCACCCTAGGACGGGAAGGCTTGGACATTATTTCCTGGTGTTTTGCATTGCATGTCTCAGTCCTAGTGATAATTGAATCCTGCAGCAGTCGTTCTTTGCTCTTCCACTTTAGACCTCTGAACCCTTTTTCTCAGCCTTAGAATTAACCAAACTTTGCAAGTAAATGTAGGTTGTAGTGGCCGTTTCTGCTAAGCTCCTGCTGACCCTGCAGCGAGGGGCTGTTTCCTGCACTGAAGGCTAAAACGGAAGCAGCAGCCGAGAGTTGTTAGAGGATTCTCTAACAGTGCGGATATTACTACAGAAAAGCAAAATGTGTAACTGAATGGTCACAAGACAGTGAAGGTTGATGTAGGACAAGTGGTTGGTTACCTGTTGTAACTTATCTGCAAGTTTTCCTTGTTTTGAAAACAACTTTTCTCCTTGTTCTGTAGTTGAATTTGGAGGACGCTACTCAGAGCAGTTAGTGTTTCTGTGCCTGCCATGGGAAAGGTACCTTTGTCAAGTTTGGGTGTTTAATTAATTTTCCTTTTCATGTGCTAGTAGTTTTTATTTATATTTTCATAAGCACTTCTGTCACTGAAAACAAGCTAATTAAATTTTTGTCTTAATTTCCCAGACATTCTGTATTCTTTAATGTAGACTTCCAGTTTTTCAGGGTAAGCTGCCTCCAGCAGACACCTTGTACTGCAGTATGTACCACAATCTAAGTATATCATCATTATGTAACGGGCTTTATTAATGAATTACGTTGAACATCTACCAGACGGCTATATGTGATTTTAACATCCATGGCTACTGTGTGTGAGTTATATAATTCTTAGACATAACAAGAGTTCAGTTTTAAGGGGAAGTGTAAATTTAATCGTTCCTGACTCCTAAGACGTTTTTGAATGTGTGTCACTAACTTGCCTGCTTCAACAACAGCAGATGATGAGGCACTGATCTCAAACTACTTATCCAAGTAAAATTTGCAAGCTGACATTGAATCAGGGTTGTTTTAAATACTGTGGTATGCAAGAAAGCTGGTACTGTAGAAAAGCTTGTTATAATAGAGGGACGATCATATGGAAATGATGTAGCTGCTTCATGACTTGTAAGGTGGAAGCTGGGTGGAGGGATCAGAGGGCGCACACCACGTGCCGGAGCATTGCGGAATGAAGGGCATCAAAGCAAACAAACGCAAAAAGGAAGGATACCCTTATCATGCGTCTTCATATAAAGTCAATGGTAAAAACGGAGCCATGCTTTACCCAAGAACATATGACTTGAAGGAGGATTTTGCTGTTGACGTTGGCGGAAAGACTGGTGAAATATTCACCTCAACAGCTCTAGCCTTGTATTGTAGTTAAAAAGAAGACAAAACCTGATGGTGCAGTGTCTGTCCCAAACCCCGTGCTGCCTCCTGAAACGAATCCGTCAGGCTCAGCGCGCGGCCAGACTGAGCGGCCGGGTCTGCAGCACGCCCGAGGGCAATGTCATGGGAAGAGCATCTCCAAAGATCGTGAAAAGGCAGCAAAAGAAGCAATTACAGCATTCATTTTTCCCTTTTATTGTCAGGGCCATGCTGGAAATGCTGCTCGTGAACAACATTTAATTAAACTGTTATCAGTTTAACTTCGGAGTATTTCATAATCTCACACTTGGCATTGTCTTTTTATTAGGAGAAGGCTTAAGTGACTGTGAAATGTAATGAAAAGCCATGGGGAAGGCTTACACACGGCCAAACTGCTAATCCATTGGAGGCCTCTGTGGAAAGCTTTCATTTTCCAGAGATACAGTACAACTTTGAAAGTTATCAGGACCTGCTATCTGCTCAGTCTTCTCTGAACTTGTATCTATGCAAAATACATCCCAGCAAATACTTCCTGAGCATGAAGGCAAGGAGCTGCGTGTTGCTCCTTTTCCTCCCATGCTTTGGAATTGTGGACTTGTTTGTCCTCGTGTAGGAGCTGGCGTGGAGCCACCAGGCACTAAGCACAACACATTCAGTGTTCAGTGTCCCAGAACCTGTTTTATTGCCTAAAATGCTAGGCGTTGTGCAGCATATGAGTTTTTGACATATCAAACATAGAGTTTTATATTTTTGTCAACCTCCAAATGAGTGAAAGGATCAGGACCAGGCCAGGAACGCCAGCGGTGTGCTGTTTTCTCCTCAGGTTTATTACGCTCGTGCAGGACTGGAGAACATGGAAGCAAGCACCGGGTGGAGTGCGTTTCGGAGGTGTTGCCCGTGAGCTGGGTGCCATCAGTGGTAGTTTTTGGTGTGGGTTTCACTGTGGTGTCCCGGTGCAGCTGCCGTCGGTGCTCAAGTGCATTAGGAGAGGAGCCTCTGGCCCCCTCCCTCCTGCTGTGAGAGCTGGTATCTAGCTCAGCCTTTGCCTTTGGATTAAGGCATGAGACATTAGGCTTAAATCCAAGTTTAACTTCAGCAAATGACTGGCTTTAGGAAGCAGTGACCCTGAGAACTTGCTGCAGCAGCTCTCCTCAGAATATTCCTCGTTACCATTTCAAATCTGCTGTAATGATCTTTTCTTTTTGCCATGCAGTATCCTTTTCCTTGGGTACTCTGTGTTGTTGTGGATGGGGCGCGGAGATGGCTGCTGGCCCCAGGCAGAGCCGCTCCCGCCCACCTGGGGCCTGGCTTGAGTTTGCTGCTGCAACCGAAGAACGCACAGAAAGAAAGGGACAGACGTTTGTGTGCGGTTTGGGTCTCCTCTAAACATCATACAGTAAATACATATTGTAAGGATTGCATACAGAATGTTTGCCTTAGACAAATAGCATTTAAAAAAGAAACATCCAGCCTGGTTAAACTGCAAATGTAAAAGCGGTTTATTATTTGCCAGGATAAAAGGCTTTTAAGTACCCTTATGTTTCATCAAGATTCACAAATATGGTAATCAGAAATATTTATTTTTTTCTCCTTTATATATATCTTTTCTATATATATCTTTTATTGGCTCTAAACTATGCTTTGGATTACTCTGTTCAAAGCGACAGATATGTTCTTTGATAGGAATCTCCCTGCACTGGATCATTCCCGCTTTATCTCAAAGCTACATAAAAACATAAAGGCTCTAGAAATGGCACTTCTGCTTTTGCTGTTCTTGAAGCACCTTCTTTTAGAAAAGAATACGGTGGTTGGATGTGGCTTTTTCTATGGGCAGAGGGAAATTTTAGGGATGAGTGTAGTTTATAGCATCAAGTGGATATAGTGGCGGCCTTGCAGTACCTGCAGTTCACTTTAATATTTTATCTCCCATCATTTATTCCTTTTATTCAGTATGGAAGAATCCGATGCAGACCGGGGAACAGTACATCTGTGAAAAAAACTCCGTGGCTTTGATAAGTGAAGTCAGACTTAGGCTGCTTTTATTTATTCATGTAAACAGTATGAGAGAATGGGTTTGCTTTGAGAAGGAAGAAGTGAACCACAATGGCATCACAGTGGATTTAATTATAAGAAGGGGAATTGATGCATAATTTAAAAAAATCTTGTTGCAGAGTTTGGATTTGTCTGCTGTCGAGTAGAGCTCCTTGAGTTCAAAGCCTGGAGCTTACAACCACCCAGCATCCAGGGCGCTCTCGGCGACCTGGCTGAGTGTTTATCAAACCGCCGCGGTACAGATGGACGGGAAAGCAGGGTGGGTCTGTCCCCAGACTCACTCACTGGTGAAAAAACACATGATGCAAAAGACAAAATCTGCTCTTACTGCTCTTTTGTATCCACGCTATTGGGTGTTGGTATTGGGTGCTCGTGAGCAGTAGCTAACAAAGAAGCACGAAGGAAATTAAGCTGTTTAATATAAACCAAAATGCAGCTGAAGCATTTGGTAGTCTCCTCGGAAGATCTCATGTTAACTGGGCGGCTAAATACTTCCGCTTGTGTGTGTGTTTGAAGCCCTGACTGAAGTTTGTGATCTTCAGTTTTCTGGGAAGGAGGAAGCTGTTGGCTAGGGGTTTTTTTCTCCTGAAGAAAAAGTGCGTGTGAGTGCACGTGCCCAAGTAGGGCAGTGTTGCCCCCGGCTTCAGGTAGTGTTCAGGGCTGCCGTTTGCGCGGCTGTGGCACTGCCCCCTCCAAAGCAGAGCTCGAGGGGTCGCAGGGCAACGAGGAGCTGTGGCGCTTGAGTTCGTTCGTCCCCCTCTCCTTCCGGAATCCATGGGGCTGTGCTGGAAATTTAGAATCACGTCCAGCAGCGATCCTTAGGGGAAGCCAGTGCCCCTTCCACCGTGAGCTGGAATTTCTGTGCTCGCCGGATGATTTCCCTCCTCGCCGCATTGCAGATGGAATATGCACCCTGTGAGGGGAGTCGCTCCTGGGAGCCGTGTCCTGGGGCCCACGGGGCTGGTGGGTTCAGCGCTGAGCTCCGCCGAGGCCGCGCGCGCCTGGCCTCGACAGCCCGGCCCTTGGCAGGGACAGAAACCCGCTGCAGGAAGAGGTGGCAGGACAGACCTTGCACTTGTCGTCTTTACCGCACGGGATAGTGGATGGAGGGAGCAGATATATAAAGGCAGGATCTTTTTTTTTTTAACCTTTTTCTTTGTTAGCCCCAGAGGGTAGGGAGAAGTGGCTCTTCCTTTCCAGGCTCTCCAAGCAGCACGACTGCATCTGTCCCCCCTTCAAAGAGAGGGTTTTTGTGCTTCACTCGGTTGCTTTTGAGTTTCTAACAGGAATCCCACAGGGTTTCTATGCTGCGGTTTTGGAAACAGAGCACATATCATGTTCCATTGTATTCCATATGAAAACTATGTCTCGCAGGAGTTTAAATGAAAAATTAAAATTTACTTCAAATGCTTGCAGTTTTATGGAGGTATTTCTGCAGGCTCCTGAGCAATGGATCTTCACCAGGGGAAAAAAAATGGGATGAGTACAAGAGAAGCTAATTTATTTCTTAGTTTGGTCGAATATGGGGAGACAGTTTTAGTTAATCAACCTGCTAGTTTTTTAAATCCGAAAAACTCATACAAATTCATTTCTGACTTCAAAAGAGCATTTGCATTAAATATAATAGGAAGGAGATGCACATATTATCAGAACGGAGTGCAGTAACTGTTATTTAAAAAAAATAACTCGGGTGTAAGATAGTAAGTGCCTTATATATAAAGAAGCTTTCAGTGAAATGCCTGTGTTCTGGTCTTGCGTTTTGTCTCTTCGGTTATCGTATGGCTTGGTACTGTGCGCTGCTCTTCTCAGCCGATAGCAGAGAAAGCCAGGCCACAAAACCCGTGTAGCTAGTGCGTTGCATTGTGTGGTAAAGCCCGGAAACTGATCATCTGCAGTTCAGAAATAGCTTTCCTTGCTCATTAGTGGTAATTACTGCTCATTAGTGTGGGGGGGAAGGTGTAATCAATATGTTGAAGTCCAAAAAAGCAACAAAGTTTAATGTGGCTGATGTTCATGGTGTGGAGCTCCTCTAAAATTTTGCTCCCTTGGCAGCCCACTTAAACAGCTCTGGGTCTTACTGCCCAAGATTGCTCCAATTTCGGTTAAAAAGTAGCATCTGTAATAAACTGCCGTATATCACATGGCCATCTATTTCAGAAATGTTTGCTTTGATGCTCTATTCTTCTCTGGAGAGGAATCTTTTTAGAACATAGGAGATTTTTCAGTGGTCCAGAGAGCAGAGCTTAGGAACTTTTTTATTATTATGTGTTTAATGATGCTGTTTAAAATTGCTCATAGGCTTGAAATGTTTCAGTAGAGAAAACTTAGCAGGGGACGATTTGGCGAGGAGGTAACATTTATTAGGTTTGAATTTATTCAGATAATTTTTTTTCTCTTCCTTCTCCCTATCTTCCACGATTAGCTGAATAGCAGAGCTATTGCTGACAGCAGACTAGTTGATTAAGATAAAATGCTTTTGCCTCATTTCATGTCTGAGTACTTTGGAATGTATAAGAAATTCTTATTTTGTGTCCCTTTCCATTAAAAAAAGTGATTATATTTGGTTGCATTGCTGAGTGCCTCTGTAGCATATTGTGATATGAAAAGGGTAGTTTGTGCCTATATGGAAGAGCAGATTGGTTGTTGTTTGGGATTTTTTTTTATGAGATTAGAGCATTTCCCTGCCGCTGAAATCATAACATATTCTGGTCACTTGAGGGGCAACATTTTAATGTTGACTAAAAATGTCTAGTAAATAGCAGTTACCAATGGTAGAACTCCTCTCTCTATCTGGGCTGCATCTGTTCTGTTATTCAGAGGCGAGGGCTTCGTGTGGCTTCTACCTGCCTTCCCGTACATTTGTTCTGACAATTTTAACCCTTTGCATATTAAAGATTAATTACCAGGATTTGCATTTTCTTTAGCTGTGGAGGAGGCCTTTGGGGAGAGTCCTGGCGTGTATATGTAATTGCAGCACAGAGACCTGAAGTTAAACAGGGTAGTTAAGATTCAGCTGAACTCAGATACTTGAGCTCTTTGGTAGCATCGCTGAGCTGCTCTGTTTCGTCTCTGCAAGCGCTCGGGAACAGCTGCTGATATGGAGCCTGCCCTGAGCTCAAGCACAAAGAGCAGAAGGGGGGGCTTTGATCCCGAGTAAGTTTTGACTCTTGTGGAAAGGGTTTCACACGTCTTTGTGCTCCTGGATGCTACTGATGCATTTTGGAAATCAGTTTTCCAAAGGCAGTGCCTTCAGAAACATCCGACATGTTTGATGTTGGCTTTGTTGTTCGGGATTGCGATGCTTCTGCAACTAAAAGAAAAATGATGCCAGTTTTTTTTTTTCCTTCATCTGCAGTAACTTTTCTGCATCCCATTTACAGACCTTTTGAAAAGAAAGGGGACTGTTTTATACATACTCCATTTTCAAAATGATTGCTATTGTCTTTTTAATGATTTGGCTTTGGTGACTCTAATTCTTGGTTATCATCAGTAATTTTAAGAAGTTAGAGTAATTATGTTACAACAGGCACTATCTAATAAAATCCTATCCCAAATAAGTGGGAAGTTTCCCACTAATTTAAGTGGGTGTCAAATAAGGGTACTATTGCATCAGTGAGTATTTGATAGGATTTTAAAATTATATTTACAAGTTTAATATATATATCTCTTACCTGATAGGTCTATTTATAAAAATAATAATAATTTCATTCTTTTAAGTACATGGGATGTCCTGGCTAAACTTTGGGGTGGTTGGTGTGTGTGTGTGGTGTAGGGTGTGTATTAGCAAGTGTGCAAGGTGCAGCATAGAGAGGGCTCGTAGGACACCCACAGGGCAAACTCCAGGGACAGGGCTTTGCTGGCAAGACCAGCGCGGGCGCTGACAGCAAATAAAACACCAGCGAGGGGATACAGGCATTATTATATTAGATGTTAGCCATGCTCAGGGCTAAGGAATTATCCAAGTACTAAGCCTGAATTAAACAGGGTTATTGCTTTATAAAGCTATAATGTTTTTACATAATAAACATCTCAGAGACGGTCTTTGTGGAGTGTTACAGAAAATGACTTTAAAGTACACTGATCCCATGTCCATTGCATTTAATAAACTTTGGATTAATGCCAAGTCCATTTTATGTTTAGATACGCACATACACACACATGGGCTAATGGCAGGCCCCTGTTTTCAGAAGCCGTGATGTTCTGCAGTACAACCCCTTCGGGAGGCTGGTGTCTGCATGTCCTTCCCTGCGCTTGCGCAGGCTCCGCGGGCAGGCTGGGCGCGCGGGGCACCGTGGGTGGCTGCTCGGCGGCGCTCGGGCCTGCCGCAATGCACATGGAGGCGGCATATGGAGGAGAAAAGACCCCAGGGGAGACGTTTCCCAAGTGTAAGAGGGTGTTTGCTTGTAAGATTTACAATAAAAATGAGAAAAATAAAGATAACAAAATCAGTGGGGGAAGATGGAGGTGCTGAGAAACAGTCAGGAAATTAAGCCAGGAAAGGAGGGCGACTCATCCTTCCCGGATCAGTACCATCTAACCCCCATTTAAGAGACTCATACAAAATGATGGAACTGCATGTCTTGTTGGAGAGAACAGGAATAATCCTTTATCTTCCCAAGTGTTTGCCTTGGAAAGGCTCCACAGCCTGGCAAGTAAGTGATAGCCGTCAGGAATATACTTGTAAAGATAAACATGGAAAATAAACATAAATAAATAAACCCAGTCTGAAAGAATGTTATTTAACAAAACAAAAAAGTATCTATTTGGATATAGTTAATTGGTTTATAGACTTTGACACCTTGTTATCATGATACCATTTATTCAACTGGCTGATGTCAGTGTTTTTAATATAAGTACCCTCAAAAGTGATCTAATATAAAATGAAAATTAAATGTTTCAGCCCTTTCACCCTGGTCCCTCTCTGTCAGGTCCCAGAATCTGCTCTCCAGGGCTGCTGTTCTGTACTGATAAATGAATGACAGGATCAATCTTAGAGATCAAATGAAAATAGATAAAAGTTCCTAATAGAATTGCCTTGTCGTAGACATGAATCGGCAAAACTCGTAATCAGGCTTTTTCTTAGAGAGGAGAAAGCTCCCTCTCATCCCTTAGCCTCTTAGGGAATTTCTTAAAGCCTGAGGTGTAATAAATTTCATACACTGACAGTGCTCAGCTAAGGCTTAGGAAGGTGGTTAGATACAAGTGTTTGAGCTGATGGGAAGGAAATGATTGTTTCTTAGGAGATCAAATATAAAATTCATCTACCGTCAGAATTACAACCTTACCCCTTAAAAATATTTATTAAAATACAGTTTATCAGAAAAAAAAGTAGCATTTTTCATGGGTGCAGATAGAATGAGACAAAGGAGGGTTTTTTTTTCTCTCCATTGAGAAGGAGTTTGATGGAAATAATTTTTCACAATTCATAAGGTTTTAATTCATAAATTTTTGAATGTGGTTTTGCCTCGCTGACTGACCTAGCATAGCTGATTGAAAGCTCAGATTTAGACATTTACATCCTTTCTTCATGACGAATATTTAGCATTATACTTAATTCATTGCTTCATATTTTATATTCCATGCAAAACTAGTGCTAATGCAGCATTAATACCATAGAATCAAATACTCAAAAATAGGTCATTCTGCCAGGTTCATCATGCTTCCTTTCCTCTTCTGCTTTGTGCTTACACAGAAAATGATCTCACTAGTATGAATATATCAATAGTATAATAGTATGTGGTATATAACAGAATACATATTGTGTAAAATAGGATAAAGTATCAATAGTCAAACATGGTATAGTATCATGAAATCATCACATATATATATATATATATATATATATATATATATATATCGTATGTAAAATGGACCAAACCTCATTCTCCTTACGCTCATTGAGACTTTCCATGAGGACAAGAAAATGTATTTTTTTATTTCTCGTCACAATTAGAACAATTGAACAACCTTCCCCGAGAGGGAATTGCTATTGCAACTATTAAATGCAGTAGGAATGTTCACCAAGAGAAGTTAGCAGAGTCTAACTCCAGTCTGAAAAGTGAATCTGTTCCATTAACTTTGACTTAGACCTTTCTGTAGGTAATAGAGGATACAACTTGCTGCTTCTAATCTGTGAACTAAAGGGCTTAAAACTCTTTTAAAAGGGAAATTCCACCTAGTTAAAATAAAGACAAACAGAAGAAAATGCAGTGACCATTATACATACAGAAGAGGTGCTGGGGGACGTAATGACCCGGGAGTAGCACGTTGCAGTGAGCTTATGGGATACCCTGTTTACCCGAGAAGGCTGGAGGGCTCCGTGGTTGACTTTGCAGCTCCAGGGCTGCTGTCCTGGGGCATCTCTTCCCTCTGTGCGCAAGCCGCTGCGGCGCCCTGCCTGGCTCGCGAGGTTAAAGTAACCAACGTTACTTTAACATGTGGAGATTGAAAAAAAAAATGTGGAGTCGAATTTGTAAAAAAAATGATTTAAAGGATAAAAAGGATTAACAAAGGCGTCCAAAAATACGGTCATATTAATCAATAAGCAGTTCCCTAAATGGGCACTATATGAGGCAGGCAAAAGGCAAAGCAAGCATTGATCGGCCTGCATTGAAAGCTGGTGACAGAGATTAACTGGTTACACAAAAGACTTAAATCATCACATATTGTTTGAGCAAGATAATATTGTCCAATCTTGGAAATGCTTTAACCATCTTTAGTAAGGCAGTGATTGTTATTCAGGACAGACAAAATATCCCAGCTAAACAAAACTCACCATTTACAAAAAATAACAGAAGTTTTTAATGAAGACTGAAGTTAAACAGAATTAAGCCATTCTTGCACACGTGAGTTGGATCAGTTTCTTTTAATACAATCAAATACCTATATTTACTCGATGAAATATCTCTCTAAATTTATAGTTCGTATGGATGTCAATTTTATTTGCAATCTTAGGCAGTAGAAACTTGGGAATGGCAGTCAGGTAGCCATTAACAGTTGTTGAACTGTACAGCTTTTTAACTACAGTAGTGTGATCTCTCCTAAGGATCTATATATTTTTAGATTAGATATTTGTGTACAATATTGGAAATGGAAGAAGATGCATACCTCTGAGTTTACAAAAACTAGTTAAAAATGAATTTAGTACAGCAGCAATGAGAATTTACCAAGCAGCTCTGGATTTTTCTACAAGCTAATAGGCCTAAAAATCTAATGGTATCGGGTTTACTGTAATATTGCCAGGATTTTCTATTCAACTGCATGCACATTGCTATATAGATATGTAAAAACTCTAAGTTACTCTATTTTTTCTTTTAAGAAATTTTAAATAGTGTGTACTTTTAGAATCTCAAAATTAAACTGGGTCAGGGGGAAGATCCAACAGCAACCAAGGACATTTTGCATTCAGAAACAGGTTCTGAATCACTGTCCTGGTCATTGAATGAGCAAGTAAAGAAGTGATTAAGAAACAGACATTTGGGATTTGTAACTATGGTGAAAATGGTTGTGCTTAACAAAAAA
>JAWLRI010001044.1:411811-449581 GCA_034781795.1 Crypturellus tataupa
TGTGTCCTTAGATTCACCTCAATGCTCACTTGCCAACTTTTCTTCCTGTGAAAGACACAGGAGTCTCGTGTTGATGTTGGTCAGCCCTGCAGATCACTAACTTAGATCAGGAGACAGCCTTGTCAGCACGCCATGCTCCTACCGTGCTTTGATAAGCAGGCGTGTTTATGTTTTCTATTTAAAACTAATGAACAGAAATAAACTTTTTAAAAATATTGTATGCCTGGAGATAGATGCCCAGGAAAAGCAACTGATTTGACATTTTAACATTTTTGAATGCACAGTGAAAGTAAACCAAAATGTTGGGCGTGAAACTCCAGTTAGCCATCAGCTTCTGTTTGCTGTCGTAAAAGTTTTTTAATGTTTCATTAGCTTTTTTTTTTTTTTAATTTTCACTCTGTTTTTGTTTTCAAATTAATTAGAAGATTATGTGGTTTATCAAGGAAATTACTTAAAAAAGAAAACTCTCATAAAAGCAGTGTCTGGTGCACTGTAGCATAGCAGTCCTTGGATTTCATCCAACTTGACTGAATTAATTTTTTCACTGCACTGTGCTGTACATAAGCTTCAAGTACAAGAAATAACATGGGAGCATGGGACAGTAATCATTGATCAATCAAATCAAAACTTGTATTTTTCTGGTAGCTAAAAACAAATTCTCTTGAGTCACATGAGACCTTGTGAGAGCTCTGACAGATCTTGCCTGAATCCAGAAAAGCCCCATGGTTATAGAGCTCTTTATGCCCTTGACGGTAGCAGAATGGTTTTCTAAACAGCTGAAAAACAGCATGCATAAAAAAAGATAATATTAAAATTTACAGATATTTATGTATCTTTCGGTGTCTTTTGAGAACTGAGAACCATTTTCTAAAGTTTTCTCTGTGAGACAATACAAACCCTACCTAGATTGGAGGTTCAGAGAAGCATCTGTTCTGTGGAGGAACATGCAGTCCAGGCCTCCAAAGTCTGTCATGTTTGTCTGTTACTAAAACCATGACATGCTGAAATCCACTGTTTCCAAGTACTGTTTTCTGATATTTTTATAATTCTCAATTTCGCTGTTCACAGAGAGCGAAGAAGTGTACCAGCGCCAGGTGCTGTCTATCTCCTGCATCGTCTTCGGCCTCGTCGTCGTGGCCATGCTTTGTGCAGCGTTCTACTTCAAAGCCAAGTAAGAGCCTTTGTCTGCTGTGTCTGTTATCTAGTTTCTGTCCTTTTTATCACTTTCTGATTCTTTAGTTTCTCCCATTCTTTTGAATCTGTCCTTATCTCTGAGTAGTCTGGAACAGTTGCCTGTGGCTGGATTATCAAATCAAACAAACATAGAAGTAAACAGAAGTAATAAGTATTCTTGCTGATATTGGGAAAGAAGAGCTTGTGTGTCCTTTCTGGTCTCTCTTTTTGACAACAGTAATTTTGTGCCTTTTAGTACCAGTGGTATAATTGTCACATTTTTCCTTAGAAAATAAGAAGTTAATCATACCATCTCCTTTTGCATTTTTTTACACCCCTTAATGTCCCTTTTATTTCTGGGTAAGTTACAGGTGAGTTAGGAACATACAAGTGTAAGGTGAGCTAGAAACACACGAACAGGAAGAAGGTCACTGCAGATCACTGTAATTCATAGGTAACTTTGTAAACTGCTAGTGTAGTTACCTACCTAGTATCTCTAGCAAGCAAGCACATTATACTATCCAAGAATAGTGGAATCATCTGCACTATATTATTTTCATTAAATATTCTCTTTCCACTCTGTTTTTCCTTCTCTTCCCAACTATCATTATCTTTCAATATTTATTGTTATGTGTGTAATTTGAGTTGCAAAAACTTCATAGTAATTACCTGACATGCATGTCAATGCCACTGTATTTATAAACATGATCTATATGTCATTCCCCAATCCTGTGCCAACTGGAGCTTATATAAATGGCACCTGCATGATGTTGGTCATGGGGGCTGAATATAAGGTGGAGGTTTGCCATATTTGACTTTGGATGCTTATCTGAATCACTTACATACATACATACATACATACTTAAATGGGTGGGCAATCTGATGAGAAATGCTTCTTTTCTTTAGTGTGATGTTCCTAGAAAAAAAAAAAGGAAAAAATATTGTAAATATTATAAGATTTTTTTTTTTTTTATTTCAGGTGTAGTTTGTGCAATTTTTTCTGTGAAGATTTAGATTGGTTCATGTTTCATCTAGATTTTCCTACTTGTTTGAATGTCTTGGACCTACGATCTGATAGCAGCATAAACTGGAATGACGCTGTGCTAGGAAAGGTTCCCTCTGCAGACTCCAAGGTTGTAGGAAAAATTGTGAGCAGAGGCAACGATGTTGCCACTGACTAGGAAATTTCTTTACATGTTTACAAAGACAATAGAGAGACAATAAGGTGTTCCTCTCTATCCAGTAAAGAAGTCAGGATTTTAACTTATGAAAAGGGATTTGGAATAGGTAGAATGGGATTGTCAGCTGGAATCACAGTTTGCTTGGAATTTCTGTTCGTTTGCTTTTGAAACCTGCATTGTAAATATCATGATAGCTCAGAGTTATCGCTGCCTAAGAGGGAGTAGCTGAAGTGAGCCTGCTTTCTGGGAGCTACGGTTTGAAGAGTATTGAGAATTGCCTCCAGGTCACCTGAGAGCTCTTACGAGTCACATGAAACATAAGAATTTCAAGATATCAGTTCCTAGCTCCCTGGCTGTTGCTCCATTCACCATAACTCTATGTTATGGTACGTAACCAGAGCACAGCAAAAACAACATGGGTTGCTCTTTATGGCTTAGACTTTTATAGATACCAGTGACTTGAATTTATTTCTTGGAGAAATAACAGTACTTTATTGCAGAACATCTGTAGAATGGAATATATAAGGGCCATTAGTTTTGAAAACAAAACTTACATTTATCAGTGAATGACTTCAAATTAGTACTTTCTAGATTTTTAACTATCCATCCTATAGTTCAAACAAATTAATGTATTTAAACCTAATACTAATATTAGGCTGTGTAAACATGAAAAGGAAACAATTATAAGATCCAGCTAAAATGATTCTATGATTCTATGATTATTTTTCTCAGTAAATTAACTTTTAAAAACTCAGCTTTAATGTTAAAGAAATACAACAGTGAATATTCCAGTTTACTTAGACATGTTAATACAGGTAGAAATTATTCTAAATTCATATTCAAGTGGCTAATTTGTTATTTTGTTAATTAAATTCTGATAATTGTTATCTCCGGGAGAGATTCCACAAGTCTGATGCTATGGTCCTAATATTAGTCTGCCTTTCCTTAGACTTTATATGAAGCCTCCACTCAAAAATGTTCAAATAAACAAAAAAAGACTTGATCTTCTATAAAAACTGTGACCTACATGCAAGTGGGTGGCTTTCAAATAAGACATATGGATATGTATAGTTATATCGCCAGTGTATATAATTTAGCTGTTCAGAAAACTTTTATGCATAAAAAGTGTATAATCATTTCCATAAATTTTCTATGGATATTTGAGTATTTCTGTGGATATTTTTTAAAGCTAAATGGTTCATTTTGGCATCTTCTAAATGAATTATTCAATTCCATTATTTTCACAAGTGAATTGAATACATAAAAAAGTTAAGTCAAAATGAAATGTTTCAAGATTATTTAATTTATTTCATTTGACGGAATCTTTCAGATTTTTATTTTTTCAGATTGTTCTGATATTAACTTTGCATATTGTTCTGGACAAAGGAAGAACTTTGAAAGTTTAACACATTTTCGTGTATAAGATTTCCTCACACATTCATATTCATATACCTTTCTAATTATGAGCCTCTACTTCATACCAGTTGTGCTTCTAACATGCTTCCAATGTAATTTAATTCTTTTTCATTTGCCATGCTATTTCAAAATAGGATCTAAATTTATGATTATAAATATTATATGTATATATTTAAATATAATGTTTATTCAGGGTCTCCAATAATGGTTATAGTTTCTGGCCTGTATTCAGGAAGAGTGCTGAAATGCATACCTGATTTTAAGCAGATGCTGAAGGTTCAGCAAACCTTCAGTGTTGTACTTAAGCAAATCTTTAAAAAGTATGATAATCTTTATAAAAAGATGTCATTGAACATAGTGACTCATCTAGTGGCTTTCTCAGCTTTGACATGGCAGCTCATAGTTAAAACACTTGCCAAAACAGTCAGATGCAGTGTTGATTCTTAGGCTTTTTCAAGGTCCAAACTTATAAGCAGAAAGTGGGTCTGTTAAAGATACTGCTATGGGTCAAGTCTAATGAGCTACAAGTAAAGTCAAACATTCTTTGACAGATTTATAACCAACGGGGGTTAATGTCTGCTGTGTTTGTCCAAGTTGCTGTTCCAAATCAGAGCAAAATATAATTTTTATTATTTGGGGCACTTCCAAGCTATTGTTAAATACATAATGGATGATCTCTTTATGTACAAAACTGTGCTCTAAAAACTAGCATGCTATTATAGTAATTTGAGAATAGAAGCTATTTTAATCAGAAGAGCTCTTTTCTTTTCCTTCTTAAGTTGTGCCATAAAATGACCAATGCAGTGAGTTATTAGACACTAGTGAATTAGCTCAGCTGGCTAATCCAATATGGTGAAGTTTTGAATGCAGGAAAGCATGGCTATAATAATATCACAGCTATAGCAGAAGATCAGACTAGCCCTTTCTTACATGATTTTTATTTCTCTGTCCAGGAAAGAAACAAAGCAAATTCATGAACAGCTGAAAGAAACACAGAATAGGAAAACCTACAGCCTAAATGCTTCCAGCATGATGGCAAAGTCAGAGTGTATGGCACAAAGCCGAGTCCAGCTGCAACACGTAAGTAATCATGCCAGCCACAGCACTTAATAGCCTGGCTGGGTTCCTGCTGCTGATGGCAGTGGATCACCATGTTGTTATTACCATCAGAGCAATGGGAAAAAAATTACTCACCTCTTTCATAAAATGTTTTCTGTCAGGTCCATCGATGGAAAACAGCAAGTAGTTTTTGTTTTTTTTTTCCCATAAAGTTATTTCAAGTGGTCCTCATATATTCATATAATGTAGTAAATCTTGTTGAGCCCCCTAGCTCTGCATTCAGCACCAGAAATGACTGTCACAGCTTTGTGCAATACCTTAACATAAGCCTGTGGTTTATAGATGAGATGGGGAGCATCAGTCTTGACTGATTTTGAGCCTTCTAATACAAAACATTAGTGGATCTGCATGAAAACATGTAGAGATTTTTTTTAAATTTTGTTAATTCAGAGTAAATCAAAAATTTTAACTAAATTTACACTATTATACAAGTGAAGAGAATGCAGGCAGTCTTATTTTCCTGTGTCTTAAGTTAAGCAAAGGGATTTTTGGTAGTGAAGGTCAGGTTGTTCAAACTGAACTTGAAATTTATTTAATCACGCTCTGAATATAGTTATATGTAAGTTAATATAATCTCACAATCATGAATTACATAAAGAAATTTTGAAGCAAGAAATTTGCAGAATTGGATGGATTTAGCTTTTGTTGCAAATTGCTTTCCAAGGCAGTCTGCTCTCTTCCCACGGTTATATGACCACCTTTTCAGCAAAACATTTGGAACAAACAAAAAGAATCCTGCTAGTAAGGCCAAAATTACAATATAATAGGAAATCATAAAATATTATTAAAGCCTTTCTAACTGTTTAGTTCTTTTGAAAATTATCCCAATTTTGAATCTGGAGAAATCATCAAACCGAGCGCCGTTGGCTGGGCTGTTCCAAGGGTTGATAAACACATCAACAAGCTTCACTGTAGCTCTGTCCTTCTGCCTGGGCAGTGCTTGCCTGCTGCAGCAGCCACAGCGGCAGCTTGCAGATTCCAGATATTAGAGACTGTAAAACATTATTGTGGTTTATTATTTTAAAGCAAATTTGCTCTTCAGCTTTTAATGCTGCTCAGAGGGCGATTATCAATGCTCTTAATTAATCTACGGTTTGCTTGTTATTGGGGCCACTAGCCGGGAGCTGGTTCTCCTCGTGATTAAAGTATTTTCCCATTGGGATGAAAGGCACTAAGGAAGAAACAGACTGACCTTTCACAGGATGCAGTGGAACTGTGCATGGCAGCAACAATTCTGCTGTTAGAAAGGCTGGAGCGCAGGAATGCATTTGGGCAGTTCATTAAATATTCACAAACCTTGACAAATTTGGGGAAGAGATGGGAGGAGGAGTGGTGAGACGGCAGAGCAGAACTTGGAAAGGGTATTTCCTAGGAGTGGGTGGCTGAGCAGCTCCCCGCTGGAGAGACCAGCCCCTTGCCATGCGCATCCACGGGGCCGGGCGAGGGGAGTGGAGCTTTCTGGGGCGCCCGCACACGTTCGCAGCCTGGGTTTGCTGTGCCAGGTGCTGCCGGGATGCTCCCAGCTGCACTTCCCACCCCAGGCATTCGGGAGAAATGGCATTGGCCCTGTGGCCCTTTCATTTCCTGGAGCCAGGACTGATACTTGCATCATGTTTTGGGTACAAAGTTTAGCCCTCCAGGCTATGCTGTTACTGCCTGAATGCTTCTCCTAAGAGCTTGTGGTTGTTGTAATTCACGAGGACTTTTCTTTCCCACTCCATCTGCTCCTTTGACGTGGGAAATCTGTCTGCTTTGTATCTCGCCCTTCTCTGTTTCTAACAGATTCTCCCATATTTCTGTCCTTCCTAATCCAAAGGGACATAGTGATGTTTTCAGTTTTTTCGCCCTGCTTTTTATTGTGCTCTGTATTAGGATAGCCCTGGGAATAGTTCATAAATTTCCTTACCCTTGTTATAATTGGATAACTCTTCTATTAAAGTCTGTTTTCAAAGGACCATGGTATTTTGATTCAGAGGTTGCTCCATTTAGTGATGGACACATAAACCTTTCCAAAACCATGCGTTACTCTAGAAATAGATTTCCTTTATTTCTCCAGAGCTAGGGTAGAGCTAATAGCATTTCAAATGGTTTATGCCTTTAAAGAGCTTAACCAATTGCAGTGAAGTATTATTTCACCTAATCATTCTCCTTTTCCCTTTCTTCTGTTGACTGGACTTAAGAAAAAAGAGTTATCTTTTGTGTACATAATTTGAAAGGCAATTCTGAATCTTTTTAAATGAGAGATGCTGTGTAAATGTAAGAAAATTACTGTTACAGACTAGTGCCACATTTCATTTTTTAACCAAGTATTAAAATGAATTACAAATTTGCATTTCTTTATAGCTCACTGATTATACTTGCAGCTGTTTGTATTACTGTGGGAGAAAAAGAAAAGACCTCAGCCCCTGATATCCCACCTCTGCACCAATTAAAGCTGCTTTACAGCAGTGTGATTATGAAAACCGTATGCGAGGTTAAAAGCTCTGAATGTTTGTTTTTGAAACACTTGCAATTTACATAAGACTTTTACTGGATCCTAAGATACATGTTAAGTTGCTGAATCTTTATTTCAAAAGACAGTGTTCAAGAAATGAATTTGAAGTGTTGGACGTTTCCCCCAATTTCACTAAACATTCGCATGGCAAGATGGCTCTTTCATTTACTGTTAAAGAAATGCCTTTCTTTTTTTTTTAGAACTCACCTCCTTGAAGAAGTTGCTCTTTTTTCCAACCTTTCTCTGCCCAGCAGGATAGGCATAAGCGAGGCAGGAAGTTCACATCTCTGCCTTGTGCAAGTCACACACCGCGAGTGGGAACTGCAAGGGCTCTGTGCTAGAACTGCTAGAGAGGCTGTGCTGCAGAGAGTGCAGATAGGACCTTAGACTCCTCCTCCTTGGCCTTCTTGAAGCATTCCCAGAAAATCTCTGATGAGCAGAAAATAAAAACTTGCAGGTTTGCAGCAACTCTGCCTAAGGCTCTTGGGTAAATGCTGGTAGGTTAAATTGCCTATTTAAATTTTTAGACCCGCTTAAAAATGTCTTACATCAATGATGCTTGCACCATTGTCCGTCTAACACGCAACAGAGAAAGATTTGCTGCATGGACTGGGGACTTAAAGTATAAGTCCTAGGCTGAGCATTAGGTCTCAGCAAAGTGTGAACTGTAGGACCACAGGTAGTACCAGCTTTTAGCTCTGCAGTCACCATGAGCTAGGAAAGTGGCTACAAGTGCATTCACTCTGAGCATCTGGCTTTGGGATACCCCACAACAATACAACATAAATATAAATAAATTACAGTGTGTCTGAGGTGTTCAAGTCTGCTATTCCATCAATTATAAGCAGTTTGCAATTCTCAAAAAAAGGTCTGGTTCATTCCAGTGTGAAGTGAGAGCTCTTCTTACATGGAATATGTGCAAACTCACCTGCCTTGGCAAGGCTCAGCAGAGGGAGAATGCAAGGGGAGTTGTGGATTTATGTTAAAATCTATAGGTGCCTTCCTGTCACCTGTGCCTTATTGCAGGGAATCAGTACTTTTTTATTTGCACGGAGAATGGAAGTATTCAGAAGTATCAGTTGCTTTTCCTTCCCGTATCCAAATGCATCCTATCTCCAATTCCTTCATCTACTTGTTTTGTGATTCTGTAAGTTAAAAAAAAAAATCATTAGATTTTGTCAGGCCTCTGAGCTCCTGCTGCTTAGTGCTTGTAATAGTGTTCACCAGTGCTGAGCCCATTTCTCTCAGTATTGATTCCATCCTTTTGCTAGAGATACAAATGAGATAATACCATGTACTTCAAGCAGGATTCCTTAAATGTCTGTTTGAACAGAACTCCTCCAGAGTTTCTTCCGAGTCATCGTCAGTCTTGTCCATTGCTCTTACCAAGTATTTTGGTAGCAATACAATAATTCTCTTGCTTGGTTTTCTAGCAAATTGGGCTTTCCAAACTCCCCACCTCTTTCTTGATCAAGCAACTAATACACTTTCCATGCTGTAGAATCTGGTTTCATTTTCTTTTTTGCTTGGTTCAAATAACTTGTCATTGCTGGCTGCAGATTTCTGATAATACTTCGGGGGGGGGAAAAGGTTATTTTTGTGTCTTGTTGTCTTTTGTTCGTTTTAGTGGTAAATAGATTGTTCCTAGTAACTGTGGTAGAAACACAATTAATATGTTGAGCACCAGATGGAGACAGTTAAATCTTTTAAAGATTGCCATGCAGTTGCATCTAAGTTACAATGTGACTTGTCAGCTAAGATCAAAAGCAAATCTCCCATTTCTTTATTACCATGACTACTTTGAAAGACCTGCCAAAATCAGCAAACTTGAGTTTACTGGCCTCTCTTTAGACTGTTGGCAACAAAATATATGACATATGGAAATAGCTGCAAGGAAGTTAATCACACCACCTGAAAGCTTTTTCTGCACAAGGTTGGCCGTCTAGGAAAATCACTGGTTCTTTATCTCCTTGAAGCACTCTCTCTGAATGTAATTTAAAGGTGACAGCCTTCCCATTCTTAGCTGTTTCCGAAATTACATCCCTGTATGACCTCTCTTTCCACAGAACTTCAAATGTGGACTTTTTCATTCTGGGGGAGGAGAGAAAGGGGGAGAGGAATTGTGAGGAAGAAAAGTCAAGAAAGCTGGGGAAAAGGGATGGATTATTTTAGATAACTCTAGTAATACAGTGTTTAGCTACTCTAGCATTTGTGTAGCAGTTATCTGCAGATCTAAATGATGTGAGAATGGGGCAAGACAAGACAGACAACAGTGCAATGACTCGTTCAAAATTGTACAGTAGGTGAGTGGTAGAGCCAAATTATATATATATAAAGAGAGAGAATTTATATATATAGTTAATACTTCACTAGTAATTGTTTTTGGGCAGCACGTGGGGTCCTGTATTTTGCTCAGCAGGGATGAGGAAAAAAGGCGTGTTCCACCCCTCCAGCCCACGTCCACCTTAACCTTGGATGCAGCGAACAGCAGAGCTTACCCCTAATGGTCCTTTACAGTTCACTTCACGTTCATGGTCTTACAAGACATTTGGACCTTCAATTTGGTATCACGAATAAACACAAGAAAGAACAGAAACAGCTTCCTTGCACTAACAACCTAGTCTTTACGTAGCTCAAATTGATTTATTCGGGCCAGAAATCAAAGGCAGTTTCACTTCTGCAGCTGGCAGAGTAATTATTAAAGTCAAAAACCTTCAGAGGCACCTTAAAAACCCTATCTCAGTCTGCATATTTTACCTACAGCAGTTACAAATTACAGGTAAGATCATTGTAACTGGAAGAATTAAGAATGTAGTATCTTCTTATTTCACCTGTGTTCCTGCATTTGGCAAAGTTTTGCATATTGTCACTTTCATAGTTTTGCACAATCACTTAAGCAGTGATTTTTGCTCTGTTTATATAGATTTGTCATACTACAGGGGAAAAATGTGGAGGGATTCCTAGATCTGTTATTTTCCCAACAGAAATTGGCTACAAGAAGCCAGAGTAGATGTACTGAAATTGTTTTCTTCATTTTTAAACCAATTTAATGGAATTTTTTAATTTGGTTTATGCTATTGCATTTTGTCACTGCTGTGCATTATATCACTGAAAAAAAAATGTGATTATTTTTAAAATAAGTTTATTTTGTGTTTTTGTTCTAAAATATTTTATGTAATACTTGTTTATGTATTGTAAGGTACAATATCTGTTTATGGAAAGGATAACATGGATGATAAAGAGGGTGTCAAGTAATAAAAGTACCAACTCAAGCAGTTCATATTTACAGAAAGAAATGGATTGCATAAAAATAAAAGCTTGTTTTAGTGCAGGTCATTGTCAAGTAGCCCAAAACATATTTTTTATATTTATGTGGAAAAGTGGGTTAGCTTCTCATATGTACGGATACTGCCCTGGAGCTGCTAAGAACATTGATATTTCTTCCACCTTGACGAAAGCAGCATTTGACTAAACTCCCCAAAGGCCAGAGAACGTGCTGAACATCCATCCTCTGAGATGCAGTTCATGATCTCAGGCACGATGCAGGCTTTTGTTCAAAGGGCTCCGTGTTTCCCCTCATTATGGACAGGGCAGTCAGTAATACTAGCATTTGGATGGGGAGGGAGCAAAGGGGATAATGAGTATCAATCAATGTTTCCTCCTGTGATATAGCAGTAGTGAATGTATGTATTGTTTGCAATGACCGATTAATTTAAACAACAAAGGTACAACAAAGTACCTTTTATCCCTTTTGATATAAAATCTAATTAATAACTTCATTAATATATTTTGCTTTTTATGCATGAATTAACTTTGTCCTCTGTGCCACAGTATTCAAAAGCAGATAGGCATCCTGGGCCGATGCTGGACAAAGTGATGGAGTCTAGTTTTTCAGGCCCTCCATCTTTCCCTGAGGCCTTGTCTCCTGAGAGAGGAACCCAGCCCGTCAAGCAACACAGGTGAGCAGATGGCGTTGGGGCAAACGCAGCAGACGCATTGGAAATGTCATCGATTTGGTACACATATACGAGATTATTAAGGATTGTGTTTGGGACATGGTCAGGACTATGGTACTAACATCAGTCTCTTCATTAGGCAGATGCCAAGCATGTTCTTAGTCGCAGAGATTTTAACAACGCTTGTTGACTTTATCTACGTTTTAAATAAGTCCTAAAGGAAACATTAAAAAACAGCAAAATTGTAGATCCAGACCAGTGACTGAAAAAACTTTGTGAGAAGCCATTAAAAGTAAGATTCTGCTTAGTGACATGAGTGACTTCTGTCTCCTCACACTGGCAGGGCTGCAGACTTCCAGCCTTTCTCACTGTTTATTTAAGCAGAAAGCCCTGGAAAGGACTGATGACTTATTCATGAAAATATGGTATTCTTTGAAAACCATATTTTAGAAGTTTAGATGTAAAATGTTCCCAAGGGCGAAAAAGAGGAAAATCACCTATCACAGGATGCCATTTGGATTAGAATTCTGTTCATACCCATTCGTACCCTTTCATACCATACAGACACCAAAGTCCTATCTTGTAAAAGTAATGTTGCTGCTGGAGTAACAATGAAAATATCTTTGGAGTAGAGTGAGAGATGAAAAAAGCTGAGAAAAATAAGTCAAAATTACAACTAGATAGTCTACAGGGAAAGATCAAGGATTGTCTTTCAAGGTTACTAAAAATATGTCTGGGATTGCATGATGCTCTGGTCCATATTCTGTAGCATTTGGTATAAATTGCAAATGCAGGGCATTTCAACTGCAGTAGACCAGTCAGCAACATATTCTTTCTCTTCTGGATAAGTGATTTGCTTAATCTAACAAGGGTGTTGTATGACCTCTGAAGGGATATTTGCATGCTATTTGCATTTATGTTACTTAAGCCTTTAATTTGGCATGAAGAAAATAATGTCAAGTGAGATCCACTTCCTAGGGCCCTTATTCCACAAACTTCAATATATGCTTAATTTGCTGAACATAGATGAACTATGGAACTGTTTCCTGGAATGCTTTCTGCTTGAGATTTTGGTGGGATTTTGATCTCAATTCAGTCAAAGGGGGGAAAACAAAAAAGAGAAAAGAGGGGGAAAAAAAAAGCACAGTGACATTCAGTTAACTTTAAAAAGTTTAGCTTGTTTTGGTGACATACCAAGACATTTTCTAAGCTTAAAATGTAGAAAGAAATTAAACACTGAAAATATTTCTTCTGTTTATAAAGGTCACTTAAAATAAAAGTTGAATAACTCTAGGCTTCATATATTCCTTAGGGAAATTACTGAGAAAGCCATACTGAATTTACAGTGAACTAATGCAGAATTCCAAGTGCTCATTTTAAATGCCTTTGCTCTCCAAAGTCTGTGTATCAGGGGAAAAATAAAACAGATGGCAAACAACGGACATTTACAGATGGCAAGGAATGGACAGCATCAAGACTCTGTGCTTTAGAACATTTTTTTGCTATAGGATGTGGAATCACTGGCTTAATTTTATAAAGAACCTCTTTTGTAGTTTTGTAGCTTAGGATTTACTGTACCAAGACGTTGTTTATAAAACGATAGATTTCAGCATGACAGTGATTTATGAAGCTTTTATTTATGCATTGCATGACAGCTTCCTAAGTTACTCTGTGACTTTTTTTTTCCTAGATACTTTTCAAAATAAATTTGTGAGGTTTTGCCTGAATACTTCATGCAGTCTTTCTCATCTCCATCTATCTATAACTAGTTCTTGTTCATCTATATTTCATATGATTAAATGAAGAAACTTTTTTATTAGTCCTAAAGGTTCCTCCTTTTCATTCATTTGAGGTCGGTTGCCCACTGCCCAGTGACAGGTGTTAGCTGGAATTCTCAGAGATCCTTGAGAAGGCCACTTAAAGAAAAAAAGGAAATGTGGTTAGCATGATGTATAATGTCCTCAGAAGCTGACATAAGCCTAGAAAAAAACAGTCCATCTCTAGAGTTCCCTGTTTTATACAACTGTTATGCCATGTTACTGGTTTTATTTTTGCTCACCACTGGCATTTTATGTTCCACAGTTAGAACTGTTTCCCCTACTGATATTTTCAAGGATGCTAGTGGACAGATGATGATTTCCTAGAACCAGTAGCTTTCTGTTTCCAGTAAATAAAACCACTTAGCAGACAGTAAGACTGCCAAGGTGGGAAGTAATTTTGGGTTGCTTGTGATTGTTGCTTTTCTAGTGGTACATACAAAATAAATTTGACTGACAGAGATCACCTAGCCATGGAGACTAGTAGGTAACAATTTTCTCACTTGCATGCAAAGAGTACTATAGAGAAAGACTTTACCTTACCCTTAAAATATTTTACCTGAATTACACACTTTTATTACTTTATTAGAATCTTGTATCATGTGCTTGTAGCAAGTATATTTCCTGTAAAGTATAAAATATGCTCAAAAATGCACCTCACACTGGCTGTTGGATTTTGTAAAAAGACACCCCCAGTGTTTTTTCTTTTAACAGATAGAAACAAATTATGATTTTGTTAATTATGGGAACTGATTTGTGATCCCTTTGAGTAGCAGGTAATTAGTCATACTAACTTTTATTGATTCATTCATCATTGATTTTAGAGGGATTCATTTCAGACAATACCGTGATGAAAGCTTTCAGCCTGAAGCAATTGTGTTATCTTAAAAAAATGTCAAAATTGGATAAACTTACTCTAACCTTGAAAATTATCTGTGGTTGCATTTTCGATTAATTTCAGCTTCATAAAAATAGTAAAATGAAATAATTGATTTCATTTAAATTAAATGAAAGGGTAAGCAAAAGTAATTCTGCAAATAAGGTTATTGATTTTTAAAAGGACAAATATTGATAAGCTAAAACAACTAAAGACATGAAAACAGAGGAAGCCTGAAAGTCATCAGGATGAATTATCCCAACGGGATAATTCAAGGGAGTGTTATGAAGAAGCTTACTAAAAAGAATGGCTAAAGAATGTGTGTATGGGAAGCAAAAAACAAACAAACAAACAAAACAAAAACAGACATATCACAGAGGACCATTTCCAGAAATTACTCTGATTTAAGGATTACGAGTGATTCTGAAAACAGTCAAATGTTCTTTAGCTAGATAAATAAGAAGGGTAGTATACAGGAAGAAGCAAAAGTCATGATGTGACAGAGATGATATATGAAACAGGTAGGTAAGTTTGAATGAATATATCTATTTTTTTCCAGTTAGGATGATGATTTGAGAACAAAGGTAGAATCAATAATAGAATATGTGGAAATAGTCTATTGCAGTCAAGGTGAAAGTAAAATGCAGAGATTAAAGTGCTCAAGTCAAGAGGGACTGGTTAGTGTCCATCACAGAAGTCTGGAAGGAAATGGCTCATGGACTCTTAAATCTGGAAGCAAAAATCCATCAAAATAGGAGCTGCACCACTCCATTACAGAGCAAATGTGCCTAAATCTCAGAAGTGGAAACAATGATACCTACCACTGATGACCTATAAAGTTGAATTAGATACTACTCAAAGCTTTAGGATGGATATTGTGGGGAAGATGATCCTTTGGGTAAATAGAAAAAAGGATACAATGTATCCTAAGGTTTATCAGCAGCAGTTCCTGCAACACTACATTGAAGGCTTTCTTTGGTAGGAGCGAGACAGACCTGACCTATACAACCTTAGTCAATATTGGGTTCCTTGCGGTACGTGTAGTTAATGTGTTAAACAGGAGAAAGTAGGGAGAGGCAGAACAACTATAGTGGATGTACAGAGGTGGTTAGCAGGGATATAGTATGAAATTACATTGAGATGAACGCTGGGCTGAAGATGCTTACTAATGAAGCTCTCTGAGAGTTAGCCATGAGACGACTCTTGCTTTCATTAATGATTTTGGCACAAAAAAGGAGGAACATTCTGAAGACATTAGTTAAGATACAGTGTCAATACACATCAGAATCTAGATATAATAAAGAATGAACTGAATAACAAGGTCGTGCATTTAGGAACTAATAAAATTTTCTGCTCTCAGCTGAGAGACAAACAAGGAAGAAAAGGCTCAGGATGTACTACTGAAACACAGAAAACCGAATCTCAAGGTGATGTAAAAGATAAATAGGATAAGAAGAAGTATTAGTCAAGACATTTCCATTAGAAAGTTAAAAACATTAAAACCAGGTCATAAGACTTTGGCGTAACTTAATTTAAATATAACATGAGGATACACAAGTATTATCTGGTTAAAATGGGCTCATGATTAAAATGGACTCAAATTGCCTTCATGAGATAATACAATAATAGGAGGAATGAATAGTCTGTGTTCCATAGAGAGGATTAGAGAGCCTGTCTTGTTGAGTGTAATAAAATGAAGACTGAAAAGACTTATAAATACATCAGAGAGAAGCCTGAGGAGAAGTAAAAGACCTATTTAAAATGAAGGAATATGGTGGCACAAGGACAAATAGATATTTCCTGACCATAAACAAATTTAAACTGGAAATCAAGAGAAGGCTGAAGCCTCAAAGAATTGTCTGGAATTAAGCCTTAATCTTTCTAGTTTTAGGACTGAGAATTTAAGACTGATCAGTGCAGTAAGGGGAGTATAAGATAAGGTTATTTCAGATGGTTGAGCTCAGTGATATTGAAATACCTTTGACCTGTTTTCTTTTGCATATTGTTGCATATACCTAACCAGTGGAACTTGTATGATATCTTTATTCAGATGATATATTTAGTCCTGAGGCACTTGCGCAGAGCTGCGAAATCCCTGATCAGCACCGGCATAGGCTATTTCTGAATACATGAATATGTAATGGAAGTAACAACGCTACTGGTTCAGAAATGAAGACATAGAATTAGAATTGTAGATACATGCTGGGTGCTGGGAAGCTGCTCTGGCATTTACACGTGGAAAAGAGAGTTGTGAAAACAGCTGGCTGCCATCCCAGTCCATCATGTAGACTGAGAATTTGACTAGCTGTAACACTTCATACATATGACCTATTAAATATATGTCATTGTGCAGCAGTAAATCAGGTGTTTTCCTCAAATAATCTTTGGTCTCAGTGCATTTTTAATGGTTACAAAGACATAGGAAGAAGTAATATTTAAATATTTGAAATGTAGGACACTGCAAAGAGACAAGAAGAAAGCACTGTAAAGTCCTCAGTTCTCTAGTACTACAGATTTTTGGCATATAATCTGCATATAATCATAGTGTTATTTTAATCACATATAACTTCACTGGAGTTCCAAGGAAGTTGTCACATGGTATTTATTGAGATGTACTTCTGTTCAGAGATATTACAGATCCTTTATTATTAAAACCGGAAACTGGTTGTAAGTCTGAGTAGTGGATTTGTATATGTATTTGCAGTAAGTTATCTACATAGCCTAAAAATGTGGCTCCTGGAGAATATCAGAAGACACTGGCCATCTGGCAGCTTGCTCTGTCATTGAGGCATGTGCAGTCACTGACCTGTAGGAGCAAAGATTGTGGCTAAGGCTTTGAGCCTTAGAGAGCAAATGTATAGATCTTGTTACTAGTAGAGAGTAAGGTATATAGCGTTGTACAACTCACTGTATACTTTTTACAAGTATGGAGCCAGAATATTTCTAGTTGATTTTAGAACCTTTCTTCAGCTTTGCATCTTTCTCTTTCTGAATTATACTCAGGTATCTTAGCTTGGCAGTGTTTTTTTTTTTTTTTTTTAAAGGGCAAGCTTATGGATAACGGAGGCTTGCACTAATAGAAGAATGCTTGCATTTAACACAAGATGTACAAAGCTTGAGCTGTTAAAATGCCAGAAGAGAGAACTTGGTACTAGCCTACTCTGTAGCATCTTTCTGTTGAATATCTAATTGACGGCACAGGACATGCATGGAGTGTGGAAAAGCTGGGAAGTTGGGGTTACAAAGTGAATGAATGGCAACAAGGAGCAGATGAGGTGGAAAAACAAAGTGGCAGTGCTAGCATCAGAAAGGAGACTGTAACTGATGAGGCAAGAAAAAGAGGGGATATGAAATACAGGTATACACACAACCATGGTTATAAGCAGTGTTTCTTTAGCTTCATTACATTTATTCAACAGCAAAGACAAGAGGAGTTAGGTTCTTGCAGTTTTGTGGAAAGGAGAATTATGATTGCCCAAGAATTTCATCACATATAAGGTCTATTTTGGATCTTTTGTGTTTTTAATACACATAGTAGTCTCATTTCACCCTCCAAAGGTAAAATGCTATAGAAAATTACTCTAGTATATAGGAGTACATATATTTTTACAAGACAATGAATGAATCAATCCTAGGGCCACATTTTTTCTTCAATTTTTATAAAGTATTTTGTGATGTTCTGCCTGTTGTGGTTTTCCTCATCTCTGAAATCAATTGCTTGCTGTAGAAGTAGGATGTTTGACATTCAGATGCTTCCCAGATTATTTTTGCTGCTTCTGACTCGCTGTATCACAGAAATGTTAGCTGTTTAAAAATATATGCAATTGTATGCAAATGCTTGAATCATGTGTTACATGCTTAGTTGCCCAATGCAATAAATTACTCTTTGATCCCATTGAAAGTGTTAACAAGTGGAACACAGTTCAAGTGCCAGGGCTTTTCATGTCTCTCTCCACAAAGGCAGTTCTGACTGAATTCATCTATAATGAGATGTGTAATCACTTCTGTTTGGTAACAAGCTAAAAAGAGGTGCAGTATGATTCCCACTTCCTCTGAGTGATCCATCTCTTCCTATTCATGGACACATTCAGCTGCACTTGGAGTTGTGCTTGTGCCTTGAGAAAAGAATATGCCACCTGACGAGCAAAAATTTGTTTTCACTTAGTTACTCAACCTAAAGAAAACATTCACATGAAACTGTTTGCAAGGATGAACTAGAATTTCTTCATTGGTGTAGAGATAGTTGAAATATTTCTTTCAAACTGTTTTTCAGTTATTCATCAGAACTACATTTCTCCATAGTTTATGAATTGCTTGTGAAGCAGTTCAAAAATATTCACTTTTTGTTGTTCATGTCCATATTAATTAAAAGATTTTAAAAATTTATCTACAGCTTTCCATAGTGGGCTTAGTGAACACCTCAGCTACTGTGCTTGCTTCTTTTACCCAGTGAGACAGGAATGCATGGCTAAGAAATTGAAATGAAAGCTGGAAGGATAAATTGCCTGAAATCTGAAAGATGTTTTGTAGAAATGGACAAAGTTATTCTGGTGGAGCTACTTTTAAAATTTTTAGGAAGTTCTTACTATCCTTATTTTTGGTGCTTCAAGAAAGGAACTTCAAAAAACTCCTGGTATTTTTAGTAAATTTGTCTTGTCCATGCCCACCGATGTTTTTTGTTCTTTTATTCTCTGTTTTTTACCTGTTTTTCTTCTGCTAGAAATATTAGAAGCATAAGCACACCACATTAGGAACAGTTCAGTCATTCAAGTTCTGCCAGTGCTGGAGCTAGTGTGATTGCAACATAATGTTAACACACGCCTGCTCACCTGAGTCTCACTTGAGTCCTGCATCATTAGGAGTGAAAATGTAGCAATGTGAATTTGAGTGGAAGGTGAGGAAGCGCACCTGGGGAGTTTGTATGAGTCCTTGCTGCTGTGGTTAGCAGTTAGCTCAGGTTACCTGCACACGTTGCAATGAGCCCTGTTGCAAGTGCAGAACTTAGTGCATGTGCGCGTTTTTAGATGGAAGACTCTGTGCACTCACCCAGCAGAGGAGAAACACAAGAGTATCAAACCAACCACAATTAAACAATACCTTTCTAATCACAAATACTTTCAGTCCAAAGTGTGATGAGTGTAATCAGTTTGTTGACTTTTCTAGTATGCTGACAGATATACCGCAACCAATAAAAAAAGTAAAATCCATTATTCATGAGGAATTTATTAATTCAACTGCTTCTTTTAAGATCCTCTGCTGTAATAACCCACAGAATCTCCTGAACAGAGATTTCTGACTACTTTATGATGTGGTAGAAATTTTATTATAGAGAATATGGATTGTAACTCACAATTTGAACTCATCTTCAAGATTAAAAGGCTAATACTCGAGTTCAACATTAAAAAAAATAAAAAAGAAGCAGGAAAGTACAAGATGGGACGTTTGTCATCTAAGCAAGTAGGATTGAACCTGTTGAATTTCTTATGTTTTGACTTTGGTGAGAGAAGGGGAGATTTCATGGAAATGGTATGTATGCTCCAGGGGAGTTTGTCTGAGATACTTAGTCCAAGTAAGAATTGCTCCAGGAGTAGGCATGGACCTAACCATAAGTAAAGTTCCCACTAGATATAAAATGCAGATCGCATTTAGGACAGGTTATAGGAAAAGAGAAACAAATTTACCAAAAATGTTTTGCGCAAGTGCATTGTATCAAAAATTCATGTATTCACATAACCAAAGGTAATTATTCTTAAAATGCACCACAAAACCTATATTAAAACATCATTAATGATGTGACAGAGTATTAAACAATATACATGTATTTCAAAGCTCTGAGAGATGTCAGGAGAAATGGGAGTATCTGGAAAGGGAACAGCTAGTCATGCTGTACAGTACTGTGGCCTGTTAAAACTAGAAATAGATTACATCTTGCCATTATTATTGAGATCTTCAAGACCCGCCTGGATGGAGCCGCGTGCCATGTGCTCTAGGTGGCCCTGCGTGTGCAGGGGGGTTGGACTAGATGACCTCTAGAGGGCCCTTCCAACCTTAGGCATTCTGTGATTCTATGATTATTATGTATTCCCTTACTGGTGCTGGTGCTTTAGCAAGCATTGAATGTGTCGTTATTATACTAAAACTATGGGAATTTCAGAAACAATTCTTGCCCAAAATGGAAAAATCTATTCTTCTGCAAAAATGCTATAAGAATGTTAGTTTTTTTTTTTTAAAAATGCTATTTTCTAAGATAAGTCAAAAAAAAAAAAAAAAAAAACCTAAACTTGATTTTATCCTGTTAAAAGTTTGTATTGTATCACATAAAAAAACCCCAAAGTATTAGCAGTCTATATAAAAGGAGAATTTCAGCTATGAGAATCTTGAAATCTTGTCCAATGTGGAAAACATTTTTGTTGGCTTCTTTAAGCTGCGAGTTCATCAGCTTCACTAAAATATTTTCTCCCAGTTTAATGTCATCAGATCAACAAGCAGAACCGCCTAGACTGCTACGTTATATAATGGGCTCTAAATTTAAGATATGTTTGTGAGCTCAGCTAGATATGATGGACCTATGCTATTTATACCCTCTGAGGAGTCAACACTGCATACTAACAATTATGTATGTAGTGTAGAAAAAAAGAAGCATTCCTCATTAAATATAAGAAAACATTTAATTTACCCATCACTTCTTTTTAATCCTGGAAGGAAGCTGATCTATTAAATATGGAATAAACAACAGCCAACTCTGAATTGTAATATTATATTTCCATAGAGAATTTCTACTAACATCATGGACTGAATACCAAAGTTTACAAAAACAACAATCCATGTATTATTAATTCTGAAGCTATTTTGCAGAAGTTATGATCTTGCTTTGATAACTTTTCCTGTACTTCTGCTGTTTTCCCTAGAAGCATGTCTTCATGCTGCAGTCCGGGACAAAAAGGTGGAATTCTACATAAAAATGCCTTTCGGAGGACTCCTCCCTTACCTCGGGGTAGGTTCAATGGAATCACAGGACCAGCATATCAGCAGCTAGAAGAGTCAAGGATGACAGACCAGGACACAGTACCCTGTCAACGGTAAGTAAGAAAATAACAAAAGTGAAGCAATTTGTTAGTGTTAGTTACTGTGCTTTGTCATTACAGTACTTGCAGCATTTTTAATGAATTGTAGATTCAGGGTTTATAGTACTGACAGCAGAAGATTGTTTTCAGCATTTTGGCTCTTTGAAGTTTATTTGGCTGGCTGCTCTTTCTAGCCTTTCTAAATGTGTAAAAGGAGTTAGCAAACAAATTGGAAGTGATTTGCTACATGTTACTTTTTGTAAATGATCGTTTCTTCAGCAATGCCATGATTTACAGTTCTTGTGAACTCTGCATTGCATTGTTTCTGCCATCAGCACTGTAAATGAAAATTATTCAGGAGATCAACTTTTGTGTTTTTAAAATGCATATTGCAAGGTGTGTTTGCTATAAACTGAAGACTGACTCCTTCACTTGGTTTCTTTTTGACAGTGCACAAAGGATCAGACGTTTTTCCTTTTTCTTTCAGCTTTGTAGAGTATGGATTGGATGTAGGTTTCAGCTAAACATAAAGTTTGAATTTCAGTGTTTCTGAGCATCTACAACTGCCTTTGAAGACCTTTGCAATTGCTGAGCTATTTTACATAATATTTACATATCTCCATTGATTTCCAAAGACTTTCCAGAATCTATACGTATTCTGTGTTAAACTAGAAGTAACAGGGATGGGATACAATATGCAAGTCATGACTAAGTGCAGTGAAGTAAATGAAATTATACTGTGAGAAGACAGCTGTACTTTAAAGAACTACTGGAATTGGCTTTATGGAGTGTAAGACTGGAGTCGACTGTGTGTGTAATTTTTTTGGCGGTGTGGGGGCTGGGCAAAAAGGAGCCATTATCATTATCGCTATCCACTCAGTGGCAAGTGCTGCCTAAGGGAAGGTGTCTTTGCATAGATGTGTCTTTGCACAAGTTCACCTATGGAAACATACAGCACACACAAGCACCCTGCCTGCCTCTACTTTACACCTTTTGTGGGTGCATTTTAAGAATAATTATCCTTCTTACTATTTGTTTCTTTGTGAGAGAAACCTGTTTATTACTTCTTCCAGAACATATATTGTCTTTTGTATAATAATGTGGGCTTAATTCTCTAAGAAAACTGTGAATCGGAGTGCAAACCTTACTTTAATGAGCAAGTGACCACAGTTTTCCTTGTTAAGTATCAGTTTTGGGAAGCAGGCTGCTGACAAAGGCTGCAGCATCCTTCCAGGTGCAGAAGTGAGAGAGAAAATCTAGCAAAGTTATATTTTATTTTATATATATCAAATAAATATATATAAGAACATTTATTTTATATATAAACATAGCAAAGCTATGTATTTTTTTTGGTCCAGATCAAAGCTGTCTGGACAGCTAGTTGTGTTTACTCTTGGATAGGAACTAAGTTTTGGCATTACACGTACATGTCATATTGACATATGTTATATTTGCCCTTCTACAAAATCTTGAACTTTTAACTACCCTTCTGGCCTTAGTTTACCCAAGCACTTTATTTGTGTGTGTCTCTGTAGACTCACAGAAATTGTCTCTCAGGAATAGTTGTCTGAATATATCCAAAGGTACTGTTGTGACAGGAAATCACAGTAGCGCGTATATATTACAAGTATGACACTAAATTCTTAAAATAGTACCCACAAAAAGGAATTACAAGAATGTCAGTAGTGGGAATGAAAATAAAAGCAATCCTTTGATCTGATGATGGATTTTATGAAAATGAAATCTTTAAAGATCTTTAAACTTTCTGCACATTATTTTGTGTTGCAGTAATGAGGTAATTTCTTTAACAACAACAACAAAAAACTACACATCTTTGAATAAAAATATAGACAATTTTTAATTGTACTTAATGTGGAAAACTCTATATTTAAAACCAGGAAGAGGCTTTCTGTTTTTTACTATCTAAATATGTGCCAGAGTTTCATAGTGTTGGAGTTTTCATTAGATTCAGTACAACTGAAAAGTTCCTTGTCTCCTGTAGAAGGTACAGATCTTTCCTTTTCTCCTTGATCTTTTCCCAATAGGGATGCACAAATCTAAGTGGTTTATCTCCATAATTCCTTTAACCTGCTAAAATTTATTCATCAGCAGTAGCATGTGAAGTTGAGCCAGATTTTGTATGTTTATATTTAATAAATAGAGGCTAGTTTACCTGGTTAGTTTCTCTTCAGGTACAAAAATGTGTTCTGTCTTCCCATCTTGTGTGGAGGTGCTTTTTCTGCTTCCAAGAAATACAAAGTCTCATATTAGTAGCAGTATCTGATATTTGCAGGTTGCGTCAGATACAATTAATATCAGTTTTAATCAGTACCTACTCAAAGTAGGAGAACCTGCTTAAAATGAGGTCCTTAAACCAAACTACCTCCATGCCACTCACACCCTCTCAGTCTGATAAGAGTCTCTGAGGGTGTCAAAAATTTACATGCAGCTAAGTGGACAGCATTTTATTGTGTGTTTTCAACTGCTGTTTGCATTACATGATATTAACTGTTAATGTGAACATGCAGATATATAGATATGTGTTTGTATGTGTAAGACCTTTGTCACATGTACAACTAGCAAACAAGGTGTGTACATAGGTATCTGTGCTTATAAGACTGAACTAAAGCCTATTAATGCCAGTGAAATGACTCGCAAATAGTCTTTGCATGAGCCTCCTACACTGGACAGCTACAAGCACTGGGGTTCACAGCAAAGTTCTTTGTATTGTGTTAAATTCAACTCAGTTTGTATTTTAAGTCCCACTCAATTCTTTAAGTCTCTCTTTAATACTTGTTTTAGGAAGGAAGTATAATTAGTATTCTTGGTTCAGTTTCAGTCTTTAATTTAGAGTCCTGAACATTGTATGGATGAAACAGATAATTACTACTGCATATTTATAAATATTTATGTTTCTTTTTGGCCTGGTTTTAGGAAAAGGTTGGAGAGAGAACTGCACTTCTCAGAAATGCATGTATGAATGAGTTTATTCAAACAAAAAGCAACCTTTTAGATTCAAAATACAGATATCTGTCTTCAAGAAGAACATTTCTGGGAGTTTCTGCTGGTTTAATTATAGGAAAGGATAATCACCACTCTGGACTTGCAGATCTAAGCCTGGCAAACAGAAACTGTCTGGTGTAGAAGCATGGATCAGTTTGTAGCTAAAAGAAAGCTGGGTCACACATAGGCTAGATATAAATACAATAATATAAATATATTTAAAGTCCCAATTACTAAAGAAGAGAATAATGCATTTTCTGAGATCCTTGCAATCATAGTGGTTTGGACAATTATGGAATAAGCAAATGCAAAGGAAGCAAGATGGGGCACAGATCACAGGAATCTGCAATGCTATGTTTTCATTTATTTTTTAAATTGTCTTCCCTGTGCAACAGTTTCCCTGATTAGTATTTCATATCAATCTTTATAAAGTTGATTTTAAAAGGCCTGCTATAAACAGGCTACAAGGGTGTCCAGGTATAATGTACATGTACGTGCAGTAGTGCAATATGCACAAGAACCAGGCATCCCAAAAAGGTGCTTGATCAATTCTGTACCCTAATATTGGACTGTGAATGTTTTATGCACTTCACTTTTCATTAGTTTTCCTTCTGCTAATGACAAAAGAAATAAGGCATATAAATATACAGGAATATTCCTAACAAAATCTAATGGATTCAAGTGCCTTGCATAAATAAATAAATAAGAACTCAGACACCTCTGTATGTACTGTAGATATATCTAGACGTTGCTTTCCTTGCCCGTGAGTAGAGCATACGAGACTTCACTATTGCCTTGCTTTGTTAAATAAGTAATGTATTGCAAAGTTAATGAGAAAGGAAAATATGTTCCAGGACTGAGATGTTGTTTATGGTCCTTTGTAATCAAGACTAGTAGAAGTACTAACTTTCAGAGCACCAAATTCCTAGTAATACAACTTTTCAAATAGGAAAATCTGCTTTTTTTTGTTGACAGGTTTCCTTTATTATATACTTGCTGTACTTTCTATGTCTGTTTTTATAAATATTTTGTGTAAGTGAAAACATTTCTTTATAGGAATAACTAATTGGGCTTTGAAACAAATTGAAAATATTGATGAAATTTCCTAAAAGCAGCTTCAAAGTAAATAAAATCTGACTGTGATATGTGTTAGTAAAGGACAAAGGATTTTCCTTGAAAAGCAACAAAACAGACGCTTTCCAGAGTCTAATGTATTAGTTCTATCTCCAGACAAGATCTAAAAAATAAATAAAAAATAAAAATCAGGCCAGCATCACGAGTATAGGTGAGTGAAAAGATTGCATGATTTTTTGAGGTACAGTGCCCTTAAAGTCCACTTTTTTTGACTATTTGTACAGCCATTTCTGTTTCCACAACAATAATTTGTTTGAAGATAATTTTTCTACACCAAAGTACTTTACTAATTAGCTATTTGACCCTAAAAGTTCTGCTATTGAAGAAAACATCAGTCCATTTCCACAGTTTGGAATGTAGGAGCAGCATTTTAAATTTAACTTGAAGGAATTAGTCATTGTAATGAATTAGTCACAGATAGCATAACTCTCAGAAGCCTTTAAAAAGGAATTGCCATTATTCTTATATACTGATGGGGAAAATGAGAGGGAGAGAAAAGCAGTGCTTTGCCTTATGCAGATCTGGGAATACAAGACATGTTTCCAGAGTCCAGTGTTGTCCCTAGGGCCACACTATTACTAAGTGCTCCTAGTGTGCAAAAAAAAAAATATGTTAGCTGAACTTCATGCAACATTTCTACTGCTGGCTGCGTCTACCTGCTTTGATATATGACACTTTTTTTTTTTTATTATTCTTTTCAGGTATTCATCCAGTGTTTTAAAAACTCCTCAGAATACTTCAATAAATATGCAACTGCCTTCGAGAGAGACAACTCCTTATTTTAATAATGTGGATCAGAAGGACTTGGTTGGATATTCATCTTCAAGGGCCAACTCAGTTCCCATCATCCCGTCTGTGGGCTTGGATGAAGCCTGCATGCAAATGCAAAACGTTCCTGAAGTAACAGGCATCAAATGGTGCAAAAACTCCTATTCTGCTGAACTTGTCAATGTGAGTTCCCCAGTCAGTAATTGTCTTATAGCAGAACAACATGAAGTGAAAATATTGCTAGAAACTGTCCAGGAGCAGATCCGAATTCTGACTGATGCAAGGAGGTCAGAGGACTACGAACTGGCGAGCCTAGAACCAGAGAACAGTGCGAGTGAAAATACAGCATTTCTGCCCATGAGCCCCGTGGCCAAATCAGAACGAGAGGCACAATTTGTCTTAAAAAGTGAAACACAAAGAGACTCAGTATTGACCAAGTGACTTTGTGTGGGGGTTGTGGGAGGGGAAATAAGAGATTGGTGCATTTGATGCTTTGCTAAACAGGAAAGGAGGAAATTAAATACAAATTATTTATATGCATTAATTTAAGAGCATCTACTTAGAAGAAACCAAATAGTCAATCGCCCTCATACCATAGTGTTTTTTAACAAAATATTTTTTTAAGGGGAAGAAAAGTTCCAGGAGGGATGAAGCTTACATCAAGTGCTTTCTAGGCAGGATTATACATACAGTTTCTGTTACAGAGTATTTTAAAACTGTCCTGTTTGGCTGTTAGAAGGCTTAGGTTACGTGTATTTTTTTTCAGTAAAGTCCAAGACCATCCTTAGATTCATGGCTGGTGTCAGAGTAGTGCTGTAGTCAGCTGCTGACCAGGGACTTGTGCCCTGACCAGGGGGACTTCATCCTGGCACAAGCCTGGGCCACTCTTCACCTCCTGGCTCCAGGTTCATAGCATGAAAACAGACCCACAAAGACCAATTCCAAAGCCCAACTTCTGTGTTTTGGCACCAACTGTGGAATAACAGTAAATCCCTAATTGAACCAGATACTTAACCTTACTTTACTGTGTAAGCTCAAGAAAGTTGTAGGAGGAGGTTTGAGTTGGGGAAGAGTCCTGTGGGACTGGGACCTGCCACAGGGCAGGGATCAGGAGATACAGCCACTCTGCCCTGCTCTGAGCTTTGTTTGTCCAAGCAGGATCCATGGAGAAAGCAAGAGGAACAAACTGGAAGTGCAAGAGTATGTTTCATGGCAGGTTTGGTTTTGTTTGTTTTTAACAGTGGGAATGTAAACTCCATTGTTTGTTACAAAACCCTCCACGTTACTGAATTGTTATACTTTGAAGGCATTTGTAAGCACCCAGGAGCACTTCTGAGTGTGTATGTGTGTATTTTTTTAAACTTATTTTTATTATGGGTTGTTCAGAGATGAATCAGGGAGATACAATATGATCAAAATCCAGCAGAAATGTGTTCATGTTGCCCTAATTTGTTCCCACTTTCAGTTCTCCAGTCACTTTAATTAATCATGGCTTAGGCTTGTGAACTTTAAAGCTTCAACCCTGCAGATGGTTCAGTCTGGGCAGACCCACAGACCTGTACATATCTAACTCTAATAGGCTGTACAAGAGCAGACGGTTTCCACCAAATCAGTCCCTGCAGGAGATCAAAGCCTTAGAGAAGAAATATCATTTCGTGGTTGCAGTATCCCAAGCACATTATAAATATCTTTTTGCATTTTTTTTCTTTTGAGACCCTCTTCACCCCCATATGACTGTAACATATGTCAATAGTGCAATGAATTGGGTTCCATGACACACACATTCCTGATTTTATTATTATTAAAAATCCACTTAAATTACTTGTGGAGAAAAAATGAAGTACGGTAAATAATTGCCAAATAGCCTTCCCTAGGTCAATGTCAGAAGACTGATTAAAGAAGAAAATTACCATATATACAGATTGTATTAAAAATATTACTTTGCAGCAAATGAATTACTGCATTGATTAGATGTGCCCCAGAATTTCCAGTTCACATGCCTCAAGACTTCTCAAAATAGCACAATTGATCACAGAGTGCTGTTGTATGTTGAGTCAGAATAAAGCAATATTTTAACCTCTGTCAAGTAAATTTGAAAAAGAAATGCTGAAAGTGTATGTCATTTATTTTGTCCCCAGTTAAGACATTAAAAAAATTCCAATTCACAAGTCTTATTCAGCAAGTCTTATTTGGGAGTTTTTGTTTGTTTGTTTTAAGACAAAGTGGATGAAATTGTCTTGTTTACAGAACTTTCTATGGCTGTAATCTTTGCTGTGTGTTTTCAATAAAAATATATTTGAGGGCATACTGCTTTATGCCCCAGGATGGAACATACCTTGTTCTGACTCCCTTCTTCAAAGCTCTGTGCAGTGAGCTTAGATTTTGAGGTGGGATCACTGAGAGGAGTGCTCTCTCATGACATGTTTCTACATCACATTGTGGCTGAGCACAGTCTTAATGTTCATGGGCTGAGCTGACTGTGGCAAATAAACCCTCTAAAAAGCAAGATACTGTAGATGGAGCTGAGCTACACGTTTGTGTACACCTGACTTTTGTATGGGTGCTGTTTACATGCTGCCAGCTCAGGTCATGAGCAAAGTGAGCTCACATTAGCCCATGCTAAGCCCCCTCCACCCGCCCCCATGGACATACCTGTGACAGAACTGCTAGTCTATAAAACTCTGATTCTGCAATTTGTGAGTTGTATTGAAAGACAGTCTCTCGGCTGTAAAGTGCAAGATACTGGCCTAAACTGATGTTTCAAATTGAAATCTTTCCAATCCAGATATAATGTCCACTTGCCCCCAAATCCTACCAAATGGCAAATTCACCTTGGGAAATGTATTGGAAACACACGGCAAGATTTCTGTTGAAGAAAGAGCTATTTCATGAGCAATGGCTTTACTGAGAGAATGTGTTTACTTAACACCCCCCGAAGACCCAGAAACAGTTGAAGAGTGATGTATTTAAGACAATTAAGTGTTTGATTGATTCACAGATGAAGATCTGAACTGGTGAGGAATCTTCAATTTCTGTTAGAGATGCGATCTTGTATTCAGCGAAGGATGTGTGACTGTTATATGTTAACTGTTCTATTCAGTTTTCGGCATGTTTGAATAGAGAGATGTTAACCACATAACAGACTAGTGTATTATTTGTTAAAACTATCACTTCAGAGCCTACTGAAAATGTCATTGTTTACAGAGGAAAAGAAAAAGGTTTTAAAACATCAAAATAGGTAGCATTGATGTGATTTGTCTGTTTCTGTAATACAACTGCTTCACCCTGTGGAATATCCTGTTGACAGTGAATGGAACAATGTCTTCTCTGAAGTCTGGCAATTTAAATTTGTCAAAGGCACGAAAGATTTCATAAAGTTGTACTTTAACTGAGGTTTAGCTGAAATACTTGGGCAAATTTTGCTTTACATATGAACTATATGGTCCCATTGAACTCAGTGGACCAGGAGGAATGCAAGTCAGCATAGAATCTAGCTCAGTCTTAAGATTACATCTCTGCCTAGCTTTGAAAACAACTTGTAATTCCCTAAAAAAAAAAACTCTGAATTCAGTACTTTACTTGTCACATAATTAAAACATATATATGACTTATGAAGTTTGAGTGTAGTCTGGTTGAAAATTCATGCAGCGTTACACTCAAGTAAACTGGGAGAACAGTTAATTAAATAGTTAAACTGATGAGAAAAAGCCTACATCTCCTCAGCTTAATGCTAATATTGTGGAAATTATGAAATATAGATGATGTGTATCCTATTTTTTTTTTTTGCTTCTAAATAGATTTTTTTAAGTCTCAAGTATTTAAGTATTAGTATTTTTAAGTCTCAAGTATTAAGTATTGGTTAGCAGAATGATCCCAACATTTGAAGTAGTAAATGTGGGTGGGTAAGTATGGGTGCATTTACTAATACTAACCATAGAAAAACCCTTTGGTAACACCATGAGCTAAAGCTGAAATGTTATAATTCCTGAAAAAACATATTTAGCTCAATAAACTAGTTCATGAAGATTGTGGTATTCAGAGTGCTTTTGGCATTTAGCCTAGCCCAGCTCTCAGCTGATGTAGTCAATGGAGTAATAACAACTTAATAGAGAATCATGTCCCCAATCTCTTCTACCCAATGTGTAAGATAGCATCAGAAACATTAGTAGTTTATTGCATGATGTAGGTTTTCAATACTGTTTTATAGAGCTATCTTTGCTTTTTTATTTTGTTTATGAAAATCATATTCATGTGCAAGCATCCTCAATAGAATATAGTTCAAGATTTGTCAAGGCTGTCCTCTTAGAAGGGCTGAATATTATTGACTGATATCTAACAGCAATGAATTTACCAAATTAAACATGCGGCTAAATCTGCTGTTATTCATCAAAACACTATGAAGGCTCTGGTTTAAATGGTGAAGCTAATGAGAGTATGGCATGTGCTTATGATGAGGTGTGTATTACAATATATTCCTGAAGCCAAATGTTCAGTCAGGTAACTCATGTCTACTTCTAATGGAAGTAAAAAGATAATTTGGTTTCCTCTTCCCCATTCATCCATAACTTCCTTCAATTTCATTTTAGACATTTCTTGGCCTTCTAGAATAAATTGTAACAATTAATACAAAAAAGGGCTCTTTCAAAGCCCTAGCTCCAGTAAATAAAATTAAGTTTGTAGGAACAGACCTGAAATAAAAGCTGCTTTAGAAATTGGCATATATGTGAATTGCCTTTCAGTAAAATGCAATTTTTCTTGTAAACTGTTTTTTCCTTTGGGCAAACAATGAGCTGATAAAAACTGACCTTTACTCTGTTACTTTCAGCTTTATTATCTTGGCATGAATTTAAAACGTCCAATTTCATAATATAAAAGAAAGTAACTTGGAGCACTTCATCTTTAAGCAATGTGGAGAGGGGAAAAAAGCTACAAATGTTCAGTATATATTTTTGATCTTGTGTGCTTTTTTTTTTTTAATTTCATTTTAGTAACCTGACAGGTCTATGATCGCATTATCTATTGTCCCATATATTTTTTAAGGGCTATTTCTCTTCCCTTACTTGACCTAAGATGCCTGACCCTTAGATCAAATTTTTAAGAAAGATAAGCTCATAGAATAGTAAAGTAGTTCTTTATCCTATACTCTTGCTGAGGGTATAAATGATCCTAACTTTATTTTGATGACTACCCACATGAAAATAATTGGTATCCTCAGTTTTAAGGTGTTGCTCTCAAATCACCACATAGAACAAGATTTTTTAAAAAAATAGCAGAGTTCATCAAAAGAGGTAAAGGAAGTAACTGTAACAGCAGTGAACTACTTAATATTATGATGATAATTATGTTTGTTCTGATTACAATTATTGGATTGGGCTATAGAGAATGATAGTTAGAAGTTACTTGCAAGTTACATGTCAGAAATACAGTCACAAAATTAGTGGAAGTGGGAAGCACTTCCATTGCTTCCTATTTTAGGCTAGAATTGTGGAAATCACCAGCAGATGAGAAAACAATCAGGCAGTGTGGATGCTGCAGAATGTAAACCTGCTTTCACTTTAAAAGTATACAACTATATTGTTGTGTATGTATTGAAATTACCAAAAAGTTGAAACTAGTTATTAATGACTGAATTAGTAAAAAGGGGCAGAAATTCCCAAATCCTTAATTCTTCTATTGTGAATTGGAACAAAGGAAATTATATATGTTTTGATTCTTTATTATTACAGCACCATTTCTAATGTCCGCAGTAGGGACAGCATGATAACACTACACTGATGGGCTGCACTCTTGACTTATTTTCTTGAAAAGATTTAAGAGGATCATTTTTGATTAAGAGTCCTTCATACAAGGAATGATTTCCTAGTATGCCACTCTGCTATTTTTGTGAAAATCTTTTCTTTTTCCAGGTAAATGATAAAGTAAAAATATAACTAAAGCTACTTTTTTGTTTCTTTGGTATAAGGGAACTACTGTGTTTTACAGCTATAATGAATATGCTTTTATTGATGACTGCAGAATGTAAATAACATATAGGGCATAATGTATGTAAGTGGCATTGATATTCTGCCCTTAACAATTTACTGTTTTAACTCTCTCAAGAGGAGACCTATATGCAATTTATATTTCTGTTTTCCTTAACACTAACTAGTGTCTGTGCCACTATCCTTTTTCCTTGCTCTTGCATTGCAAGGTCAACTTCCACACTGACTTACATCCTCTCTGATTTTACTGTCATCACTGAACTTACAGTGGTTCAGCAACTTTATTTGCATTCAAGATTTTGTAGGCTTATGTTTCTCTGCTGTGAGTAGACCTAATGGAAGAAACCTTTCCCTAGAAGTAGAACTTATGTAATCTGTGCTATAATGTGTTTTCTTACCACTCTTTCATAACTAGTTTCCTAACATTTCAAATTACACAGTCAGAAATTCTTTTCATGTTTTCCTGTCCAACATGAGAATGCTGTTAGAATTCAGAGGCTTTGATCTCCCATACATTAAGTCCTGTTGCTTATATGCATACTTTACAAGGTAATAACATTTGCATGACCTGATTTTTTAAGTGATTAAAGGTCAGCATAAAAAACAGGTCAAGAACATTTCATTTTCTCTGTAAGCAAACATACTGCTGGAAATAGTGTTTACAAAGTTACTCTTCCCCAGACTGATAGTTTTCTGTCTTGTGTTATACTATATGCTATATACGCTGTGTGCAATAGTTTCAGTATAAACATTTACCTTAAAGTAATTAATCCAGGAGGTTGTGGGGTAAAGCCTTCTCTGCTACTGTGTTGGCAAGTCAGAACTGAAGCTCATTTTAGAGGGGAACAACTCATCAGCCGGTTTCCCAGTCTGTTGAATATTAACTCCACAATACTGAAGATTTTGTTTCAATTCTTCTCATGTTTTCTCATAAATTAATGGATTGATCACTTGTATTTTGTTGCCTGTGAAGGAATGAATTGTGCGGAAAGAGAATTAGTGCTCAGTATTTGTTCTGCAATGATTAACAACATAAAGTTTCTAGTAAGTCTGCCTGTGACTCTTTCACCAAAGACAATTCATCTGAAATGTCCTGAGTTATTGTTTCAAAAGTTGCTTTTTGCCTGTTATTTATACTAAAATGTCTCCAAAGGTTTAGATCCTTAACAGACATTACATAGAATTACGTAATACTAATAAAGCCAAAGTTCATGAAACAGTCAAAAAGTTATATGGCAAGTATTATATTTTTAATGCATGTCTTGTTTTGAAAGAATAATGAATGAGATCTCTCAGTTCTTAAATATGTGGAAAAAATGCAAATAATATGATAAATATTCAAAAAAGTCAAAAATAAAATCATAGTTCCATGCTTTTTCTGAAATAAAAGTAGCACATGAAGATTATCTAGATTCAGTGTGGAAGTAAAAGAATACTCAGGCCATTTTATATTTCATGTTAGTTATAATTTTAAGACCTCTTATAAGAAATTCAGGCTTGGAATTTTCATTATGTGTCAATACGTTAAGACAATATTCCTTTCATAATGTAAACTTTACTCCTGTACAGGGCCATGGTAAGTCTGCATACTTCAATACAAGCAGGACAGAAATGTAGTATAGGTTTCACTTGGATTTTCTGAATAAAGCGAAATTGCTTTATCTTATTTTAATCCCTTCAAGAGAATAAATGAGTATGCCCAAAAAAGAAAAAGAGCTCTGCATCCTTGATGACTTTTTTCAAAAATCAGTTTACATCAAGATCTGAACCATCCACTGAATGTGAATGTCCTAGAATAATTTGTGTTTTGAATATTCTTGATGAACAAACAGCAGCTAAGAGCAATATTACCATACCACCACAGAAAGGTGCACAATGGGAAGTGTTTTGAGAAGTGGGTAGAAGGCTTTAATCGCAGATAAGAATGTGTGAAAATACGGACTGCCTTGGACTGCCAGGTCACACACTGGTGTTGTACAAGTGGCAGTTGTTTCACTCAAAAACCGTCTCACAGAGGACCATATGTTGGCTCATCGTTTGACCTGAATTATTTAAATAACACCCATATTTTTGCATGAAAAGAAGCTGTGCTCCTGTTTGGTACTGGTCTCCCTTAGTTCCCAGCACATCTGCAGCTACTCCATCAGTGACTTTATGGAAATGCAGCTGTCAGAACTGAACTCTGTGTGTACTTCTCTCACTAAACTGTAATAAAATAATCTAGACCAAAAACATATGGGAGTGAACTGTCAGATTACACTGAGTACTGCACGCTGGGCTAATGCACAGTTTCTGAGGCCCTGGTTCGTGGTTTGAATTGACCTGTTACATCAAAACCCTTTAAGTTACTGGAACAATCCATGCAGAAGTGTCTCTGTCCGTAAGAATAACTTCTGAACAACATTATAGCAGTTTAATTCCAGCTAATCTCATTTTTATACTTCACTGCATATTCTTCTTGATTATTGCATAGATGAAGCTGCCAGAGTCTTTTTAAAGCTGCCATTGCAGATCTGTCTTTAGCAGAGTAACTGTAAATTTAACTTCAGTTCTGACTTTTGTATGTGGTGTTCTAACTGTACCTACCAGAGCTGAGTCTCACAGGCCAGAATTACGTATTTCTGCATGCAAAAATCTCCATATTTATGCTGCAGCAATCATATGCATTCACATTTAAACGGGAACTGTGAAAGAGGGCAGCCAGGTTGATCTTTCATATTTTCTATTTTGCTTAACAAAATTATCTTTCAAATACAATTTTCCAGGAAGCTTCTTTGTATGTTCTCTGTAGTGAAGGCATAAATTCAGTCTCTACATTTTCACTTTAGCTAAGTGTGCTAGCTTCTTTTCCCCTCAAAAGAGCTCAGGAGACTAATTCTTTAAAATTAGGTGAGGATTATTCCAAGCAATTTGTATGTGTATTTGTGCTTAACTAGTCTGACTTTCTTTTTAAGAAAGACCTTTTTTTCTTACAAGTGCCAGTGTACCTAGAACTTAAAACATTCTGAATAGCGAAGCAAGGTTAAGGCAAATGAGAGATGCTCTGCATTCTCTGCACAGGAGGCAGGGGCTTAAGGAAGGGCTAATTACGAACAGCCTTTCTAGAGAAACCATTAGTGTTAACAATCACTAGACAGGTAAATACTGCCAAAATGGGTATGGGTCCGGTTACATATCTCTGCAGAAATGTTATATAAACCAGTAATGTGCTTTCAAATTGGTCAGTGGTTTGTCTCACATTTTGGGGTTTCACAGAGTTAAAGATAGCTTTTACCACTCTCCTTAACTTGCATTTCAGTTTGATTTCAGTAACACATATTTCTATTTTAGCTAGAAAGTGCCACCCTATAGCTGGAGGTGTGGGAGTTGCACAAAGCCCCACATTGCTTCCTGCTGCTGTATAAACACGGCAAAGGAGTCTTTTCTTAAATCTTGTAGGCACTGCTCCGTATTGTGAGGCCAAGGCAAGCGGCCTTGCAGCCTTGATCCACATGACAGAAGAGCTCTCCTAAGTTAAGGATGCAAATTAGGCCTAGGGTGAAAGAAAAAGGGTGACTTGGGATGAAACGCAAACTATAGTTCTTTAAAAAAGAGGCTCTCTATACCCTGTATAGAGCGGCAACAAAGATCTGTTTTTCATTTCCCCACAAAGTAAATTTAGTTTTGCATTAATATTAACTCAAAACTATTCCTAGATGGCTTCAGAAAATAATGAAAACACATCACTGTGCAAACAGCAGTGCTCTAAGAGGGCTCAGAGTTACTGACGGGAAACTTTCCGTCGCTGTGGGTAGATAGTAGGTTACAGTGCTTTGTGTCTTCCTTAATTAGATCACAAAACACCAGACATTGCTCTGTGCTGCCTGAGGATGCAATCTTGAGCATCATATTAAAAGCACCAAAAACTGAATGAAGGTAATGGAAACATTGTTTATTTGCTGTGAATATCCAGCTCTTGTAGTTGGAAACTTGCAAAGGGAGAATTGCCTTTGCAGATCACGTGCCTGATATATTAATTAAATAGGTTTTCAGTCCTCACCATTTAATCAACAAAGGCATTAAGATGTCCAGAAATGAAAGTGGAATGACTTATTCCCAGGATTAATTTTAATAGTCACAAATCTAAAGTTTCAGACATTTTGCTATGCTCTAATCAAGTATAGTCAATGCATAGAAGCTTCATTTTAACAGATTATCCTTTAATACAGAGTTATTCTTGATTTCGTATTTTTTTATGCATCACTAGATGGTTCCCATACGACATAAAGCTACGTTTACCTTAAAATTGATCTGTATATATCCATGAAAGCACCTAATATGGATATGAAGTCTGAGCATTTTATTGCATAAGGTGAGTCTTGTGAAATTTTTTTAGCAGCTGAAAGTCTTGAACCATTCGCTTAAGAGAACTAGCACATCCACAAAATCACTTCTGCTGTCAATAAAATCACTGATAAACACTTGAGTTGGATTTGGAGCTTTTGAATAATAGATATGTAAAGCTCTAAACTTTTTTTTTTAGAACACAAAAATGATTTCCCCAATTTATTTCATCTACATAGCTAGAGAAAATATCCACTTAAACAGAAAGGCTAAACAAACTGCTGAAGGGGATAATGCTGAGTATTTTCAACTATGTTTCACTAGGCTTCAACAGAAACAAAGAAGGCAGAAAAATAATCACAGTGCCTGTAACAAGCAGTATATTTCAAGGGATCTGCAGTGTGATTATATTAACTGGAAACAAAACCCACTTTGAAACTGACTGTGGTTAAAAGGAAGTAGCCTTAGAAAAACAGTCACTCCACAGTCCAGGAAATGTTACAATGCTGTGTTCGGCCTCCATTTTGTGGAGCTGTTCTTTCCTGTCCACGGTTTTAAAAGATAAAAATAATATTGATCAATCTGTATTTTGTCTCATTTTTATACTCCAATTGACTAGACTGTTTTATGCATATATATATATATATAAACTAAGCTGAACAGGATTATTTTTGTACTTTCACAAATGAGTTTTATTCCACATGTAACTGAATCCAGTGCTTTTTTTTTTTTTTTTTTTTTTCCTTTTTTGTTAAGTGGTGTTATGACTGTATTATGGTCAGTGACGTGACCTATTCTCTCTAGGCAGATTTTTTCATTTGCTAACGTGGCTGCAAAGAGGGACAACACTGCCCTGCTGGAGGACAACAGCTTTGCTCACCTGCGTGTCCACTGCTGGTGCAAGGATCAGCCAGGCTCGTCCGCGGCAGGCAACAGCTACAGCCATGAGGCTCTTGCGTTTCAACGTACACAAACATCTAGGTGAAAAGCTCAGGTGTTCTGCTGCTCAAGTTCCCCTTTCCAGCCTCTCCTGCAAGCCTCTCAGTTTTGTGCACACTCAGTGAGCCATCCCGAAACACTAAGGGGCAAAACTGCACATTCACGAGGCACATCAAGGGAGCGAGGCAGCAGTGCTGACGGCCGAGGAAAGGCGAAGCACAAGTTTCTGATAAAACGTCTTCCCACCTCCCTGCAAGAAGACCAAGCCCCGTCCCTGACGCTTCCGACAAGACGAGAGGGAGAACTTCAGACCAACGCGGTCGCAACAGGCGGCCGGAGGAAAGCACGGACCGGCCCGCAGGGCAGCAGCGCCTCCCGCCGGGGGCCACCCCGCCCGGCGCGCGCGTGGGCTAGATCAGTTACCAGGCCCCTGTGCTCCCACCAATCTCCTTTCCCCTGCATAGCTTCCCGCTTTTCTTTCCTGTGGCTCAAAAGCCGCTCCTTTCCTTCCGTGGCGCATACATG
>JAWLRI010001044.1:449659-483535 GCA_034781795.1 Crypturellus tataupa
CGCCTCGAACCAGCGTCCAACCGCCCTAACGGCTCCCGCGCGCGCGGCCGCGGCCGTTAGTGGCCCCCGGGGCGGCTCGGCCCCGCCGCGGGCGGGCGGCTGGGTAAGGGAGTGTGCACTCAGCTTCCCCCTCGCCGAGACTGTTTGCACGGCCTGGCCGCTCTGGAAGGCAGCTTAGGTGGCAGGCAGCTAGGCTACCCTCAAGGGCGCCATTTGAAATTAAGGAAAAAGGCATGCAGCAAGAGTGGCTCATAAAGTTCCTGTTAGGAGTCCGATTTGACACTAAAATTTTGCATGCGCATGCAATACCATTTGCCGATGTTAAAAGCTCGTTAATTAAGAATGCCTTCTGAAGCAAGACTCCGGCATGTACTTACTGTATGGCTTCAGCAGCTTCCTCTGCCGATCCGTGTCCTACAACCGCAAACCACCCCTCATACACAGTCATCTGCAGCTTTCCTCAGACCTTTTAGTCCTGCAATTCCTCACAGATTCACAGCAAACTACTAAAAATATCACTTTCTACCTCTACCAGCTATGTTTAAAAGTTACATTTTTTTGCTGCAACAGCAAATGCTGACAATATTTGCTACCAAAACACTCACAGGAATGTTATTGGTATCTGGCAAAATGAAGACAGGCCTTATTGTAAGTTTTTTTTTTTTCTTTTCTTTTGCCAGGACTCTGGTGAGCATATGCACCTGTGGCCTGCAGTCAAGTGCTTAGTTACTTGGGAAGTGTTCCCAAACTAGCACAGCTGAAGAAGTAAGGATAGTCATGAAGCTCTTTGTAGCACTGCACCTTAAAATGAAGGTATTGTGACTAATTTAATAATGTTTCGAAATCTGCATTTATGTCTTGGGTGCTGGATACATCCTTTGCTTGAGACAGACAACAGAGTTTCTGTTTCTCATAACCAAGTTCCTCAATATAGTGAAAGGGATGTGAAGTTGTAGGTGGTCAGGTTGCAAAAGAGCCACCTCTCACAAAACTCTGCTTTTACCCTTTTCTGCTAATTTTGCAGCTTTTTTGTTTTAGTTTTCAATTTTTATGTTATTCACAAGTATTGTTACTTGTGATTTGTAAGGATTTGCACAGAAGGAAAGTTGGTAGAAAAAGGTGGGTAGTTCAGGAGCCCCCACTGTGAATCAGAGAGGAAGCCTAAGGGAAGCACAACACTCACCTAAACTAAGTACAGACCCCAGGAGATGTGTTTTCCTGGTTTAATAAAGACTTTAAAGAAAAAAATCTCATGGAACTTTCTCTCTGCTCAAGTGGATATGAGCCAGATGGACAGAAAAAGGTCAGTAAAGGGAACCTATTCAGAAAGCTAGATGGAGGAATCTACCCTGAAAAGAAAGCTCACTCCCCTCATCATTCATCTACCAGAAAAAGATGTGGCTACAAATAAAAGTGTTGCTCAGCAGAAACACCTGAGTATGAAAACAAAGAGGGATTTATAGATAAAGCCTGTGATTGTGGTGCCTGGGTGTTCTGTGCTCACATCTGTACCTTGTAAGCAATCACTTTGGCAGCAGCTGGCTTGAGCTGCCATGTGCTACATAGACTGACTACTCCATTATAAAGGTGATGTTCTGCAGTAAAGCTGGTTTCTTTTAAGAATAAAGAAGACTAGAGAAAAAGATATTATTATGGGTAGAAAAAAAAAGCTTTTTCATTTGATAAGTCTGTTTAGTTTCTCTTTTTTTTGTTTTATTTTTGAAATTGGGCTGGAAGTAGTGGTTGGGGTTTAATATTAAGGTCTAATTTAAGGAAGATTTTATTTATGTTTTTTTTTTTTTTCTTAATTTCCTATGGTCTTGGAGAGCAGAGCACTGCACTGATACTAGGGTCAGCTTGGATATTGTGAGGAGACATATGTCTGTCTTGCATCATCCTATGTGTCTTTTATTTTTAACTGTCTTTTACCATTTCTCTCTTTATTTAGAAGGATCTTCAGTGTAGTGGGGCAAGAGGAGAGGATAGGAAATAAAGGCTTTCTCTGACAATTAAAACAAAATTCTGGATTATGTATTCTGCATTATGTCCCCCTGCTTGCTTCCAGTAATGATGTAGAGCCTTGACTTGTCCTCGGGTTTTCTCGCGTGGTACCTAGTGCTATTGCTCTTTTTCTCTGTGTTGTACTTGATAGTTTGCTGCTATTCTTCTAAAAATAGTGCTGCTATTCTAGGCTCTGATTTACATGAGTGATAACAGACATGACAGCTATGCGGGTCTCAAAAATGAGCGCGGTTCTGGTTTTGGCCAGGCCTCCAGGGAACCCAAAGGGTGCTGGTGTTCATTAGGTCCTGGGAGAGCAGCCCCCGGGCAAAGGTCTCTGCACTTCGGTGGCTGAGATGTTGCTGGGAGATCCCTGGAAGATGCCCAGGTGCAGGATCTTTTCTGCTGCCTCTGTGAATTCACTTATGCCTCTCAAACCATGGAGATGATCCTCTGACAAGCCACTGCTATGCAGAGAGTTGCCATAGCAGTAATTTGCTAAGGAAGAGTTTTATGGAAAACTACAGGTTCTGCACAGGTGTTTTCCTCTTTGCTGCTGGCAGGCTGAGGAAGGTTGTTGTTGACGTAGTGAATAATATGTGAGCAAAGCAGGTCCCTGTGAAGCAGGGACATGACTGATTGCAACACCAGGCCAGCCCTACGTGTAGAGGGGAGCCTGGGCAAGGGGAGAGCTTGTCTGTCCTGTGTGAGCTGTGCTTGCTCTGCAGCCTTTCCAGAGCTCTGCAGAGACAAGGTTTTTGTTTGCCACTCTCCATTAACATGTTGTATTCTACTATTAGCTGTAACGAGTTTGCACCCAATCTCCCTGGGGTATGCCTTGTTCCAAGAACTTTTTCAGTTTGAACTGAATTGAATATATAGATATATTGGTGATAATTTTCACCATAAACATGAACCAATACAATATACATATTTTTGTTGTTGTTTTTGTCCTTTTTTTTTAATTCAAATAACTCTTTAATTCCTGCCAAACTAGCTGAGCCAATATAGATGGGCATCTCTAGCATAAAGCTTGTCCTTTCATGAATTAAATGGATTCATCAGTCCTAGAAAACTATTGTTAACTATTGCTATACTAGGTTGTTAATTCCCAGAAACTATTTAGAATTAAATGCAGAAACATACAGAAGTTTCTATTTTTGTGTGACCACAGTAACCTGAAGTAACTTCAACTCTCGTTCTCCTCGAAGCCTTTTGGTTTAGTGCTCTGATGTTAAAATAACACCTTCTACTAATGTCTTTCGAATACTGTGAAGAAATAACAATTCAGAGAGGGAAATTTAATAAACCCCATTAGAGCAATGGTTCAGGATACCCTAATACAATAGTGTTCCAATTTATGTACATAATCACATCAGGGCAAGTAATCTTTACCTGAGAAGAGGAAGGAAGGGGTCATTATAGATATATTATGGATTTATTTTTTTTTTAGCAAATAGCAAAAAAGATATACTATTTACTTTATCTAGTGACGGTAGAAAAATAAGATGATGACTTAATGCACGTTTTAAGTTAGAGAGACTGCTTGGAGACCAAAATTCACAGTGCTAGAAATTGAATTTCTCTCTCTCTCTCTTTTTTTTTTTTTTTTTTTTTTTTTTTTGTCTTTTTAATATTGGGAAATGTTAGGCTGCTATTGTATGCAAGAAACTACATTAGTTAAAGATGGAAATTGTAGAATTATTTGCCCTTTGTCTTGTAATTTCTTTCCTAGGCTGGTAAAAATCTCTCTCATGCCATGTATGAGAAGGAAATAGGAGAAACTAAGATAGGGATTTGTCACTTGAAAGTGTCATGAAAGGAATCTCTCATGAAACCAAACAGAAGAGATTTTCATGATTTATTATGGATTAAATATCACTTTAATCAAGAAGATGCGTTAAGTAGCCAGTTTAATCATTGTCGTCAACATCATCAGTGTGATTGAAACCGCCATCACTTTAGCAACTGATTGCCAAGAGCTGGAGGTGGTCTTGCTGCAAATACGGGAACTGCTCGCTAAAAAGGTGGCAGAGGCCCCTGATGGTATCATGCATAATCTGCCCTAGCAGTTTGCTGGAATACATGTGTGTGTGTGTTTTCCTCCCAAGCTTAAACTTTGTTCAGTGCAATTCAAAATAATTACTATTTTTGTATTGCAAATAATAAAAGTATTTATGCATGAAGCTTTTTGATAAAAGCAAAGATGCAAAAAGATGTTTATTGTTTCTTAAGCTTTATAACCAAGGCAAACAAATCATTAACTATTTAAATAAAGTTAAAATACATCTTTATTTCACGGACATGGGATCTATGCCTTTAGGCTGTGTCAGCCTGGGCTGACTCAGGCAGTACCGAAAGAAGGGCAGCAGTGTCGGATGGATGAAAGGAAGTCTGAGATCAGGAAACTTGTTGTGACTGTGTTTGTCTTCTTGGGGTACAGCCTCCCATTTCACCTTCCTTTTGTAGATAAAACAAATCCTGGGTAAGATCTAGAATATTATCCAACTAAACAGGAGATCAGGCTTCCGGCAGAAGTAATCTGATTACATTTTGGGGGGATAATTCAATTGATGAAGATGCTTCTTCAAACTTTTGTGTGTCTACTTTGTTCATATTTTTTAAGCTTGCTTCTAGGCTTTTCTGTCATCTAGGTAATTTTGTGGTCAAAAGGAGCAGATGGAAAGGGGCATGCTATTCCCTAACAGGTTCTAAACTACATCAGCCTGGTGAGTTTGTGTCATTGCAAGGTAATAGCATAAGTCAGAATCAAAAACACTCACTATATCTAAAACAAATAATGTGTCTCATCCTGCTAATAGAGTAAGCATATATTAACTTCCTACCAACAGGGCAAAAATTCAGGAAGTCGACATGTATGCCATTTTGTCAACCAATTTACAGAGTAAAAATGCAGTTAGTTGGTTCTGTGGGTTAATGCAAAAAGTAATCAGTGCCTTTGTAATAAGAATATATTTGTAGAAGCTGTCCAAAGAGTTTCACTAGAAATTGATTCTTTAGGAAAAATATAAAAGTGTCAAACATTCATAAACAGCATTATGTTAAATTAGATTTTAAAGACTGCAGATGGCTATAGATGGCTTTGGTTTGGAGCATTTTTAGTCTCATTCATACTGTTTTCCATCTTAGATGTACTTTTTTAAATAAGTCATCATCCTTTTCTCTAAGGAAAGACACTAAGTATTACTAGATTCCAAGATTCCAGGTAGTGTAAGCAAAGCTCAGGATAATGTCTCCAGGAGTTGTAATGAATACAGCTGACAGGGGCATCAAGAAGCCAAAGTAATGTTGACTCTTGTGTTTCACTGTGGGTGTTTGTCTAACCTCTTCTGTAGAACTTGCAAAATTTCCCTGGGCAACCTCTTTTCATTTCAAATTCTTGTCCTGTATGGCATTTGCTGCAGATTAAGCCAGTTACTTAATTTGGTTTCTTCCTTGTTAATGTATAGGCTAGGTTAGTCTTTCTTGTTTGTGTTTAATGCCTGCACTATGGATCTCATCTCAGGGTTTTCAGCCTCGGGTGCATCAGCCTTGTCAGGGGCTGTGTCCTGGACCATCTCTCATTATGACTTGGGCTCTTTGCAGTGAGCCCTATTTTTTGAAATGTGATGCCTAACCTGAATAAGGTAGTCCAGCCAAAACCTTTCCCCTGCAGTTCAGAGAAGAATCGGCTCTTCAGCTGCTTCAGAGCTGATATTCTGAGTTTGTGCATTCCAGTCATTTTATCTCTTTTATTTTTTTTTTCTCTTCTCCTATTCAACTTGCAATCTTTTCTAGCATCACACTTTTACCTCAGCACCTGTTGTTTGTTCTGTGTTGGTTTTACTTTGCTACTCCTTCAACAAGCATGGAATGTTGCCTTTTTTCCTTTTGACTAGCCACTTCTCCAGTGTGCTGAACTTGCTTGAAATGCTAATCTCTCACCTCTCAGTCTACTTCCTTCTTCTTCCAGCTCTTTAGGGACACTCAACTCCTCATCAGTTCCATAAAAGTATGTTTAAAAAAAGCACAAGGGCTGAGGAGAACTTCTGAAGAACTTTAGTATCTTGACCAATTTTGATAATGAAAATACAGCAATTGAGTGCAGTCTTTTAACGTGTACTTCCTGTTGGTTTCCATCGTCAGAGTTTGATTTTGCTCCCATTTTCTCTTAGTATTTCCTGAAGGGGTACCAGAAGTTTTTATTGTAATCAAGATACAATATCCACAAGTCCTGCTGTCCTGTCACAGAAGGAATGTACTTACAAAGGCATGAATTCAGGGGCTGACATATCCAAATGGTAGCCACTAGTGAGTGTGTTAACATGCGTGGATGCAGAAATAGGAATGTGCAGCAGCCGGTGCCTGGGAGCCCATAGGGAAATCTTGCTGATAAAACGTAGGCAGAGTTTGGCTTACTCAAAGGTCACACAGCTGTATGCTGTAATAAATCATTTAGCTTTATTTTATTTACAGATCAAACAAAATAAAGCAATGCTTTGTCCAACAGATCAGAGTTAATGTTCTGGTGGGAGTGAGCTGTCTGGTAAACGTCAGTGCTAACAATGTTCATGATGCCTATCGACTGTCAGAAAACATTTTTCTGCACTGCTGATAGGATGTATAATTCTTTTGTTACACCTAAACCTGCCTCTGAGACTTGTGTACTCTGAGGAATAAATGTGTTTGAACTTTCAGCAGCATTGTAAGAAGCAGTGTACTATTGTAGAGAACAATTTCAAGATTGGGATCTGTGAAATAAAAACAAACAAGCAAAAAATATGCTCTAAACATTAACGATATTACATGAATACATTTCAGGGTGCAAAGAGCATATTTACATTCTTACATGGATATGCTTACAGGAACATATCCAACAAAAATTATTCCAAATTAATTAAAAATGTGAATTCTGAGCACATTCATTTTGTGGGTGGGGTGAGGTGGTAGGCTTCCAGTTAAGAAATAAAGTAATTTTACTTTACTTCTACTGCCTGCTTTTCATAGCATTCACTATTCAGATTGTTCAAGATGATAGATTTATTAGACATTTAAAATGCTTTTATAAGGATTAATGACTAAACACAATCTTAGCCTGAGCTGTGCCTTTAATAGACTTTTTAGAATCATGATATGATAAGATTGATTTTCAAGAAATAAATTTTCATGGTTCCGGCTATTTTCTGTGTAGTGTTTTTGAAAAGGAATAGTAAATGCAAAAATCTAGGTTTTGTACACTAAAGTAGCCTGAAAGGAAAATCACCATGGCAATAATAAAAGGATCATACTGTGCATCATTTAAGCCTTCTGAAGGCTGACCGGGGACATGTTGTGTGTTTGAGATATTACTATAGAGCTCAGGAACTGGGAAAGAATGAATCCTTGTATCGTGGTCACACCTGACCACATGAGAGCGTGATCTCTTCCTTTGCAAAGCCTCACTGAGTCACACTGCTTAACTAAAAAAAAAAAAAAAAAAAGATTTTTTTTTTAACAAGTTTTAGAAAAGAGTAAGGACATATATGTCCAGTTGACATAAATTCTTTTGGGACAAACTTTGGGTTTTATGTAGTTAAGCACTAAGGTTTTCTTTTTTCCGTTAGATATTTTAGATCTTTCATCATATGTATTTAATTTTTATCTCGCATCCCATTTTGATATAGTTTAGTTGTATATATTCCTACTGATTTTCTTTAAAAATTTGGAGTAGGCAAAACCCCATGAAGACTTTTTTTCCCAGGTAGAAATACTAACCATCATTAGCTTCCCAAAATATATTGGCTTTTCGTAGCACTGTGAGCAGAGAGCATCCAGTGAAATACTGCAGCTCTGATTATAGATATGTACAAGTTATACCTCAGACTGCAGAGAAGGTCTGCAGAGAAAGACTGATGAAATTACTAAAACTGCCTGAAATTTACAGCTTCAGTTTCTGCAACTGAAGTTAGATGATTTTTTCGTTCTTCCTACCTCTCCTTTTAGGAAGCTTTCTATCTGGCACGTAGTACTTTATGCCTGTTGGGAAAATTGCATGAGAGGATCTTGAGTATCAAGAGAAGTAAGATCACAGGAGGAAATAAGTGACATGGAAGAAAAGAAATAAACAGAGCAAGCATAGAAAAGTTCACATACACACACAGAGAAAAGGCTTTATATAGTTTTCTACAAGTTAAAAGTGTTTTAGTGGTTTGGCAGATTACAATTACTTGCTGTTACCTTACCATTTCAAAAATCTTCTGAATTCAAAGTGTATGTTGCTTTTACTAATTTGTTGCTTCTTTGCGACTTCTAAGTCATAGTAATATTTTGATATATTCTTAATTAAATCTTATTGCATTCTAGTTGTTATTTATGCATATAATTTACATGGTCAGTAACAGAAGTTAAACTCATTGACTTGATAATGTTACTTTTAAGAAAGTCCCAGCAGAGATTTTGTTTTAAATTTCACATTCTGTCTATGGTTCACAGTGCAAACTGAAATCAGAAGCATTAGATTAAATTACAGATCTATGGTCTTGTGATAACATTGCTCTCAAGATATATGCATCTTGATCAACATTTTCCCTTTGCACTGTCAGCTGAAAGAACGGCGAAGGGACTAATAGAGATCTTTCAAAAAGAGGCGGAGTTTTGCTCTCTGTTTGTATGTGTTTGCAGTCATTTGAACTGTGTGAAAATGTAGCCAACCTGCAATAGGGTATATGTACCTACCTGCAGTAGCTGTTTGCAAAGCTGTTGGTGTAAAAGATGGTTAAAAACAGTATTTGGAGAAGAGTTATTTTGAGATAGCTAAGGTTTCTCATGATACAGGAGGAGCAGAATTTATGATCATCATACTTAAGCTTTTCTATTTGCAATTGGATTCTCAGAGTTGGAACAATCTGCTCTATCTAAAACTGAGAGATGTATTGAGGAAAGGATGAATTGCCATAATGCTCAGGTGGCCTCTTCCACAAAACTAGCTCCATCTGACTTTTCTGTCTAATGCATAATGTTTAACTTCAATGCGCCTCCATTTGACGTAAGTAATTTTTATGAAAAAATATATGTTTTATTATACTGCACAGAACTAAATATTTCAGGCAAGGAGATGGATCAGTGCAGTCAGAGCCTTGCATTGCTTTTTAATCTCTATAGAAGGTTGCAGTTACGGAGGGAAAATGTCACTTCAAGAATTAAATAATAGCTCCATTCTTTGGGAGTTCTCGCCTCCGTGCTTTCTCAGGAAATGCTGGATGCCATTAAGGGCCTACCATATAAGACAGTCTTCCAGGAAGAAGGGTTTCTGCTAGACCATTATGAATATTTTACAGAGCAGTTGGCTTTGCTTTTGCATTCTTTGTACTGTACACATTTGCATTTTTGTGGATTCTGTAGAAATAAGGGAATGCATTAATTTTAAAGTGAAAGTCCTATTTTATCTTGAAGACCAGTATAGCCATTTAAATACCGTGTTGACAAACAGTTTAAATACTGTGCTGACATTGGGATTTCTGAGTAAACTATGTGCAGCAGAGATGATCAGAAAAGGGCCATTATCTAAAAAATGCCTGTGAGAATTTTGGGGTCTCCCTCAACCTATAGCATCTCAGCCAGTGCATCCTTTGAGTGGATTGACATCTTTGTCACAAGAAGCCATGAACAAATATATTGTTTGTGGGTAAACGCAGCTATCCTCAGCGGTTTCCAAATCTATAAATCAACATTATGAAGCAGGAAATGATCATTTATTTGTTCATTGATTTGGATACTGATTATATGTTCCTTACATTACCAGCTGGCTCAATGCAATTTGACTTCATTATATGGAATGATGTTTTTATGTTTATTGTAGTGACTTGCTTAAGAAAATAATGGTATGAGTGCCTCCCAGAGTTGATATTTTCCTGATTTTTATGAAGACAAACAGTGTTGTTAGGTATACATCAAATAAATGCAGAGGAAAAAAAATCACCTGGGAAAATCTTGTCAGGTTCTGACTAGAGGCCATTTTCAAACATTTTATGGTTGCAAATTTCTTGCACAGAATCAAAGAAACAGTAGGCAGAAGAAGCATAATAAATTACCCTCTGTGAAATTCTGTCCAGAGAGTGTCTCCGTACAAGGGGAAAGGCAGTCTCAGAAAGTTGCCTCCCTTTGAAGGTTCTCTAGAGGATATCCTCAATGCTGCATAGTTGTGACTTTTTTCTGGATGGTAAAGATGGCACAAGCTCAATATTTTTAAGGAGAGGAAGATGTAATTAAAATAACATCAGGATGCCACTTGCATTGAGATGCCTGTAAATGTTCCACTGAGACATGAATTAAGGTGCTGCTCAGTGTGAGCAATGATAGAGGTGGCATGCAAAGGTGTGTAGAAATGCTGGTGTCCTCTGACTATTCAAGAATGGAGCAGCTCTGAAAGTGATGATGTGAACTCCTACCTTTCACACCGGGCAGTACAACCAAACAGCAGAACAAAAGCCAGGCTTGAAACGTGTGCAAATTTATATAAAGAAACACTTAAGTAAAATCATGCAAGAAAAATGAATAGCTCGCTAACAGCTCCTTCCCTCCTCCCCCCCACCTTTTAACAAATGAGCTTAGTAACAGGCTGATTTTGACTTCTAAAGGAATTTCTGTCAAATCTAATTACCAGGGAAAACTGCAGCTGAGAAGGTATCAAAGCTATGTTTGCCAAAGTCAGGCTTCAGAGTGCTTGTAGATGGGAGGTGTTTAGTGAGTTTCTTTGCATGTCATTTCATGTTTCTTCAAAAACAAGAATACTCTAGCAGTTTCCTTCTAACGAGTCTATGGCAAGCAACTGCATTGGATTTATTAACTTTGTTTTTGTCTTTTTGGTTGAAAAGATAGGCAGGAAAATGAAACAAAGATGAAAGAGGCTGTCAAAGTGAAAACCTCTTAAATAATAAACTTTATTGACTAGATAATTCTCTTTGATAATTCTACTTTTCATATTTTCAGCTATTTTTGCTTAATACAGTGCTGCCTAAATACAGGGAAATTGTTTGTCTCTATATTGTTAAACAGATATATTTTTAACAGAAAATGAAGTTTGAAAGCATGTCAGAAATATTTTGAAAGCAGCAGCAAAAGCATATGCAGTTTTGAAAGCAAATGGATTCCTTGCAAGTGTCTGAAGACAATCTCATGTTATTAATAATCAAGTTAAGGCTAGGATAGTGTTGAGAAAATTGTATTGATTGTGGTTGTGTGATTGTTTTATTTTGCCTGGTATGTATATTACGTGTTGCATTTTTGCTTTCTATGTATGAGCCTTTGAGGGCTTTGGTGTTATTTATATACACAGATCAAATATTGATGGCAGTTCATGGAAGAACCTGATGCTATGTTTGTGTATACCATTACAACATTGAGTTCTGGCTGATGAACTGGGCATTATTTTAAACTGGGCATTATAGGGAGAAGAAGAGAGAAAATAGATTTATTTCACTTTTTTGGGAGTCCTTAGTAACCCTTAATTCAAATATTCACCACATAATCAAGGGAGATTTAAATGTCATTGCTTGAATTTGAGGAATGGCCCACAGAATTCAGATTACTGAGGACTCCTGAATAGCTTCCAGCTGTGCCTACATGATGCTGTAATCATGATGATGCTGTAATCATTCCTACTAATGAGCCAGACATATGGGTATGTTGGCTGGGCAGAGAAGGTGGATAGCATTTGCAGGAAATCAGTTGTTAATTAAGAACAGGAGTTTGGTTCATGTGTTCTAGAGCCACAACCAGAGTTTTTTCCATAATCTGAACAGCCTTGGAAGTGCTGTTCAGATTATTGCAGAGAAACCACACTGTGTTTGGTTCAAGAGCTGGAAGTAGGTTCTTTAATTCATTTTGGTTGTGGTTCCATGTACAGTTCCCGCCAGGAAAAATAGTAAGTCGTGTTCCTTTGTATCCTCAAGCAGTTCTTATTCCCTGGCCTTGGCTGTGTGTCACTGGGATGTTCTTAGCACCCCTGGGCAGTTACATTAACTCTCATGGGGTCATTCAGGGCTCTGGATGTGCAAAAGGCAACAGTCCTTCATGCATGGGGATCTACATGAACTCTGTACCTGTGCAGAGAGAAGAAAGGGACTCCATCCATCACATCACAGGGGATAAATGTAGACTCAATTAGAACAGCTAAAAGAGCTGCTGTTATATTCAATAGCTGATGAATTATAGTCTTTTTCTTTGAGAAAAGAAACACACATCTAATTCAGTCCAGAAATGTCTGCATGCATCACCTTGCACAGGCATCAAATTCTGCCCTCCTCTGAAACCTAAGTGAGATTTGCTGAGGTTCAAAGTTGCTTTGGGATGACTCATTCATCTACAAAATACATGGTGGTGTTTTCGCTTGGTAGTGTCAGTACAGTGATGTAGTTGAACAGGATACATGACAGAGCAGGAGGCAGATTTATTGCTCATACTTCAAGATGTAAATCAGTCAAAGATCTCTTCCGGTAAGAAAGGAATCTTTTCTCTGTGTGTTTAATACCTAGCAATAAATTTATGGAGGGCTCTTTCCCTTTCATGCAGTGGTACTGACTAATGTACCTGTTTCCTCTACAGAAATGTGCATATATCAGCTTGTTCTGCCCACAGGAAGCATGCTCAGAATCAGTGCCGCAGATGAGACTTCCCTTTTCCTAATTTTTTTTCCCCATGTGCAGATTTCAGAGGGTGATGTTGCTATTAAAACAGCATTATTATATGCTCATTCCAGACTGTCATGAAACAGCATCCTGTAGGACCCAACGTTTCATGAGATTATTCCATTTAAATATATGCATATATGTATATATGTATCTGTGTGCACTGCGGAACCTTCTCTCTTGTTCCAGGCCATCAGCATGGTAAGCACCGTGAGAAGGACTGTCTAGTAGTGCTGAGTTAAGTCACTTGCCTCATTTCCTAGGTGGTGTAGCTACATACTTAAAACACTTCCATCCTGCTTAGCTTTTAAGCCTTGAAAGAATATTATTTTAGGCTCTGTGTAAACATAAGTGAAAGTTTGCTGGCCTCTTAAAAGAAGCTGTTGTTTTAAGAAGGTGAGAAACATCTAAGGCTCTAATTACAGCAGAACAAATCATCAGTGCTTGCATACTACACTGTACAAAAATGTATTTTTTTAGTTCACTTCGAAAGAAAGATGACGCTGCAGGAAAATGGGTGTGTGGTGTTTTACCTTTTTTTTTTTAATAATTAATTTAAAATTGATATGTGCAAACCATCTTCCAAGTTGGTCTGGATAAGAAGAAATTAATTCTTCTTGCTTCCAGACTCTCAGTAAGCAGAGTAAAAGACAAATATCAGTCATCAATAATTCCCTGCTGTTGCTCCTGGATGTACCTTGTAAAGAGCTAGAGAAGCTATTTAATTTCAGTTTCCTGTAACAGCTTTATAATAAGCTATCTTCTTCTGTAATAATTTACTGTTTTAATTTTATTACATTGTTCAGGGTAAAAAGATAAAATATAAAAATCCTTCAGGTTCCTATTGCATTTAGTGCTTAGTTCCATTAAAGCTGGTCAGGGAGCAGGACGGAAGAGAGTTGATACAAACAGAGAGGAGAAAAAAAAAATCCTGAGCTTAGTCTTTCTAGAGGCAGTAACTCAAGAGGGATGACCCTGTGCAGCCACATTATTCCTGTGCAAGACTATGGAGGTTTAAAAAAGATGCCGAGGCGTGACAGCCCCCCAGACAGCACTGAAAGTGAGCAGAAATAGATTCTCTGACCCAGCAGGAGTTTCACAAATTAGCAAATTAGTATCCCTGATACTGAGCTGCCCGGTGTCTGCCATGCCAACACCAATTTTGAAGCTTGCACCATTAACATGTGATTTATCCACAGCTCCAGAGCAGCAGCAAATGCGACAAAAAAAAAAGTGACACGCATGGCACTGAAAATAACTGCCTGCAGCATGTGCAGTTCCTGCAGAAGCAGAACAGTGGTGTAAGCTCTTGTTAGCGGGCTCCAGAAAGGCTCTTTGTAACTGCAGAGAGGTAAGGTGTAGCGGCATCGCTCAGGCTGCTCAGAGAGAGACGGTCACAAGCGGCATAGCAGTCTGCTATGAATATGTAGGGGCTGCTTCGTGGCCTCCTCCACTTGCCCCGTTTGACTGTGAGGGGAACCAACAAGTGTACAGCCTGAGGTGATGTGGTTGCTTCTAAAAGGCTCCATCCCTTCTGGGATGTGGCAGGGTTTCGGAATGCTGCTGTAATTGTCGTGCTGATTTCACGTAGACTGCTGCCTGGCAATGAGATGTTTATTCATAGAGTAGTCAAGCTGTAAGGAGAAAGTATCAATGGAATGAATTGCTGCTCAGTTCATTAGTGTTAGAATGTTGAAAAATATTAAGAGGGGGATTCAGCACTGACTACAGAATTTAGTTGTCAACGTGTCAGTTCATTCCCAAGTGCCACTTGCATCTCTTACAAGTTGCTTTTGTCCAGCTCCTTCCTGCATATCCATGTTGAACACCCATCAAAGAAAAGCAAACCATGGTGAATTAGCAGCAGGTTTCTGGAACTCGCCTGTTCACCATGTTGGTGTAAGGGGTTCTTCTGAAGGTGGATGGATGGAGGAAAAGGCTAAAGTAGGTATGGGAGGATACAGAATGCCTTTTACTAGATCTTGTTATACTAATGTCAGAACAGAGATAATTGCCATTAAACAACCAGCACTAGTGTTTATGCAGGTGCTTGAATTTAAGGGCTGCTAATCTGAATGGAGGGAATCCAAATATCTAAAATCATCAGAGGTGTTTAAAATGCTCTGTATTGAAATGAATCATAAACTACAGTTCACTCTTGCTTTATTTCTAGCAATGTTTATTATGAAGATAATGGTTGTAGTTAAATTTGTGGATTTCCTTTAAATAATTCTTATATTTGGTCATGAATCCTTCTTGAGGACAGGGTAACATCACAGAGGAAGGTGTATTTGCCCTATTCTGTGTTGTTAATCAGCTGCAGAGAGGTGTACCTGTGAGTATGAGCGTTAACTGCTGCATGTAGCATTAGCTTGCTTGAAGCTACCCTGTCAGCAGCATGGGACTGTTCAAGCCCTTCTCCACTTTAACAAACGATTTCCCGCTAACCGTTCTTATCTTGTATTAGTGGTTTTTATTACCCTGTAAGTATTTTTGCTGCATGAGAAGAGTGAGCTGACTTTCCCCAGATAACACTGATGTGGGTCACGCGTCTGTAGTGGGAAGCAATCTCGCTTCCAACGCTAGCAGTATTTCCCTCCCTGCGGGATGGAAGAGCTTGGGCTGCTGCTGCCTTGTGTTTTATTCACTGTGTGCAAGGGCTGTCAAAAGGCAGGATTTCCAGGTAAGGGAAAGTTTTCAAAAACAAGCAAACATCACCCTTTCCCCAGCCTCCAGAGCATCAGGAAATGTTCGCTTTGGGGATATCAACATACAGTTTCCAAAAGAGAATGTGCTCCCGCACCTTCCCAGCCGTGAAACTAAGCTGCTTGTCGGCTTCTCTGCCATTACTTTTCAGACTTACCCTTAACATCACAGGCCATGGTTCGGTTTCTATTATATAATACAAAATAGTGATATCAACAGCATAATATCTTTTTTTTTTCTTATCAATAAAATTCATTTCCTACTTCTTTATCCGAGGAGCTACTGCAGCTGTCATGCGCACTAAATACAGACAGCAGCTTCAGAATTCAAACCTGACTCAGAATATGTTAACTTACCGCTATACTAAGCCTGAAGATGAAGGCAGGCAAGATAATAAGTATTAAAAAAGCAAACTTTTTCCAAATTGTTTGAGGTGACATAATGCCAATTCCACAAAATTATATTTATAGTAAAGCTAGCTGATGTTGTAATCATTAACTTTACTGTGTCAAGGGAATCTAAGCTTTTATTTTTAGCAGAAGCAGTTTTTTATTAAGAGGGTCTCACCATCATCTTTTCTCCATTGTCCTTTGTCATAATAGTTATTATTTAATTTTGTATAATTAGGAAATCTGTGAGAGTGTAACAACTTTAATCATTTCTAGTTTAAACAGAAGATCAGCTTGTATTGGAAAAATCTTTTTTCTGAGATCAAAAAAGAAAGTTTCTTCATGTAGAAGAGAATGTGAAAGCATATCAATTTCTTATAAAGAATACACAAGAAAACATGGAATAGTGAAATGCATACACTGAAGCCAAGGGTTCCATTGGTACCTACTGCTGTCACTGCAACACTGTCGCAGATAGTGAAATCCTGTCTCTAAGCAATGGCAGTAGGCAGTAGTTTACCTCCAGAGTTCAGATTATCTTGTAAAAGGTTGCTACAAGTATAAAAATATCTTAGAGTATGGTCAGTCCTCTGCTCATTATTGGCATATGCTTTTTGTAGTAACTGGCCACGTGTCTGGATTTTTTTTCTAGGGAAATTTTTAATGTGTGGGATTTTTATTTTCTTGATTTTTTTTTTTTTTTTCATGCTATGGATCAAGGGCCAGATCTCAAGTTCAGTGGCTTTACTTTCATCATTTCAAACTACAGAAGGTCTCTTAAAAAGTATGTACAGGAATAATTAGAAAGATGATTTAGGGCTATGCAGAAGGCAGGATAAGTCGCACTAGGGAGGCTATTTCTGTTTTCTACCCTGATATCAAGCAGCGGCATCCTCCTTTTAATCCACTTCATAAGCGGGACAGGCGGATTTACCTGGCTCCACTGCACTTCCCTTTCCTAGCTCACCTTTCCTGGCACTTCCTGGAATCACGACTTGCATCGCAAGTGGCAGGATTCCTTGTACAGAGGAGCTGCCCTTTGTGGGAGCAAAGGCCAAGCGTTTGGGCTCTTTGGAAGCTGATACCTGGCATTTTCTATACTTTGGTCTCTGGTCCAAACTTCAGGATGTTCTATTTCTAAATTGAATTTCCAGCTAAAAAAATTAATGTTTCTCACTGACTGGTCATCCTTGAAAGTTTGTATGCCTTAGAGTTAGAGATGTGAATGATTAATGCTTCTGCTATACTTGACTATGAATCATAGGATGCCCTGATTTTTCTTTTTAAAAGTCTGTGGTGTAGCAAATAAGGTGTTCAGAGGAAGGAGGGAAGGATGGAGGGTAGAATATGACCTTCCTGTTTGTTCCTCTGCAGATGGAATAACATTCCCCCAAGGACATGCTGTTGTGTGTGTTTCCACCTGCTTTTTGAACTGTGAAAATGTGCAGACCTACCTCCTGGAGGTTTCTGTAAATAAATCCCAAAATATTTTTTTGAAGGTGAAGCAATAGACCAAGCTATCAGATAGAAGGAAAGGCTTAATATCATTCTAATTTAGAGCTAGAATTATTTTCCTTCCAAATGTCTAAATCTTTTGGGCATCCACATGCAAAAATTGGATATTCCGGTGGGAAACAGTGTTTGTCCATTTGTGGCCTGTGCTGTTTAAAGCACTTCTGAAGCTCTGTCCAGTGCCACCTTCATGTTGCAGAGAGGTGTCTGCAGTGAGGACCCTTTCTGGCTGCAACTCATAAATTTATCTGGCTTTGACCACATGGGGCATATGTTTCCTGAAATCATCATTCAAAAATGCATAAAGTAATGCGCTTGGAGGTCTTTTGCCTTAGCTGCCAATGTCGTCTGTCCTGTTTGCATCAAAATGAGTTAAAAACAGGTGTGAAAACAACAGGTGTGACTCATCTACCTAAATGCAGGTATCTAGGCAGCAGTTGAAATGCATTTCCGCAAACGAACGCCCACATTGATCCATGATTTATCTCCTCTGTTGGTGCCTCACCACTCGTACAGTGGAAGCTCCGCAGCCTGTCCTTCCTGCAGGCAGCGTCTTGCTGCTCACTGCCTCCTGATTCAGGCACCTGGAGAAGGGTTGTGGCTCCCAGCAAAGGGAGATGCTCTGGTATCAAAGGGATCATGCAAAAGGATTGCGTAAGGAGCAAGGCATTTTTCCTGTGGCCATCTCTGGCTGCCTGCTGTCCCACACCTAAATCTGAAACTCTGCTTTTTAGCGAACGGGAGGAACTGGAAGTTGCTGCGGGCTGTGATGAGTTGGAGCCAGGATGAGGGATGGCAGCTTGTCCTTCCCGGCCCCCAAGGTGGGCAAGTGCTGCACTTGCCTTGCATGTGCTGCACTGAGCAGAGCCTGCTCGCCTGGGAGGCAGCAAAATAGTAGCCCTAATGGCACTAATAAATTGGCCCTGCCGTATTTCCTCAGTGATCGGGCAAGAAGGATTTGCCATTAGTCTTCCTCATCTGGTAGGGGAAAAAGTGTTTCAGCTGATGCTGTTCTTGTCATAAATACTGAGATGAAGCAGGAGAGCACATTTTAATTAAAAAACATCATTTTCAGACAGTCTTTTCTGAGATTAATCCATTTTTTGCTGAAAATTTTGGAATGAAGCTTTCACACACAAATATTAAAAATCTGTGAACTGTTGATTGCCCGTGAATGGAGAATTAAGTAGTAGCTTTGAGGGGCATGAAATTATTCTGTTTTGCTCTGTTAACTCGCTTTTGACTTTGCTGTGGTGCAGTGTTAAAATGTTTTAATGTGAGCACAATGGACAATTTCTCTTACAAGTATTTTGCGTAGACTTTGCTGAGTAACAGAGATCATGAAAGACTACAAGAGAGTCTCCCACTGAGTGCATGAGGACCACATTTTGTGTCTCTAACATACTGTGATCATGGTTTACTGTTAATTGCCACACATGGCGAATATGAACTGCTGTGCATAACTGTACGTGTTGTCTGTATAAGAGTATAACAAAATATAAAATTTGTAGCTCTGCACCTTGTTTCTTACTTTTGGTGCATTATTTTAGAAATATGTCATATGGTGGAGCTTTTTTTTTGTACAGTATTCTAAATGGAATTCAGTGCATTACAAGAAAGGGAGAATTCTAATTAATTAATATGAATAATTTCAAGATCTATTTATGCACTTACGGTAAAATGTTTTATGGACAGCCTGGATAGTAAATTATTGACTGGCTAATCAAGTTCCTTTTGTGCTCAGTTACTAAATGATAAACCACAGTTTGTTCAATAACAGATATTGTGAAAATGCATTGTCAAGGGTAACCAGCTGCCCAGCAGCCCTAGCAAACTGAGGGCATCTCAGAGAAGCTTTTCTTGGTGATTTCTGCCTTTTTTTCCAATCTGTTGCAGTAGTTTAAGCTGTTATATGATAAACAATGTACACTTACTAAACTTGGTGCATTTTTTTCATGGCATTTTCCTCATCTGGTCGCCCGTCCTGTGTATTTCTACAGGATCATGTTTTCACTGTTTTGCATCACTTACCTGCATGAAGCATAGAAGTTGCTTTCCTGTCTCTTTATTCATTTCCCCCCCGCCTTGGCCACGTGAGCTCCTAATAACTTAGCCAAAGCAGCTAGTTTTGAAACTCTAGATATTACCTTAATGAAAGAAAAGCACACAAATATTCTTTTGGGGACTTGAAAACAGAGTTAACAATTCAGAAGATCACTAATGCCTGTGATTGTGATAGCACAGGTGAACTGTCCTTATTCCAAAAGTACCTACAGTGCAGCTCTTCTAATTAGAGTGTAAGGAAGAAATAAAGAAAAATCTGACCTGAAAGCGGCCAGGCCAAGCCGTATTCATAGCATAGGCCCAGCAGTACGTGGTGTTTCTCCTCCAAGGATATGAGTCAGCAACTGGGAGATCTAATATGCCAGAGTAAATCATCCAGAGCCTATTAAAACTTAAGAAGATGTAGTTAAACATTTATATGGCCTAAACATTTATATAGTCTAGTGAAACCATCACCTTATGAAAGATGTCGGTAGACCAACAGTAACAGCAATAGCAGTGACCCATTAAACTGGTAACTGAAACGGCCAATATGCCGCTGATTGCGAGATATGCTGCATGTTTCTGAGGTATGGTATGTGGCACTCCAGGCCTTTTTTCTTAAACTTAATGAATACATTCATGGCAAGTGCATAAAATCAAAAGGTCTTTAGTGCTAACAAAAGCAAGAAACATGCAGAAGTTAATAACTGTGAAGTAGATCAATATCACAAAGTTCAAATGTTGATTTGAAATCTTCCCTGTAAAGAAACCTGTGCAAATTTCAACTGATGAAATGGACAACTTGCCATATTTTCTTGCTACACTGTTGCTTAGCTCTTATATGATTATATTTTATGACTATCAAAACCTGAACAGTTCAGATTTCTTCTGTGGCTTGAAGATAACCTATCTTACAAATATCTGCAGCTGTACAAGCGCACTCAAGTTGGGACACTGTCTGATGTCACCTTTTGGTGACAAAGCAGTCCAATAACGTGCACAAGGGGAGCCAAGAGCCCCTGAAAGGAGGCTGGCCAAGCAGACAGAAAAACGAGCGTGGTGCAAGCGCGTGCCATATGTGTTTTGATAGCTGGGATCGCTGGACAGCACAGGCTCGTCCCCTTTTGGGACTGAATCCTCAACCTGCACAGTAAATGCTTTATAAACAGTTCCCTGATGGAGAAGCAGGTTGCATGTATGCTTCCTTGCTCAACCAGAGCAGATAATTCTCTGACTGGCCGCTCTCTCTGGGTTGCTGGGCTTTGTTTAGCAGTATCCATTTGCCAGTAGCCCTAAGCTGGCAGCAGGCAGGGAGCAGAGCCGGCTCCCCTCATCCTCGCTGGCAGCACCCACCTGGCAGCCTCTCTGCAAGGGACTGTGTAGGCAATTTGCTGAGGTGAATGTCCTGATCTCCTTCATTTCAAAGCACAAATTGCAGAGTGACTTTCCAGGGCAAAATGCTGATGTGAGGAAATGTAAAGGTTACCAGTAGATGAAGGGAAGAGGCTGAGTTTCAACAGATGAAAAAGGAGCTAGAGGTACATATGTGTGGCTCCATTAAAAATCCCTGCCTCAGGCCTTTTTTTTCCCCTGCTTCAGAAATTTGAATGGATAAGGCAATCTTGCTGTAAAGAGAACTACAGAGGTAATCATATACATGTGGCTGAATGAGAATTTAAAATAGTGAATGGCCAATGGCTATTTAAATGACAGACCAGAAGTTGGGTTTGACTAAATATATCAATCTGATAGATGAAGACAGTGTTGTTAAAACCAACAGTGGAGCTTTTGTACAGTTCAATCGATATCTCTTCTTGCCTTGGCTCTCTACATCAATTGAAGAATATGTTTTAACAGAAATGCAGTGTATGTCTCTGAGTACAGGAGGTATTTGTATTTCTTGCGGTAACAAATGTACTGCTCCTTTGAAGATATATGTAAGCTGATTTTTTTTTTTTTTTTTTTTTTTTTATCTTAGTAAATGGGAAAGCACAGTGGAAGAGCTGAAGTAAGAGAAGCGGTGGTAGGGCATTTGCAAGCGAATCAAACAGTAATCACATCTTGTAAGCTAAGGCACAGGGGTATCTCAGAATGACACCTCAGATACATCTGTGCTCATGCTGTGGATATGGCCTGAAAGGGGAGTCAGTTGTAGGAAATAGGTGAAACGGTTATTAAGATTACTTCTGAAAGCCAAGATCTCCTGTTGGTAAAGAATATATTCTAGTAAATGCTTTTCATTTACTTTCAGAATACATTTATGAGAAAAGGAAAAAAATATTTTTCAACATAGTGACTGGAGTGAGACATCTTTGCTGCTGGGGCTAGTGGTAACTGTGTGAAGTTGCACAGGTGAAAGGAGTACATGGTCCAGTTTGGGTTGTGAGGCTACATTTGAAATGAAGAAATGCATTCTTTCTACTCAAGTGAAGTCGTACACTTCTCAGTGACATAGCTGGCAGGGCACTTAACTTTGCAATACAGCATTGCAGGGGTAGCTAGACCTCCTGCTGGAGGCTTGCAGTAGGCCATAAGGAGCCGGCACTCAAACTATACCTGGTTGTTGTTATCAAGCACGCATTTGGTAGCTTGAGGTTTGTTCATCATCTGGCAGTTTTGAAGGCTGTCAGCTCTGTTGCATGGTGGCTGCATGGCTTGCCTTTTGGGTAGGGGATGTGGTTTCCTGTTGTCAATCTGCTGCTGGCCTGGGAGATGCTTCCCAGCACAATTTCTTCCAGTTTGAAGTTTGATGGGAGAAGGAGACAAGTGAGAATATGAGTTTCTATGAAATTTTGGCCCTTTTTTTTTTTTTTTTTTTGTCAGTGGTAAGTATGAATCAAGTGGCTTAGGGTTTGCGTCTGTTTTTACATGCAGTGTTAGATTGTTCTCACAACACTTACATCACTGTTCACCTTAGCTTTCGCACAACACGCCCTTTGCCTACACTTACTCATTGGTATGTTCATTTTCCATTTATATCCACAAAGTTGTGGTCTAACCACAAAACAACGGAACCTTTGCTCCAACTCAAAATGTAGACTGATTTTATGTAGTCTATAGCTTACTTTGTATCCACCATATTTAAAAATACTTTAGAAACAGAAAGGCTGGATTTATTTACTGGTTGATCTGACCATACTAAGCATGTGGGAGAAATAATGACAAATTCCTTCCTTGGGCAGACTGATTGCAAAATATAATCTTCAAAAATCGATTTTTTTTTTAAGTTTTTAGTAAATTTATGTTTCTCCAAATTAAGCTGAAAAATTGCCTGACATGAAAATAATTCTTCTAAGTAAATTTCTGCCTCAATGCCTGCAATAATATCAATGTAGTTTTCATGAATATGTTTCATTAAGAGGATTTTCATTAGGAATAAGTATAAAAATTTGTTAATATGTCAGACTCTGAGAATGCCTGTAATTGCATCCGCAGCCTTTTTGGAACTGTCTATTTTCTCCTCTTTCTTTCTCTCTGTGCCTGCATTAATAAATGCTTCAAAACTGCCTGTTGAGTAGTAGTTTGGCACTCTTCACAAATTAAAAAGAAAAAAGCAATTAATGTTTTCTTCATGTTTGTTCAATCCTTTAATCTTTGCTTGCTCTACTACTTAGCATATTATCCTGCGTTTTTTTTCCATAAACAAGTGCTGAAGACGTAGGTCTGTGCGCAGATGGTTTCCAGGCATGAGGCCCTTGCCTTACCAATGCACTCTGCCAGACTTTTGCTGTGGCACATGGCAGTTTGGAGCTCTCTTCCCTTTCTGACTTCCTTTCCCATTGCTGACACTCACGTGGCTTTAGCTGGGTCCTAGCATCCAGTCTGAGCTTGCTGCACCCACCACTGCACCAGCTTGTGACGGCTCTCCAACCTCACCAAATACAGACACCACCACAAGCAGGACCCCAAGCTGCAGGAAAGGCAACGTTCAAGCAACGGATTGTGGATCTTTAATGCTTTTGGAGGGCAGGTCTCTCTAAGGTAAGATCTGACTCTTGGTTAATGAATGTGTGGACGTCCTTGTTCTTTTTGTGTTTGAGAAGTCCCTGCTCTGTGTGCCTTCAAAATTTTGCCTGAGCTCTCTCAAACTTTGCATGTTAGTGACATCCCTGAGACATCAGGAGAAATTATAAAAGTAAAAGCTGTGGAGATTTGAGCATTATTATCCTGGTGAAGGATGAAATCCAGAGAGAACCTGGACCTAGGGTTAATACATAGATTTCTTCCTTGAGGTTACTGCTTATGTTATTCTTTATCTCAAAACTGTTCACTAGTGAACAGAATACCTTCGAAGAAAAGGTTTAAATTTTGATTAAAATATTATTTTTACTGTCTAATAAGGTCTTTCTGAAATTCATGAATTTATTTGCCAGAGGTGATCGTGATTAAATTGTTGTCACTGAAAATACTGCTTTAGTAATCTTTCCAAAAGGACAACCATGCATCCCTATATTTTATCATACTCCATTCCGTTACATTTAGGAACAAATTTTTCTCATAAATATTCCTGTAAATTCTGTAGAAAATAATTGAACAGCATTCATAAGAGAGGTGGTTGGTACTTCATTCCCCAAAAGTTCTTGATAATAAATTTAATATTTTAAGAAGAAAAGTCTTGTTAGGAAATTTTAGGCTTCAGTAATTTGGCTGAAAAGTAGCACTCGACAACTGGAAATTTTCTGTGATGAGGTCCCGCTTTTTTTTTTTTTTTTTTTTTTACTTTTTTTTTCTCCAAGTAAAATATTGCTTGGATGAATAAATCAAAAATAATGTTACTGTAGGAAACTGATTACATGGGATTTTCTAAAGGACATATACAACGGGTATCATTAAAATGTACATTCTTTCTTTATTGAAATGCGTGTAACACTTCACAATAGGGCAAAGTTATAAATATTAGAGAATGTTTGATTTTTGCTTGTTCTAAAATGTCTCTGTATTTTTATTAGGAGATAAGCTTCCACAAAACTATTAGCCAGTGTCTGGGAAATACATATAGAAGAAGCAGTTACTGGAGAAAAAAATGTAACTTAACAAGGAGATCATCTTCAAATGAGGCAAGTGCAAAAAAAGTATAATTACAGATTTTTCATTGTGAGAGTTCTGTATTTCAGTACTTCACATCTCAAGAGATTTGCAAAGGCAAAGAACCTCAGAGTAAAGCAGACAAAAGTTCAGTCTGGAATTGTGTGGTTTGTCACGGCCGCAGATGGGCTCATAAAATGTGCTTGTGGTTTTATTCCTTCAGTGGCAGTGTCCTTTTGGGCAGGTTCACTAAGAGAAATGGTTTCAGCAGAAAATGTTTGTTTCCAGAAGCAGAGAGGCAGGAGATAAACACAGAGAAAAGCTAATCTAAGTAGATAAGGTTTCACCTCTGAAAGTTTATGCACCTAGCTTGAAATATTTGAATAACCCATGACAGTTTTATGTGCTCAGATTAGGCAGGTACTTAATTCTACTGGCCTGTAGGCTTAATTTAAGTACCTGCACATAGTAATTTGGTAACAGGAATCTTAGTGACTTGAATATTTTGAAAATAGGAACTCTGCAAACATTGTCCTGGCTTTGGAAATTTCTTATAGTATTTTTTCTGGTTTGATAGATTGTATCTCATAGAGTAGGTGGTTTGATAGCCAGATAGAACCATAAAAGTTGGCAAGGTTTCTTTGCCCATAGTGAAGAGATGTCATGTAATTGGGATCCAGTATCACTGAATTGTTGCCCACCTGTTTCCCCTTATTCCTGTCTCTTACCCTTCCTCATGTGTCAACAAGAATTATGATGTGGCAATTTTCCACAACTACTTTCTAGATATATCATCAGTGTTCTTTGTATGCTTGTGTTGAAATTAAAATAACATGGAAGTTAAAAATCAACTTCTATTGTAAACATTAAACCGATTATTATTATTTTTTTTACATTGGGTAGTTAGGGCACCATTTTAATTCATGATTTATTCTTCTTCAAGTAGAAATATGTATTCTGGTTTGATTTCATTTCAACTCTTGGTTTTAAAAAAATGTAATAAATTCCTTTTTTTAGAAAATAATTTCGCTGGTGGAAACAATCATGTAATTTTCAAGGCTAAGATGAACTCAGATGAACAGCATTATTTCAGAAGTCTTATTTTTCCCTTGACACTGAGGAATGTGAGACCCCTTGTTGTTGAATGCTGGTCACAATAATTGCAGAAGACTGGAGACTAAGCACCTGGTTCATGTGGTTGACAGCTGGGTGTGAAGTGGATGAACGTATTTGAGGAGCTGGGAGAGAAAGGTGGTGTCTTGTGGGCGTGATCACTGACGCAAGAAGCTGGTGGCAGAGGTAGTGCAGGAGGGCTCTGGGCAGCACCATGGGAGTGATGCGCAGATGCTCTCCGAAGCCTGGTGTGTAACGTGCTTCTGCAGATTGCCACATAATCCTGTGCGTTTGAATGGACCTTGCATGAGGCCCCTGCTTGGCCTGGGTCTTTGCAAGCACCTTAGTGGAGCAGCACAGCTATGCGGAAAAGGCAGAGGAAGATGTTCCAGACCCAAAGGGAAGTAGAGACCAAAGCCTAACCCACCTGAAGAGCGGGTCCCAAGGATCTCTACTGGTGAAACACACCAGAGACCTTGCAGAGACGGTGAGAATCAGATCACCCCAACCACCTGCGTTTTTGCAGACACTCAATACTCACGTTTCGATACCAGATTTATGTAAAATTTATTTCACCCCTAATTATAGTTCATTAAGCCTAGGTAAATTGACAAAGGAGGACAGATTATTAAGACCCATATGGCAATGCTAGGCTGATACAGAAATCTGTGAATAGAAATGAACATGCTGTAAATTTCCCTTTCAGCAAGAAGAGGATTGCTCCCTTTCAAGTTAGGGGTTTATTTAGCCTCCTAAAAGTTATTTTTACATGATGATCATTTTCCCAGTGAAAATTTGATAGCAAAGTAATGTAAAAATAAGGACTATATAAAGACAAGTCTACAAGGAACACCTGAGGAATGTTTAGCATTAGTTATTTTAAAATGTGCCCTGTTTTGCATCTCTGAGGTGTTGCAAGGCTTTTATTTGGATCAGACTTAGCAAGAGTAACAAATTCCAGTGCTACAATATGGCATTTAGGGAGAAACAGAAGGTTTACCTACACTTTAATTACACCCAACCGTTATAATTAAAAGCATTTTAAACAGTAGGTAAACAATGAAATAAATTCCTCCATATAGTAACATTAAATAAGCAGAAAATGTTCTTTTCTTTTCTTATGGCCAGATAACAATGAACCAATTATTCTTTACTGCTTTCCAGGAGGGTTTCTCATTGTACAGAGAGGCTTAACATCTGGATCAAAGCTTGCACAGTTTTTAATGAAGTCCTTTAGCTCTTGGAAATTATCAAAAAAAAGCATCTCCTGTGGAAAACAAAGATTAGCTGGATACCATGCTGAGCAGCGGATGTTTTTCTTGGCTTGCTTATCACAAAACTCGTTCCATAGTGTATAGTGTAAGCATCTCCAGGCTTCTGTCCAGTAAACAAAGTTTATTTTCTTGTAAATCAGAACATACTGCAGCTTCTTGGTCTCCTTTAAGGATGAGGGAATTGGGCCAAATGGTGGTTGTGAACATGAATTCTTTGCATTGCTCCAGTTCCATAGAGGATGTTCCCCTCCATGCAGGTGACGTGAAGTAGGCTGAGAAATCTTTTGTCTCTTTCCCCGGGCCCTGCTACGCTAGACATGTCAGCACAAGCAAGGATTAAGCCGCAAGGGAAGGCTGCCGGCGAAGCCCCGAGCATACCTGCCTAGGCGCCAAGAACAGCACTGCCCCAGGGCACCACCAGCCCACAGGGGCCTTCCTACCCGCCGCAAGGGGCCTAGTCAGCTCAGGGAAAAGAAAAAAAAAAAAAACTCTTTAAATGTTTAACATGAGTTTGTATGGGCTTTCTCCTGTCTCCCTTACAGTGCACTCTGACAGGCGGGATATGAAACCTGCCCTTGTACTCGCTGAACAGTGTCAGAGGCTTCTTCTCAGAGGAAGAGACCAAGGTCAAGGCTCCCTGCAGCCACCTGGAGGACCATGCACCAGAGAGGCCACAGCGGTGTCTGCTGCGGGAATTGATCATGCAGTGATTTCAATATTGCCTCCAGCCTTGTTCAAACAATGTAGATCTTTTCCAGTATGACTCCAGATAACCCTGCCGGGTCACTAGTACACGTGGAAAAGCAGCCTCTTGCTCCTTGGTAGAAAGCACCTGAGGAGGCTGTGAGCTGATCCTTTCCTTAGATCGCAGATTTTATTCCTAAATCACTGATTTGCTTCAGGGCTCCTTAGCAAGTCACTTCAGTTCTCTATTTCCAACTACATGGTGGCTTACCACAGACACATCTGTCTACATAAGGGCTTTCTATAGTGCACACACCCATTGCAAACAAGTATTGATAGTGGCTGCTCCAGGAGTGGTCGGGCTCAATAAATCTCCGACTGTGTGAGTACCTTTGACTTGAGTGGAAGGAATAAGTGATATGAGAAAGGCAATTATGGCAGTGGCCTCTTCTGGAGCAATGAATCATTGTGCTCTTAAGAATGTCCCCTTCTGCGACCTGTTTAATGGGATAAGCTAAGGTATGCTGCAAGAATAAAGCAACAAAATCTTTGTTTTTCCTTTCTATATGATCTTTTTAATGCTTTCTTTTTAAATTAAAGTATGGAAGCAGAAAAACACTGAGAGGGACTTTCCTATCTTCCTAGCAGTTATACCCACACTAGTGAACATCATGGCCCTGTGCCTCCCAATAGATTAACTGGCAAAATGGAATTACATTTGACAGGTTCATTTCTATATTACTCCAATTTTCAACTAAAGACAAAATTGATTAAGAAGAGAAAAGATCTAGTATGGAAAGAGTTATAGCTGTGTTTCTGTGCTGGATTCCCAGGATTAATCTAGGCTTGACATTGATTGCAGGAAGGGAAAAGGTACTTCTGTGCCTCCTTCCATTCATGTTTATAAATAAAAGCATTGATGTAGTAGGAATTTTAACGCATTGGGTGTATAAATTCATATTTTGGGACAACTGCAGCTGTGCAACAAAGGAATAAAAATATTTAGTAAGAGGCACATGGGAATGGTGCATTTAAGGTGAATGATTGGGACAAATACAGCCATTCTGGAGAGAAATTGTTTTTGTTAGTAAAGCATTTGCATGCACTTGCTATTTATAGAAGCATATGCACTTTTTTCACAGTAAGCATACAGAGAGACACATACAGGGACAAAAGCATCCACCTGGCTAAATGAGCAAACTTACAGGTGTTGTGGAGGGAGCACAAGTGACAAATGAAAGAATTCACTTAATCTGTGCCAGTCCTTTTAGTTTCTGTTCAGTGCTTTAAATAAAAGGCATCATGGCTACAGTATAGTTATGGGTTTGGTTAATTAGCCATGTTGACAAAGCAGATTGACTGTTTCAGAGGTCAGCTGGAACAGAGTAAGTAGTATTTTGTGGCTTTTCAGGTGTGTGGTGTAAATGAAGTAACACAACCCTTCCATATAGGGGAATGCAATAAGAAATTAAAAGATTCTGCAAGGAAATAAATTGTTAATGTTTTGAGAAAGAATGCAGCTGCAGAAAAAGCAGAATGAGGGATATATCAGAATTGTTAATCTAAATGTTTCTCATCTCTCTGTGAGGCCAGTCAGTCTTACAAATTACCTTTTTTATTTTGTTACGTTAGAGTCCTGTAGCAAGTCTCTCAGAAAAAAAAAAAAATCGATGTAAAACTTCTTAATATTTCATGGATTACACATCTTCTAACCTGTCTTTTATTTCATTTTTATGAAAATTACCCTTCAAAATTAGTTTTTTTCATCTCAGGAAGACTTATATCTTATGCGTGTTAATTTTTTTAATTATCTTGATTTATGCATAGTTATGACTAGAGAAAATTCCAGCTTGGATTTCCAAAACAGCCCCTATGACATATATGGCTTTTAAAGGATATTGCAATGTTGCATATCTTCCACAAAAGACCATTTGGGATGGTCTTTGAAATCTTTCCACACAGTGGCTTGAAGGTGACTATTTTCAGTATTGTTTTGCTTTTTGCAAATGAGCTTAATTCTATGGGAATACTGGTTGCATGCAGTTCAGATATTAATTTCCCTCCCTCAACCTTTCTTTACCTCTTTCTTAACAGATGGTGTTCTCTCCAGTGAAACAAGTGGAATGATTTCCTTTTACAGGATAAAAACTGTAAGTGAGAAATGAGACATGAAACACTGATTCATGGTGGGAAGTGGTAGAGATTAAAATACCTTTAATAAACATTTTAGTTGGTTATCACTACAAGTTTTATGTTTGCAATGTTTCAACATTCAGCAACAGCATAGTGCTATGAAGCCTGGCATAGGGTATTCCAGACTTTGCATTTTTTTTTTCCCTTTTGTCTCAACCCTGACCATTTTTCAGCGATAGTATTGTGGAAAGGAAATACATTTTTTTCTGATTTTTATGTTGTTGGAACTGTTACAATATGGAAATTGGAGATAGCCTTGATGGCTGTGGTGTTCTGTTATACTGAATAACCAGGCAAATATCTAAACTTAAAGCAGGCATTTATCACAGACTACTAGGCTATCTAATCACTAACAGCTAGAGAAATCAATACTAGTAAATCAGTTTAGCCAAGTGATGTTCATGCAAGTCTGGTACTGTGTTTTTGGCCCTGATGCCTGTGAGCTTTGATGTTTCTCAGCATCCAAGGTCAAGATGGTTGCTCATCTCACTCCTTCTAATAGTTTTTAGTCAAGATCAGGTTCCAGAATTAAATTTCTGTACCATTTTTATGCAAGCAAGCAAGTGTTGCAAAGCATTTTACTTCGTACCTTAAGTAAAGCAGGAAACCATGTCCTGGGTGCAAGGCAAGCAGGATACAGCTCACTCGTAGGCCACCAGCAGTCCTCAAAGCATTTTTTGGCTGGCACTGTCAAGTTAGGCTCCTATTTCTAGTCCGAATTAAGTCTATGAACATCTAAGCATATATGTAAGAGATTTCTAATTAAAATACCAGAAGGATGAAGACCAAAGCAACTGTGAGCCCTTATTCAGGCCTGAGGACATCTGAGGGTGGGAGACTGACACCTGAGAGAAAAGGCAGAACGAGCCCAGGAAGCTGAAGGCAGATGCAGGCACTCCAGCAATGCGGGCTGAGGCGCACTCACCAACAGCACTGATTGTCATTGCTTCATTACCTTTTGTCATGGTTCATGCTATATCTTTTGTCTAGGTACGTGTTTTATCTTGGGAAACGCTTTTAGCATATGTGTAGTATAGTCATTGCTAGCTTTATCCCTTTTTCATTTAGACAGCGCTTTCCCCAAAATGCTTCCACTTGTGCTGGTTCAGTGAGTTGCTTCATCTCCTGCACAATGGGTCTAAATTGTCTGAATTTTTTGAGTGTGTCCTGGAAAAAGGGCACACTTGCAAAATCAGAAGCTTTCAGATCAGGTATTCAACTCTGCCTAGTACCAAGAGAGGCTAGAAATGTTTTACTGGTGTATTTGATTAATTTTGATATCTTTTCTTCTATCAAGAACTTAGAAATACAGAACTCTGTGAAAGTGAATGAAAAGTCCCATATTTGTAAGGCTGGTGAAGCTCTGGTGTACAATCAGATCATATTTGGAGCAACAATTAACATGAAGATGAAATTGGATTATTCTTCATCCCTTATGCAGTTCCCTCTTTCCCAGTAATGGATTTTGATTTATTTAATGATGGGGGCAAAATTCTCTCCTCTGTATCATCCAGAACCTCTTCACATTTTCCACTAAGGGAAGGAGTGGGATGGTAAGATTTGCATTATGTTTACTTGTGATTTTTCATCCATTGCAACTGAAATTCAAGAAACTCTGGCAGGAATAGCATGTTCACTGTGGCTGTTTGTTTTCCTATATACAAGTTCATAAACCAATAAGACTATATAAATATGCATATATATTATATATACACAGATAAGAATTATTTCATATATTATGTTACTAGCTGGATCAGAAGTAGCTGGAGGTAAAGTAAATGATCTTCCACTTGTAAGAATACAAATGAGTTAGGCAAATTTTCCCAGCTGGGAAAGTTTCTACTGTGTATTTTTGTCATTGTGTCATTCTTGTCAAAGAAGAATTGCAGAGAACTCTAATGTACTCTGAATTCATTAGTAGCTGGTAATGAGTCTATGATTCTACCAAATGCCCCCCAAACAACTGCCGCGTCTGTATACATTTGTCTATTTTAATATTCTTTCTGTAGCTCTCCTAGGTCAAATACGTATTCATCACACATCTGCCTGGACTTGCTGACAAGTGAAGCTAGTAATGTATGCACCAGTTTGTGCTTTACTGAACTTTAGTTGTATGCAAGTTTGTACATGTAGTTCTCATTAGAAAGAAAAAAAAATGACTTAAGCTTACAATAAATCTTTCTATTTAGCTTCCTTATTTTTATTCTGCTTCCTTTCATTATTAATAACAACTTTTTATTGATGTTACCATAGGAATGGAGAATGCCACTCACCACACCATGCCAGAACTCATTTTCTATCCTATTTGCTTAGTTACCCAAAAGCAAGCAGTGCTTACTAGAGATCAGTGAATAATTGAAAGCAGCTGAATTATTTGGCTAGTTTATTTTTTTGTGTGCAATATTCTTGCATCTGGACAATTTTATGGAAATTATTCTTGAAAATGTGCTGAATTTTAAAAGCATCAATGAACTTTCAGAAAGAAAAATAATCAATGAACTTAAAGAGAAGGAAAGATAGGAGCCTGAATTTATCCTTATGTTCTGATATATATCCTTATGTTCTATTCCTTATGTTCCTTTCTTTCACAATGATTTCTGACTAATCCATGATACATACGTGTTGTAATGAAACTCAGTTAGGCATAAACCATGTGCTGTGCAACTTTGATGTTATTCTCAAGAGCTCAAACTGTCAATAGAACTTAAGGCAGTGCTGTATTGGCCTATGGCCATCTAGAACTGAGCTGAGTCATTTTACCATGATATTATAATTTATTTAATCTTGAAATACTAAATAAGTGGGAAAATAAGAAGTTCCAGAACCATCTAGTAATTTCATTTGCAATGCAAATATTAAAAAGTTAACTCTTCTAAAGAAAAAAAAAAAGTTTGCATTGCATTTGCATGGCCACATTTATATTATGGCCATGATTAAAAACAGTGAAGGAAGGAAAGTAAGGAAGAAATCTTTACATAAATGTAGGATTCTGAATCTACGTTTTGGTGTTTTGAATAAGTGCATTGATTTTATACTGTACCCAGCACTTGATGATTTCCTCAGGGCAGCATTTTAAGATTTGCTTGCCTATTTTCATATAGTTTTTCTACCTCCTTAAAGAATCTTTTATTCAAGAATGTTCTCTATGATGTATAGTCTTTTTGCATTTAATAGTCCTTTTGTTTGCTTTTATATAGTGTATGTGTAGCCAGCATCCATATCTAAGAGTTAAGTCTTAGAGCAATATAGGAAATAAATAACTGGTACAGCTTTTACAATGAACTTTTTCACAATTGACAAGTTTCTTCAAGAGATAAACAAATCCTGTATTTCCACATAAACAGACTGTATAACTCAACTTGTAATAGCACCATCTGGAGACACACTAATGTACCCGCATTTGAGCGTGCAAGCAGCATACTTCATTATTCAACGACACAAGTGCATTCAGGTTTTTGCATGGATATTGCATATGCAAAATGACTCCAGTATCTTTTCCCACTTCTACCTCAGAACTCCAGAGTTCCATGCATCTCTCAACATATTAAACTTCTTTTTTTTTTTTAAATCCACCTCAAAGTCTTAAATTAGATCGTTAGCCATTGAGTTTTCAGATCATTTCAGTTTTTTGATTTGGTGGGTTTTGCCGTTCGGTAATTGATTGTCTGGCTATGCGTGCAAAAACCTTTTTCCCAGTGTGAACAGGAAGACCTAAGATAAACATAGGGTGTTTGTGGTCCAACAGTGGGATGGTAACAGCACTTTGGAAGTAGCCTTTGCGTGGTGTAAACAGGGACTGCTTCATTGATCGAGATTTTTTTAACTACACTTGAAAAGGTTTTGATCAAATACCTATTTAAAAAAAATCCCAAAGTTCAATGCACACTTGGGTATCAGATCTTCCTCTTTACCTGTGCTTATCTGTTCATATGTCCTCATTTAAATTAAAAAATATTCAGTTTGACCCAAAGAGTGAAATCAGTGCAAAACTCTTGATTTTGGCAAAACTGAAATGAGATTGTATATTATGGTTTCTTGTGCCTTAGCAATGGTAGTGCTGTTCACAAAATGCATATATCATAGAATCATAGAATCCTTAAGGTTGGAAGGGACCTCTAGAGATCATGTAGTCCAACCCACCCTGCACACGCAGGATCACCTAGAGCTTGTGGCACAGGACTGTGTCCAAGTGGGTTTTGAAGATCTCCAGAGAAGGAGACTCCACAACCTCTCTGGGCAGCCTGTTCCAGTGCTCTGGCACCCTCACTG
>JAWLRI010001044.1:483635-517046 GCA_034781795.1 Crypturellus tataupa
TCACAGGGCAGATGTTCCAGGCCCCTGATCATCCTCGTGGCCCTGCGCTGGACTCTCTCCAGCAGCTCCACATCCCTGTTGTACTGTGGGGCCCAGAACTGGACACAGTGCTCCAGGTGTGACCTCACCAGGGCTGAGTAGAGGGGCAGGATCACCTCCCTCGACCTGGAGAGCTGGAGACGTTCCTCTTAATGAACCCCAGGATCTCATTGGCCTTCTTGGCCCGAAGGGCACACTACTGCCTCATGGTTGTTTATGGTATGTGTATGGTTTATGGTATGTGTATTGTTTATGGTATGGTATATATGATCAATAATTTATCATATGCACCATAAACATGAGTAAAAACTCATAAAATTCATGCTCACCTGAGCAGAGTGCACCATGGTATTAGCATTGTTCAGGAAATGTGGGTTTCTACATGGTGGAGCATGGCAGAAATCTACTTTCCTCTGGCAGGTTCTGGAACAACTTTGAAAGACACTGGGTGAAGTTTAACACGTTTGCTGTGTTTATGTGGCAAAATGCAGTGTCTGATGCTTGTCTTTGATCTTGGTTTCTAAGAAGGGAATGGACTAAAGATCCCTGTTTCACTGACCCTTCCTTGACTGAGCTTGCTGCTTCCCTGCAGCCCTGCTCTGTGTGAATGCCAGATAGCACTTGCCTACCTAAGTCAGCTCATCTGTACTTTTAGTATCTTGTGCAGTTTGTAGAAAGTTACTCTGCTTCCTCTTCTCACTTAGTTTATGCTTATTTTCCTTATTCTTACCTGCATATCTATGGAGCTGAATATTCTGTGATTTAACTGACCTTTCACTACATTCCTGGAAACATCCCATCTGATCGAACTGCTTGGAGAATCCATCCAGTGTCCTCCAGAAAATGGTGGGGACACAAGTTGCGAGATCTAGCAATGGGTGATAAATTCTGATGTACCTAGAGAGGAGGATAGTGTTCATAGCTTTGCAGAAGTGGACCACACGGGCTTGGATGCCTCAGTTTTATACCTTTCCACCCTGATGCTGGGTTTTAATTTCTATTTTAGTGTTGTCTATGAAGTGTTATCCTCTTGAAAGAGTGCATTTGCTGGAATAATCACACTTTCTCTTCCCCTCTGTCAGCTATTAATAGTGATAAATTTTAATTACATATGTAAATAAAAACACTGTGTACTCATTAGTTTAAATATGTTTTTCATTAGGCAAATGAAGTGCTCATTGGATATGATGCAAAGCTAAAAGCAGAAGAATGTTAATAGCATAAAGCAGCTTGGGAAGTATATTTGTCTCTTGATTTTTCTTTTTTTCATGGAAAAAAATTGTTTAAGGGAATATTCTGAGTAATTTTTCTGATACAGACATCTGTTTTCAGAACTGGAAAAGCCGAAGTAACGTGACTGACACATGGATATAGTGCCAAGGCCAATGCATAATTAAAATTTCTACTAAAGTGGAGATAGCAATTTGATTACTATTTATAGCTTTGGTTATTTTGGAGATTGTAGTTGGAAGGAGGTTACAGGTTTTTTTGTGTCTCTTCAGAAGAATCCTGACATCTCTCCATTTTTGATAACTTGAAATATATTAGCCCCAAATTACATCTCTTTATCTCTCTCAGTCATTAACTTTCAAACTCTTTGAACCCAACACTCTAAATAAATTTTTGCTACTTTCAGAGGCTATGCAATTATAGTGAAGATGATGGAATTTTTCAGTTCAGTAACCTGTACTTTCAAGGTTGAAGTATGTTTATTTACATGCTAAGTCATAATTTCTTTCATTTCTGTCCAGAATTTCATATCCAGTTTACTTGCACACAGTCTTTGTCATATTCTCCCACAGTTCTGTTACATGGAAAATAATAAAAAATTTATTGCAGTCACAATTAGTAAATCAGTTTTTGCTTACACAAAACGATGGCCTCTTCTTAATGCTTCAATCTTAGCAAAAGGGTGCTCTGGGGTTGTGACTTTGAAGTTATAGCTTAGAAAAGATTGTCTCTGGGAAAGAGCATGTAAGTTGGGTGGATCTTCGCTGAGGTGGATTCTTGATGTTTATTACGTAGCTGTACATTGCAATACCCAGATGTGTAATGTTTCCCGATTAATATGAGCATCCAAAATAATTTCCCATCAAAACTTGCAGCAACAAATATGCTTTCTACTCACTTACTTTGGAAAGAGAGACAAGATAAAAAAAAGATATATTTTATAAAGATAAGCTTGGCTATCATAGTCTTGGCTATACCTCTGCAGTTCACATTCTATCAAAATTTTATATCAGAGCAGAGTAAAATATTTATATGCAAGATGGACTGAAAAACAAGCAAAGGCTTGACTATAGGGTGGTCTTTTGGAATTAACACAAAACGAAAGCTTCAGCAGGAAATCTAAAGTAATGTCAGTCATCCAGAGTCTTCTTTCACCAAACTTAAGTGTAGCTTGGGGGATCTGTTACAAAAAGAATAAAAGCAAATAGGGATTATGTAGTAAGAGCTATTGTACTTGATGTGGTTGAAAAGAGATTCATAGATTTTAATACCCAAATGACAGCTATGATATCAAATCAAATTTTCTGTGTAACAGACCAGGAGTTTTCAGCTGCTAATGCCCTCATGGAGAACTTAGATTCTGTCTGAATTGGAGCATAGATTTTAAGATTGCTTTCAATCTGGTCTTGGTTGAAAATGTTGATGAAACGGAGACTCTCTTCCATGCTTAGTGTCTGACAACAAGTAGGTAACCACTGAATATTGTTTATTTTATTTCTTCTTGTCTGGCCCATCATTGCATCACGTTATATTTTATCCTGCCAGTGGGCCATCTGAGAGGAATGTGAATTGCAGAGTAGGTGAGAAAAGATAAAGGATGTGTCAAACAGGACTGTTTAGTTTGGTGCTCTGTTTTGAGAGATTATAGGAAGCTGTGATTTAGTACATGATGATATCTTGTAACATAAAATAGATCATGGTCTTGCTTTTGCCCTCACTGCCCTCCAACTTCTGTTTTTCCAGTCTACTATCTTCAAAACAGTATACAGTATAATATAAAACTGATGTTCATTGGGTGTTAGTACTTCGGGTTTAAGTAAACAAAGTAATCAATGACCTGCCAAAATGTTAGCTGGATCTGGATCCATCTACTATCAGGTCTGTGGTCCCATTTTCAAAGAAGTTGATCATAATGGCCCTGCATGCCCATTTATTTATGGAATTAGGTGAATTAGAAAGCAGTCATGACTTCCTTTCTTGCTCTAAATATTGTCTTTACTATTCAGACCACAAGCTCTTGTTCATCTATAATCCATGTAGCCTTCCTCCAAAGTTGTCATTATTCGCAGAAAGTGGTTGGCTTTTATAAACGATTTCTCTGAGTTCCAGACTAACTTCTTTGATTCTCATCCATCATCAGATCCTTTTAGTGATTTCTCAAGAGATTCTCCCTCTCTCTTGCCACAAAATTTCTCTAGGCAGGAGAGGATGTACTTCAGATGCATTAAATCTTGTACATAGATACCTGCACATGCTGACACACTGTAATGTTTCAGTCTCTTCGCTTCCTCAAGAAGCTTATGGCAGCGGTGAGAAATCTGAGGCTATATAATTCTTAAATCAATAGTAAGATTTCAAATATTTTAATTGTAGATTCCTTCAGACTGAATGTTTTTAATGGTAAAATGAAACATGTTAAACAGGTAGATGAGGAAATTTAGGTATAACTCACTTCAGGCTAGTATGTCAAACTTCATCCACATTCAAATTTGCTATCTGATATTTCTCTCAGTAGAAAATGGCAACATGTTCAGGAACCAGTTAATATAGTCTTGTTTATTTATTTATTTATGTACTTTCACGGGAGCTATTTCCAATCTTGCTATTACTCAGAATGAAAATATTGACTGACTTGTTATGGTATAGTTATGGCTTGCTGATATCCTGACTACTACTGGGATTTCAGAATTTGAATGGGAAATGAAACACTCCACAGGAAAAAACTAAATCACCAAATCTTGGTAAGGATCTAGATGGCTACATCTTTCTCCAGTTTCGATTTATTTTGTGCAAACTGCAAATCCTTCTATACCTAAACATTACAGAGTGGTCTGTTTTGTTTGTAAGCCATTTTGTACAATGCAACACCATCAGCAGTGCTCTTGAAGTACAGTCAGCTTTCAAAAATTAATTTTATGATGAGGAAACTGGATTGTATTATAATAAGTAGAGCTAAGAACATAATTATGTGCTGCAGTAACACTAAGGAATGCCAGTAAGAGGAGGGGAAAGAGGTGTGCGGTCCCATACATTTACATAGTAAGTTAACAATCAAGTATATAAAAAAAGAAGGCACTGGCATAAACTAATGCATCTAACTATGATATTTTACCTTCCCTCAGGAGGCAACCGTAATGACTCGCAAAGCAGTATCTGAAAGGCCTGGCGTGAAGTGGTTCAGAGGTGAGCAATGCAAAATGTGAATTATGTGAATTTTGAAAATGAATTGCTTTTCAGCAAAAACAACAGAGACTCCCTGCTTTGTGTGTTTGTTTTCCCCTCCTAGTAGATTCCCAATTACAGTATATGTATCTCACAGGGGTACTGAGCTGGAGATATTTGCCTCTGTTGTTCTAGGATAAATTAAATATTTTCAAGACAGTTTTCTGTCTTTTTTTTGTCTTCAAGCAAGTGATCATCTGTTATGCAACTGTTAGTAGAAATTTCAAGTTAGGAAGGGTCATTCACCAGTGATTATAGACAGTTGTGAGAAGTGAAGTAGGGGGGGAAACAACATTTTTCTGACTGCAAACTGTTATCTTAATGTGTTCCAAGACAAGCAGACAAAGGTATGGTCTGATTTAGATCTGTTTTGTGTTACGTAGTTATAAAGGTTGTCTTGCTACTGTTCCTACCAACTTATATCGCTTTTGACTTGCTGTTTATTTGTATTTCAAGTAGCAGCAGCTGTAGTTTAAGTCTCAATATCCTCGGTCCCACTGTGAAGCCTTTACAATCTATGAGTAACTAAGGAGCGTGAGAATTAGAAGAACTTTGAACCAACTTGATGTTGATGTCCCCATAGAGATAGCAACATACAGGGCGATTACTTAAAAAAAAAATCCATCATGGATCAGGCTTCATTCTTCTGTGTCTCCTCTGATTTTATAACAGATGGATGGATTTTGCCATGCAAAGAAGTATGTAAGATAGGATTCTCTAAAGAGAGAATGAACATCTTTTTTGAGATGAATATCCCTGGTGTTCCGGGAGCTAATGTTGCTTTGAAGGAAGGCCAAACAGAAAAACATAAACATATTTTTCTGGGTGAGCCCAGCAATCTCTCTAGCTCAATGTATGCATCATCCTAGGGGATGTGAGTAAAATTCATGTCTATGAAAATACAAAGAACAACAAATTACTAAGCAACTTGCACAAGCCACTTTAGATCAGTTGTCAGTTTTATGAACTTAAGACTCAACATGCTTTGAACCCCATCTGGCATGAGTAGATGTATGTAAGTCCTCATTCAAAGCATATGGAAAATGACACGATCATTATAATTAACTTTGGAACAAACTCTTTATGCTGTGCCGAACTGTGAGCACACTGCACTGCTGGTGAAGTCAGTGCCAAAGCACTTAAGTGCTTTGCTGTGCCGTGTGTTCAGGCCTTGACAAGTGCAAGTGCACTGGCAGTGGTAGCCTTCTCTGCCGTTGAAATGCAGATTCATGCAAAAAGAAATGCTGTGCAGAAAACTCTCAACAATTGTTGAAGAGTTACAACTGTTCATATTAGAAGTCTCTCATTGCCTGTAGATATTTTCACCTTAGAGATAAAGGAGTTCCCCAAAGCACCTCCAGATGGTAGGCAAAAGTCATAATGAAAGCAGACAGCAAAAGCAAAATATCTTACCACAACTACAGAGAGTACAAGTGAGATATGAGGTGGTACAGATAGAGCAAGGCAGATGGAGAAAAATTCACTTTACTCCTTCATATCTAGCTCTGCTCATTAGCTTGTACTTGTTATTAGATATGAACTAATACAGTAATTACAACACAGTAATACATTTGTTTGGTTCTGCCTTTGGAAATGAAGGCATGTTGTGGGAATAGATGTGTATATAGTATGTAATTTTCAGCATATTTCACTATAAACTCTGCTATAAGGCAACGAACCTCAATTTGCAGAATGGATGTTCAAATACTGAAATTCCTGGGCACCCAGAGGTAAACTACAAAGCAGCCTTGTAAGAGTCACAGTATGTATACAGTATCATTTACAGTAACAGCTAGGGAGCTCTACTTAACAAACAAACAAACAAAAAACCCCAAACCAAAAAACATCTTCAAGTAGAGAGACTGCTGTGAGAGCAAACTTCCTCTGTATCAGGGCTCTGTTAGCGCCATGGTTTCCTTGGATTCAGCCAGACTGTTAATCTTATGCCTATTCCTCATCAGAAGGATCATACACGGTATTTCACACTTCTGGGCAAGTCTGGCTCCAAAGGCCATGGACTTTAGTGGGAAGAGATGCAGACACCTTTGAATGGTCCTAGATTACATGAATCACATTAAATAATAGTTGAATTTTTTTATTTGAAGGAGTTTGTAGTTTGCAGCCCTGTACTTCCAGAAAATGTATTCCAAATTAGGAAAGCATTTAAGCATGTTTTTAAGTCCTATTGAATTTGAGAGTTTTGGAACATGTTTGAAGTGAAATGAGTGAAATGCGTTTTGAATAGGAAGGGATATGCAGAACAGATCTGATAAATGACATTCTGAGACTGTGCCCCAGAGCATTTCATGAATCATGAATTCTTCTGTTCCCTCTGGATGCTTCATTTTCTACATAGGTTGCAAGATCACAAAAAGGAAAAGCTCACTAGCTAACCTTCTATATATTAGCCACTCATAATCATATATAGCATGCAGAAAAAAGCTTTGTGCTGTAGGCACAGATCATCCATCAATATACAATGAAGTATGAAAATTACTGCTATAAGGCCCTGGCTATCTCCTTGGATGCTTTGCAATAGGCATGGTAATGCTATTATCACATTAACTTGTTGTGTCTGTGTGTGCATAGAATTATAAAAACATATATCTTTTGTAATAATTATGTAAATTTCAAAGATGGTCATGTGGTCAACAAACTAGCTAAACCTCCCCTAAGAATAATTGTTTCAGGTGAAGTACTTCAGAACCTGGAGCCTGCAAAAGCAACTTTTATCTTAATGGCATTTTATAATATCATCTACATCAAATTACTTACTGTCTCTAGATAGCGTTTTTCTCAAAATCCTCTGAAATTTAATGAACAGAAGCTTTTTTACAATGACTCTTACACTAAGTAGTACTCAGCAAACCTGTTTCAATTACTTTTTATTAAACAACACAAATAATCTGTGTTGCATGAAGTACACTCCTCTGTTCCTGTGACTGGGACAGAAAATACAGTAGAAAGCTAAACATGTTTTTGACTGATCATACAGTATAAAATGAAGTTAGGTAGAGGGCTTTGGGCATGTACTCAGCTTCATTGGACTATTTATCTTTCGCTATTGGTTTCTCTTTAAAGTGCCACTCAGCCTCCCCTTAAGACTTCATCAAATTCAGTGGAGATGTAGTATTTGCTATTAGATCAACAGCTATAGGTAGAAAAACAAACAAGCATTTGGGCTCAGTGTCCCTTACTGACCTCTTATTTCCTTATATCCTTAGACTGTCACAGTTATGAAAACAAAACACCTATCACATAAAGTGATTTTTTTTTATCAGATACTTTCTGCTCATGTAAGCTACATTATCAAATCAAGAGAAAACCATGTTCCATGAAAAAGGTGAACCAATACACAGGCTTAAAGAAAAAGCTTTCTCAAATATCAGACCTGCAAATCAGCCTTGCCAGGCTGGTATCAATCCACAGGTGTGTGTGTGTCAGGATGTATGTGTGTTGAGGGAACAGAACGTGAAATCTGGTCCATGACTACTTCAAATGAAGCTCTGCCTAAGATGGGTGTCAGCTGAACAGTGGGTCTCAGACCCTGAGCAGAAGCACCGTCAGGCACATTTGAAGTATGCGACAGTTATAAGCATGTCAATGATTGGTGTGTAGTGGAGGACAAATGCAAAATAAATGGTGTGTTTCAGTACAACTGCAAACCATTAGGTCCATCTTATCGGGGCAGGGGGAAAAGCTTTAAAAAGACAGTTTAAAGAGGTCCATAAGAGAAGGGAGAAGATAAACTAAAGTACTCCCAATTTTCCTTCCAGTTCCTCAGCAGTCTTCTCGCCCCTCTCGGTGATGAATACTTGTCTTTCACTGGGGCCATTTCATCACTGTGAAAGTGTGGAATAATCATTGAGAAATGAATGTGAAGATGTGATCTTCCTTTTCTTACCCTGTGGATGTCTAGCATCACCATCCATTAGAAAAACCCAATGAACTACATTCATTTACATTTGACAGTTAGAACTGAAGACACACAGACCAGGTTTTAACTGAAAGTTTTTGTCTTATTGCAGTAAGCTCCAGCCATGGGACACCGAGGTGCAAATAGCCTGTTTTGTTGTTAACTGCGTCCGTTACAGCTTTTGAAATAGCACCTCTTTTCCTGCTTGCTACAGAAAAAGCACAGCACATCTCTGCAAGAAATCAAAGGTATTTTTTTTTTTTCTCCTCCTTAGGAGTATAATTCATTGAGGTTTAAGATGTCTCCTTTCCAGACTGAAGCAATGGGTGTACAAGATTGTTTCATTTCTGATGATACACCCCTCTCTCCAGCTTGCCTATTTCTCTACCACTCAGGTCACCCAAGAAACAAAGATATATGCCAAGAAGACAGTGTAACTATCTTTGCTAACATCTGTTACATGGCAATTTCAATGCTATTCCTACTTCTCATTCTATATGTATGAGCTGGTATTAATATCTCCAAGGGAAGTAAACGCATGAATCAATGTGTCTGAATTAAACAGGCCTGAACGAAGGAGGCATGTTTATGAAAGGCCCTGCCTTGTGTTTGCACGTGCAGGTGTTGTAGCTGAGCATCAGGGGAGCCAGGGGACACTGAGACGACCGCGTCCAGCGTGGCAGGAAAGGGCAGATGGTCTAGAGGGAGCCCTGGGACTGCTCCAGCTGTGCCCGTGCTGCTGCTGCTGCTACGTAAGAGGGGCAGCAGGTCCTGAGAAAAGGGCTGGGAAACAGGGACCCTTGCAAGGTAGAGTGCCCTAGTGAATTGTTGCAGGAGGAAGGAGGGCTAGGTACTTCTGAAGCCATTTCTGAAAATGGAAGCTTAATAGATACTGTATATGCTGCAACTACCTATTTAGCCGTTCGTTTTTTTCTTGCAAGCAGCCCTGGCACAAGCCTCATTTAGGAGTGATGTTTTTTCCATTACTTTAGAAAGCGGGTGGGCAGTTACTCACCTGGCGTTTGACTTGTGGTCAGCTTGTTCGGCGATGCTGTGGTTTTACTGCAGTACGTGCACGACCGCTGCGGTGACAGCGGGCTGGTGTCGAAGCCCTCCCACCGCGGGTCATCCCATGGTCCATAAAGCAGCTGCTGAGCATCAGTGACTCATGTCTTGCTGCAGCAGCACTTCCCCTGGCCTCAAGGCTCTCCCCTCTGCTCATCTATCTCTGCTCTAATGTAAGGCGGGCATTGTACAGTCGGCCACCTCCAGTCTAACAGGCCCAGGCCTAGGATTTTTTTTACAAAAGAATTGGATGGAATAGAACCAATAGTTGACTTTCAAGGGGGAAAAAGAGGTTTGACTGGAATATATGTGGATAATAGATAGGCCTTTTGTATTGCTTGGATTTGCACCCTGTGTTGTGGCAAGTATAGTGGTGGCTGAAAGCTGTTCTGCTTAGCATTCTGTTGATACTCAGTGCAAAAAGTGTATGGCCCAGGAGCTGGGTCTACCTCATTTTATACAATGTGTGGAGAGTGGTGCCACTAATACTTTATTTTATGTGGTAGCAGCGGGCATTTTTTGCAAGAGAAAAATATGTACGAGAAGTTCTCCAAGGTCAATAAAACAATGTAAATAGCCAGATGCTCTTTCCATGTGAATTACAAGGTTGAACAGCCAAACATCTCTTAGTCATGTAAATTATGAAAATTCTCAGAACTGCAGTGCAGGCAAGAGATCTATGGCTGCTGAATCACTTTCTCTGGTTCAGAAATGACCATGCCTTATCCTTTTGTTCCAGACTTTTTTTGCCTTGAAAGATCATGTTTCCTCCTGTCAGATATGGGGATGGAGCTAAGATCTTTGCTTTAGGATATTGTTCTACTATCAAAAAAGGCATTCAGCAGACTTGCAGTGATTCTTTTAAAGATGTAGAGAAAATAATATGAGAACAATATTGAGCTATTTCTCTTAAACTATCTGCAGTTAAAGTGATTATTAAACCCCAGGACAGGTTTAAGGGTGATTCAGATGAATATTGTTTTCATCAAAGCAATGGGTCTTTGGTGAAGTCATCTGGTTTTTCCCTGTTGCCTTAGGGCTGACTTTAGAAAGGCACACCATCAAGTGAAATTGGAATTATTTTGTTCCAGTTCCTCTAAAGTTCAATTTTTATCTGTTACTGCTTGTAGGTATCTGATGTAATTAAGGCTACTTGCTTTCTGAATAGTGCCACTGATAAGTTTTTTCTCTCTTTCACTTGGAAGTTTAGGAATACAATGTCTTTGTACTGAAAATAACAGCAATGCACTGTTTTTTTCCAGTACAATAAATACATAAGAGCCACATACAAAGCAGGAGTGTGATCAGCTTGAAATATGGGTGAGGAGACTTAAGTCTCTTCTAAGCAGTGTGGATAATTGCTCTTTTGTGACCACTTTTGGCCATCACTGACAACTGAACAGAGCAGTGCGGCTGCTAACTCTGATTGTCCTTAGGGACCTTAGAGGGTGAAAGCAAACTGGAGATTGCCAAGATACAGGAGCGAGACACTAAGGAAGGAATCCACTTTGCTGGCTGTGTTTCTTAAACTCCTCCCCGTAGCTGCCGGCCGCTCCTGGGGATGATGCTGGCCCCGCACAGCTGTTTCTGCTGAGGTGCCCTGGAAGCTGACAGTTGAGGCAGCTCCTCTGCTTGACCACTCTGCTCCTTGAGGAGGAATGGTGAGAGCGAGACAGCACAGCTACCTGCAGATTCCTCCAGAGGCAAACTAAGTTTGGGGGATATTACAATTATTGGGACACCTTCTTTGCTTCTCTTTGCCTAGGAGAACAAGCAGACAAGTTAGCGAGAAGGGCTGCCCTTCCTGCTCTTTATGAACCACAGAGCTAATCCCTGGGATTTAGCCTCCCTGCCCAAGAGAGGTAATTTAGCATCTCATTTCTCTGTGGGAGCCGGTAGGAAACTAAGTGTCGGTCATAGCCTGTCAGAAGAATCTACACAAATAATTGAAAAGATAAGTAGAGATCTGCAACTCTGTGCATATAAAACAAATAGCACCCGCACACAGGAGCTGTATGTGCAGGCAGGGCTGTGGAACTTTATGCCAGTCGGCCCCAGCAAAATGTGAAGTCTCCGAAGGAGCCGCTACGTTGGTGTGATTCTTTCAAACATTTCCAGCTGAAGGACACTCCCCACACATCAAATTAGGTGCCACCAGTGGGCACTTGCCACAGCTCAGCTTGATGCATCTGGAGGATGAAGGCTAACCTGCAGGAAAGATGCCAGAAATGGTGACCTGGGCATGTTTTAGGCTTTAAGAATATACCAGTTATTTTTAATTTCATCGGGAGCACTATTACTACAGAAGTCCTTTTTCATCAAATGTAAGGTCAAATGACAGAGAAAGGGGCTGAGAGAAATACAGGACATAACATTTTTAATGCCAGGATTGTTCGTGTTAGAACAAAGTAGACAATAGGATAATCAGAGTTAATATGCCCTTTGCATTAGCATGAGTATTTATATAATTTGCAGGTCAGAATCGGTCTCCTTGGGTTCCTCTGGTATATTTAATAGCACATAAAAGGGTAATAGCAGAAACAGGGCTGCATCTGGAGGAGGTCTGTTCCCCATATAAGCTTAATCATGTAACCTAATTCTACTCCTTCCACTGTTTACTGCTACTTCAGCTTGGCGCCTAGTACATTGATCAGCCTAGTGGCTTTCCTACTGGAGAGAGCATTCCTATTTTTTATACTTTTTCTGTTAATCATCTTTCTCTCTTATATAGCTTCTCTCAATGATGCTGTCAGCAAGATGATGCCTGGTCCCAATTAGGAATTCAATCAATACTCACATAATGAGGGTTCTAGCAAAACCATGTCATTTAGTTCAAAGACATGGATATATTACTGTAGCTATTCAGGATTCAAGTAATTTAGGGCACCTCTGTGGAGAAAAAATAAAGATAAAACTGAAAAGCTTAGAGGTAGTTAATTGTTACTATGGCAACTTCCTAAATAAGCTTTAGATGCTGGCCTTTATTCAGTTTTTTGGAGGCAGAACAGAATCATTAAAGATAAAAATTAGTGAAGGCTCAAAACAGTTCTGGGAGTTTACAGTTTCATGCTGGTCCTTACAGAGTTACTTAAAGTTTGTCCATATTTTGGCTTTGAACTGTGTCCAAAAGATGCAGTTTGCATAGATTAAAAAAAAAATGGCAGCATGTTACATAGCAACGACCTAATTTTAATAACTTTGGCAATTGCATTTTTACATTTTTGCATCCCAGTGGAACCCCTTTCAATGTATTGTGTGGGAAAAAAGCAGTCCTCAGTGAATACTGCTCTCATCTGTCTGTAAAGTGAAGTGAGTAGGGTATGACTTTCAAATATGTCTTTGACGCCTTGGTCACCCCCCAGCATAGGGTGCAGTCACCTCAAACCTCTCGGGAGTTCAACCACTTTCAAATGCTGACTCTCACTATCACTGTAATGTACTAGAATTCCTGCGCGGATCTGTGGAGAACCTGCTGCTGTTGAGCTAATCCCAGGGTTTGTCCTTCCACCCAAAAGCCACATGCAGAAGAGAGGAAAATATTTTAGCTTAGTCCCTAGCCAGTGCTGTAACAAATGTGGTAATTATCACCCTGGAGATGTTTCCATGTCCCTTTGTATCCAAATGGGAATATAAGCGAACCTCTTCAGCCCATGGAGCAGAGATGGAGACAGCCACTTCTCTGTGCAGAGGGAGCTCAGCTCGATGACTCTCAGCCACTAAACGTGAATTACTCAAAGATCCAAATCGACCTCTACCTTTTCATAGTCCTCAGCTATTGTGAGGACTAGATTTGCTTAACTTATTAAAAAAAAAAAAAGAAAAAAAAGAAAAAAGTCTTGCTGAGGAGAGTATGGTCTAATCCAAAATGGTGCCATTAAATCAGTATAAGCATTATTTATTGTATTTTATTTTCTTCACTGTTACAAAAGCATTGCACCTTTCTGTCTGTTGAGTAGTAGGAATGATATTTTCAAGGTTAACACAGGAATAATCAAACACTTAATGAGGGTATGAATATTCATATCAAGACACATTACGAGAAAGTAGATAGACGGAAATGTACAGTTTAAATATAGACTACAGCAGGAAATGGGACATGAAACAGTGATTAGATAGTAAAAATGACATGGTATTCACATAGGCAAGTACATTGAGGAGTAATGCACGTTTTTCCTATTAGCATTTGTTTGTTTGTGATTTAACCCTGATTTTAAAAAAAGATGCTTACTAGAAGTAAGACTAGGAAAAGAGGAACACTTTCTTAGTCCTATAAAACCAGCATTGCTTCAGGATTACTCGTTTGGGTTGTAACCAGGTTTCACAGTTAGTCTGGAGGAGAGGAGGCCTGTCCTGCAGCAGGCAGCAATGGGGGCACCAAGCACCCAGGCTCTCTCCCCAGCGGGGCCTGCGCGTGTCCCCAGTGAATGTCCAAATTCCTCCTGCCCACACTGCCTGGAGATTGTGCTGCATCCTTTCATTCCTTGGGGGAAGAGCCACTGACGGGTGCAAAATCCTGGTTTTCCCTTGCTAGGGGATTATGCAGAGCTAGCTTAGAGCTGCTTCAAGTTTCCTGCTCTTGCTTTGAAAAACAGAAATGAGGTTCTAACCTAGTTAGACAGAAGGTTGCAAAGTATAATGTTATATCCTACAAACCTGTTCTTATTAGCTGATTGAACGGTACAAAGCATTGTAACATAAAGCTCACAGAAAAAAAATGCTAGACAAATAAATGATACTGCAGTAGAGTACTTTGGGAAATGTGTGTGTGTGCGCGAGCTTCTGAATTGGCACTTACCACATACCTAGGATTATGTGAGAAAACACTGTGCTGCTGGAGCCACTAGAGAGAAACTGAGAATTGATATAGACCAGGTAGCTTCCCAAAGGGTAAGTCTCTCAATCTCTCAGCCTATTTTTAAGTTCATCCAACATTGAAATATATAGTTAATTTCTGTTCTCTTTTTTTTTTTTAAATCCAATTAAGACTTCGGTTCAGAAGTCAGGATAGTGTGTCAGAAGTTCAGTTTATATGTCAGGATAGGGTATCGTCTGTTTCTTGGTTCCCATGTACTTCTCATCAGCGTACAGGTGATTATGGATATAATGGAAAGTCAAAGATCTCTTTCCAACTCTTATGCATGCTTTAATGAGCAAAGAGTCTGTGTGGGTGCATTTCTGTCTGCTGGGGTATAGTTTTGTGCTAAGCATTTGCCACTTCTCCTCGTGGAGGTGCAGCCTATTGGTCCTTACCCTTTAAGGGAAGTTTATTACTTTTCCTGAAGTACCTTGAGACTGTAGAATGAAGAATACATTGAGATAACGATTACTTATTATTCATCACTCCAGATACATTTGTTCATACATTTTAAAGCTGGGAACACTGTGTGATAAGACAGCTGCATAGCTAAGGCACTTAGAGCAAGCATGTAAATTAGTTTTCAAATCTGAAAAAGGGCTGGTGAGCCCAAGTGCATCTTCTTTTTGTAACCATATCAGATGGACTAATAAAAGCTATTACACCTCCTCATAAAGCATAATACAGTGAGACCCCCAAAATAAACTAAATCTGATACTGATCACTGCATATGTAACACAAGCACATAAAAAAGGAAGCAAAAGTGTCACAGAAATCAGCTGGTCTCTGATTCAAATCTTTTATAGGAAGAAGATGCCCCTTGAAAAGAGCAATGTTTATACTGCAGACAGAGCCACTGTAAGTATCCCTTATCCCTGCGTGCTCCGCTTCTCAGACAAATATCACTTAAGGCAGCAAGAGGCAATTCAGCAGAAGAAATGAAAGCAAGACTGGTCTTCTTGCAGAAACTAGACATTTTGTAAAAACAAATGGAGCAGAGAGAAGACTGGATGTCCGTGACTGAAATGACCGTGACAAGACAATCTCTCAGTATGTCAGATGGATAAAATAACAATGGGCTCCTCGGTGGAAATCTGATTGAAACACGCTCATATAAGGTGCCTGGATTTTTCTCAGAAAATGGAAATTAAGATTGCAATAACTTTTCCACACCTGTTCAAATACCTTCCAATCCTCCATTTTTTTTTCCCAGTAAGGAGACAGAGAGGCTTGGACATGTCCTGTTGCCTTTGGATCCTGTTCTGAATTGCTGAATATTTCACATGAGGCATTTTTCTGTGAATAATGCCTCTAACTTGAGTTGAAATTGTGTCAGTGCCTGTGGCATTTCAGAGCCAGAGAAGGACAGAGTGCCACACAGCAAGCTACATTTACTGCAGTCACCAGACAGTGGAACAAAAATCTTTTATTCCACCCTATTGTATGGCAGTAAATAGGAGCCTCTGGGGAAGGGAAAAGGTATTTTTTTTCCTGCTAATGGATTTTCCCCTGAAGTAATCAATTCAGTTTTGGATGAATCCCAAAGGATTATTTTTCTCGTTTTCCAAGACTCCGTTCTTCCATTCAGGATATGGAAGTATTATAACTTTGAACTTAATTTTATAAAAAGGCTAACTACAGATTTCATCAATGACTTGTCACTGAAAACCGCAGTTGATTTATTGAATCACAGATACAAACAATACGAAAAAGCTCTGGTCTGCATGCTGTTCTGCTCAGCAATGCACACTAGTATGATGGAGTCCATTTTCAACAAATAACACTTAGGATAAGAAACAAAACCTGAAGTGTCAGGTGGAGAAATGATGAACTTGTGGATAAAGCACAAAGCTAAATCTCAGGTGCTTTTGAATTCAGCACCACACACTGTCCTATACATTGTGTGTGACTGAATTCCTCCTCAAATGACAGTAAACAACCCTGTCCAGGGTAAGCAGTCATCAAATCGGATTTCCAGAGCTACCTTCCTGCCTCACACTATTCAAATCTAGGCTTTTGAAATAGCCCTTGACAGCCAACTTCATCTTTAAGCTCCCAAGCACCTTTCAAAAAATATCCCCTTCAGTTCTTCTCTGGTTCATTTCTCCCATCCTTCTTGTTCCTCTGTATGAAAATCTAGGCTTGCCTCTTTTAAATTATTTATATGGAATAGGTCATGGTACCGGGGTGTGTGTATCTAAACTCAGTTTAGGAACTTAAGTACTATTGTACTTAAAATACTGTTCATTATTTCTCATCTCATTTTCACTCCCTTAAAATACCCCATTTCCGCTCTCTGCTGATTTGTAGTTGTCAAGAGGGATGACTATTTTTTTAAAGTATTGTTTTCCAGCTTAGATTGTCTAAATGCACAGGCTTCCACTTTGTAAGAGTGTCTCAGATAGCAGTTATTCTAGCATAACAATTTAAAATCCTTGATGTGGGCAATTGATTTCTCCACTTCTCTGCATGTTACCCAAGGTAGGGCACTGACTGTCTGTGACTCCAGAATGTTATTTCAAATGATTAATTCATGCCTCACACTCAAGAACACACAAAATATCATGATGAACTTTTGCATACAGGAAAACAATATCTCTAGGTATTTGTGTGCAGGATTTGATTTATATAAATGACATTTTGCATGTAAATATACAGCCAGCCATTTCACTGCCTGCCAGGAGGCATTTGAGCTAAACACAATGAAGCTCCACTTAATGCAAAATGTCATGTTCTCATGTGCACCTAGCACAAAGGTTATCACACACATCAGAAAATAAACAAACTTAAATTATTTGGCAATGAATTTGTGTCTTTTTCTTCCTGTGGTTGAAATAACTTATATCAAGGAATGTGACTCCCAAGTAAGCGTCCATTAGTTTGTGTGCCTGACTTGAGCTGATTCAAAAAATTTTGTCCTCTTCTGTTTCCCCCCAGCTCCAGTGGGAGTAAATAGACGTATGCTGTGAATGGTGACCCCGGGTTTGCCAAACTGCTATCTGCTCCTGCCCTTTTTAGCTTCCTTGGGACTTTATGAGCAACGGAGGGCCTCATGTTCCTATCCTTGTTGAATCTAGACTTGCACTGGAGCTCTGCAAAAGGAAATCAGTCAAGCTGAATGTGTGTTGAGTTTGGGATTTCTTTGGGACAGTCTGAGTGGAGAGCGCTAGAGTTTCTCTGCTTTTTTTTCCCCTCAGGAGTTCAAAAGGTTTACAGGCTTCTGACCTGCTGGGAGATCGGATCTGCTGTTTCAACACGTATCTACTCTGACATCTCCATTGTCCATTCTTGAACAACTCTCCAACTTTTGCACATCTCTCCCAGGCCCCAGGATGTTTCCCCACCACTGAAACTGGAGAGGGGCACCTCAGGCATTCCTGAGTGTACTGTTTGGCTGCATTTGACAGGTTATAGGTAGGTGTGGGGAGAATATAAATGCTCAATTCTGAAACAGAAAATGGAGTCAAGATGAATCTCTCATGAATCTTTATCCTATTGTGCTCTCAGGTAGATAAATGCAGATAATTCTCCAAAATTCAATCATTTATTTTTTCCCCCTCTTTCTCTAGGTAAACAAAGTCCAAGTTGTTGATCTCTCTTCTAGCTAAGAAGCCCCGTATTTTGTCACAGGTGTAGATACACCACTGTCATGCAACAGTTACTCTACAAAGTGACATTGAAACCTAGAGTTTGCTGTTGTTCAAGCAGCGTTACTTTATTTTTCTACTGAGATAGTTCCACATCGCTCTTCTGCTGTCTGTTCCAAGTCCTGGCTGTGAGCTAAGTATCAACAACCTACTTGATCTTACCTCAGGTATTTGTCACCAAGGCTTCCCCAAGGCTATTGGAAGTTGCTTTGAATAAGAACTAAGTGAAAAGCACTTGAGTGTACAAGACTGTAAACACCAGTCTGCCTGCTTAAATAGCTGCAGGCTTGCTCTTGAGCATGGATCCAAACCTCACATGAGCACAAGGAGCCCTGTATGTGGCCAGCAAGTGTCCAGAAGGGTCTAAGAAGCACAGAGGGCTTCTGCATGATGTATATGGCATAGGTAGAGAAGAGTGGCAGGTGGCAAACTATAGGAAAGCATTTTTTTTAGCCTGAAAAGCTATCCTAGCCTCCCACTTATGATGGATGCTGCTGAGGATGTTAGCTCTCACATGTGGTGGCCCACAATAACAACAGCGTCAGAAGTCCTCTGATTTTCTGGGTCAACCCATATTCTTTCCCTCCTCTTGTGGAAGGAGACCCACAAGACTGGCTTCTTCATTTTCTGGGAGGAAAGAGGCATTTAAGAATGAGGTAAGAAATGCTGCCAACATACGAGAGTAGTTGTTTGGGGTGGATAAGGAGAGAAGTGCTGATGGTCTGTAAAAAGAGGGAGTCAAATGTTAGGGTGAAGGAAGCACTGTTGTCAGCTGTCTGCCACTCTTTTCCATCCTTTAACCAAAGCCCTATTTGAAATCTGAAATTTCCTCCCTTCATGCTCTTACTCCTCTTCCATTTAACCACTACTACAAAACTTAGTTTTATGTGTAGAACTAAGAATTTTGGAACTGGCTCTGCTTTGAGTCTGTGCCTGTAGGTTAGAGCAAGTCTGTAGGGCAGAAACGGGAAGAGGAGCAGAGTGCAGAATGTGGATAGCTGCTGCTGCCCTGCATTTGCAAATGGCTGCTGCCCTTCTTCAAGGTTGTAGAAGTATTGCTGAATGGCCTCTTATTCAGCAATGAGCTGAATGGCCTCTTATGCTTTTTAGTTACCGTTAGTAACTAGCCTCTGCATGGTGTAACCTCTGACCTAAAACTAAATTTGTGTCACTTGACTGTAGAAGGTAGAATGGACTGAATTCTTTCCTGACTGGTAGCTGTAAATCTTAGAGCTGATTAAACAAAACCTAAGACTCTGAAATAACAGCAAAAGAAACAAATAGTTTAAATTCATGATTATGAACATGGCGTCTTTTGGCTTACAGCAAAACACTGCAACTGAACTATTTTCAGCTTCCAAAAGAATTATGTAAGCTCTCTACCAGAAACCAGCAGGCAAAAGAGGATAAAATGGAGGAGACTCCCAGATCTAGCGTCTTACGCAGTTGCTGTGGTTTTGTTCTGGTCCCAAAACTCATCATTGACCCAGTCCACGAGACCCTGTGAGAAGCTCTGGTGCTGCACAGGCACCAAACAGGAGTCAAACCCAAAGGGACCCTCTTGGTAGCTTCAGTTTTAGGCTATGGTCCCTGCCCTACCACAAGAGCTGGGAACATGGAGCAGGACTGTATTCATAGGTGAAATGTTTTTGCTACCACTACTAGAAGAACAGAGATGTCTTTTCCTAAAAATACTGCATTAAGTGAGATTTTAAAATATCTGTCCATGCATGACAAAAATCACTGGATGTTTTCTGATGTATACAGGCACTCCCTTGCAGTCCATCTGTCTTGAAGTTCTCATATGGAATGTGAATGGAAATTAACTTTCATAGGTGTTGTTATCAAGACCATTTACCTGAACTTGACATATCTCTGTCAGAATTTACCTCTTTGGCTTTATGCACTTGGAGGAGTGTCACTTGCTTGTCAGACAGGGCCTGGGACTCGGTTTTAAATTTAAATAGTTACCTGGTGCCAGGTATGCTGGGCTGGTGCCTTCCAGATTGTTTTCTGGATTTTTACCTTGCCCAAAATTATTTAGGAGAGATTCAAATTATCTGATATTACTCCGCCTTTTCTTTTAAAGATGTTAAACAGTTATCTACCTGTCCTGAGGGAAGATAAATGTAGACCTGCCAATGCTTTGTGAGTCACCTGTGACCTTGAAATTAAAGGAGGTAGGTAATATTCAATTATATTGCTTTATGTAGCATACACATAATAGCCTTTCTGAAGTGAACATGAGAGATTTTGAGATTTCATGAATTATTCTCTGAAAATTATCTAGTGAGGTTAACTGCATTTTATTTTAACTGCATAGTTAGTGGTTTTCACATAGTGTTTAGGTGTGAAATCATTACCATGAATAATTCACCTCTGGTTTTTTAAGCTTGTTTTTTTTTCCATCCACACCCCAGCATTAACAAAGAAGACCTAGTGAGTGGAAAGCTGCCAGAACACTGAATTCATGAGCTCATGAAATAAAATATATATGCTGAAGCTTTTCTGAGGCATCTATTATTCTTGAAGTGCAATATAATTACAGCATATTTTGATTCTAACTTTATTATTACATATTCTTTGAATTATGTGTTAAAAGCTACTTGCATAAAATGTTTCTTCTGCAAAGTAAATACATGGAACTCAAGACAGAGAACTATTGACAGTGCTCAGATGTAGCAAGCAAAAAATGGACTTGTTAATATCCTTGTTTTATATTACGTATATGACCATGTAGGGTAACGCACTGACAGGCTAGGAAGTGTCAATATTACCATTGTACACACGTTATTCACCATTTATGTCCATTTGTTTTGTTTTTCAGCCACATTCCTACCTCATTCCATGCACTTTGCTCATGAGCTCCTTTCTCATTTCCTCCATTCACTATGCAGCTAGTGGTTCAATATTTGTTTTTATCGCTCATTCTGTGCCTTATTTACTGCACCACTCTGACTCTGTGGAAGATTTACTAGTGCCTCTCAGAGGCTTTTGTTTGCTTTATTTTTTTAACTATTTTTTCCTTTTTTTTTAACAGAACCTGAACACTTAATATACACTGACGACTTTATCTTTACAACACCTCTGTGAGGTAAAGTGGTATTATTCTTCCCATTTTATATACAAAGAATTGAAGGTCATGATAATGGCAAAACACTAAAAAGTGCACCGTATTTTTGCTATCCAATTTCTGAGGCATTAGGTAGCCATTTATATTAATGTGTATGATCAGTGAAGAATTCTGATGAGCTGTTTCCTTTTTGAGTAGCCTTTCAGCAAACCAAGCCCAAGTACTACTTACTCAAAGAATGGGCGCCTCTGGAAAGCATTGTTTTTCACCATTACCTAACAACACACATGCATCTGCCAAGCTTAAAATCCATTTTTTTCCAGAGCAGATGCCATCCTTTGAAAGCCTAAGACTTTCCTCTCTGTTCTGCAGCTCCTTGTTTCACCTTAAATACCATCGACTTCCGCAAGAAATGCATCATTAATTGTACGTGGCGTTACATCGCTGTGACCACAATCCACAGCTCCTATGAACAAAATATGAATCAGCAATGAGATACTCTCGTGTGAAAAGACATTCAGGGGGAGAAAAAAAAAAAGACAGAAACTAAGGGAGTATTAATCTTCTTTTTTTTTCTGTGAAGACAGCTCTCTGGTGCTACAGTAGCTTCTTCCTAAGTTTTAAAGTCCATTTTTCAGACCACATAGGCATTAGACTTTCCCAATTAACCAGTTTAATGGTATTTCTATTAAGATTAGGCTTCCCACGACAACCACCCGAAATCTCTGTAGGAAACAGCCGAAGACTTTTTCCCATTTTTTTAAGCTTATTGGAAATTTTAGGCTAAAATCTGTCAAGGCCCTAAAGCACTGATAATTGCCTCCCACAACAGAGAGAACACCAGAAACCTACTGATTTAAGCAGGAATTAAGTAAACCAGTAAATTCCCATTAGAAACAAGCTATCCTTGGCATAGGTAGTTTCTGTATTTTAGGGTTATGATCCTTGCATCTACCAAGATATGATAGATGATTTGAAGACCACCTGATTTAATCCCAAAGTCCAATCTCTCTACTCCTAATCTGCATGAATTTTGCTATTTTAGATAAAATTTTCTGCGGGGAAAGTTTGACAATTATATTTAATTGAACTTGGAAGTTGAACCTTGCTCATGATTTCATGTTGATTTTTAAAAAGCTACAACTGGACTTTTCCTTTAAATATGATTATCAGCTGACTTTTGGGTTAAAAGTGAGAAAAAATCCTCATTATTTGCTTAGCTCATTTCATTGAGTTGCAAAATACCAATTATGAAGCTTTGAAAAGATAACTGCAAAGTCAATATTACAGTAATGGTAGTTGGTGCAAACTAATTAACAATCCTAATTTTCCATTTAATTAATGGGAGTAGCTGCTTATTGAAAAAAAAATGACATTCAGATGTAGATCAAAAAAACATCATTATAAAACCTTTATAACGTCTAGGGAGCCTTCCCCTTTTGCATAGATAAATGTGTGCAAGTCGGGTATTAACAGAGGTAAGGCCGGGGTTTTTTTGTTTAAAAAAAAAAACAGAAACTTGACTTATCAATCAGTTTTTGCTATTAGGTTATCATCTTATAATCTGTGTTTTTATTACTATTGGCCTTAAAATATTCAGGCATGGGATACATACACAGCCAGTTGTTTACCCAGCTGGCCTAGAGTGCATTTTATTTTGTTACATGGACACTTTGCACAAATCTATTGCATATTATTTGTCTATTTGCTCCAACAAGTGAAGGATTTTTACAGTTGTTTCATTGTCATGCTGGGAAGGCATATGTCTGCTCTATTTTTAACAGCTTTGTGTCAGAGAAGGAGGCATCTTCTTTTCAAGGCTTTTCAAAGTGGAGAGACCTTAAAAAACATACTCAGTTTGTATTAGCTCAAAGTGCTCATGCAAACAGAAATGAGACAGGAAAGAACATGAAGGTCAAACTTGCATAAACACGCTGTTGCCCATGTTAACTGCAAGGAAAAAGAGCAACATGCATTTGAACTAAATTGTGTTATGCAGCAAAGATAGAAGATGTTATTTTGGCAAAGTCACATTTCTTCTATGCAAGCTCCCATGTGATGGGACTCATGAACTCAAAGGTGCCATTTCCTTTCAGTAAATTAAGAAGCATAAACTAAAATGGATTATTATGACTGCCATGATTTTTAACAACAAAGGAAGAAGGAGCTTTATAATTCTGTTTTTGTTTTACTTTAAAGCTTGATGCATCAAATGATTTTTTTTACTTCTGTCAGCAAATAATTAAATTTCCTAGCACTATCATTCCAATAAAGCACAAGTTCTTTTCAAAAATTCCAGTCTGCTACAGAGAGAAATCCACCAGAAGTTGACCTCCTCATCTTGAATATCATGTGTAATGGTTATCTAAGCCTGACATCAAATGGCTTCAGAAAAAAGTTCAAAGTCAAACTGTTTTCTTTGTAAAGCTATTCAAAAGTCTTGGGGGCCAGATATTTCAATCGGCACACATTTGTGTAATAGTAAAGACACCCCCTCCCCAAGAGAATAAAGTTCTTTAAAAAAGTCTAGCGATTATGTATGGAAGTTCTCTTCCTCTTTTACAAGACCTAGCCACTTCGGATAACTTTCAGGTTATGGATCCACTGTGCGTTTTGCCGCTTCCTATGCCTGCACTTCCTCCTCCTGCTTATGCCACTCATTTGAATGAGTTTCTGCTTTCCAGAAAATACCCCTTCATTTAGACAAGATGAAGACTGTGGTTTCTGTGGGATAACTGTCTGGGTTTCCCTGTGGCATGAGGATGTAGTTCCCTACTGCTAGTCTTTTTGACATCAAATGTTGAAGAAGAAAGTTGGAAACGCTTAGTTTCACACTTTATTTAAAATGTATTTTTACTGCATAAAAGAATTATTTGCCTTGCTTTTCTCTTATTTCCATTTGTGACTTGAGCATTTTGGTAGTTCTGTGAACCATGTATCTTTTTTTATTAGTCCCTCTGGGACTCTTCTATTAAAGCTTTTTTTCGCATTTTTGATAAGTACATTCTATCATTAATCAGATTAAAGTGTAGGTACAAGTGTATAACATGAAATTGTGATAAAGCAGTGCAATGTATAATTAATAATAAAATCATTTTCATTACAATGAAAATGACATTTTCATTTCAAATATGATGAAATTTTCATTTGTTTCTCAGTTGAGCTTTTTAATTTTCCCTCCACCTCTAAGATAAACAGGTTTTTCATTAGCTGTGAAAGCATGGTGGAGTCTGCTTCATTATGAGTAATAAGATATTGAGGAATGAGGTGGAAAATAATTATTGGCAGTGGGATGCATTTCATCTGTCTCTGCGACTGGTTTGAACTCAGACAAGTAAAGAGAGCCCAGTTGTTATAGCTGTTCATTTTCGTATGGGAATGAGCCATTGAGGTCTCATTTTATTTTCCACCAGACAACGGTTTTACTGCAGGATCATAGTCTTCTAGGTAGTGTCAGGAAAAGAAGCCACGAAATACCATTTCATCCCCAGAAGTGTCCCAGGATTGATTTTAAAGACCCACTCCTGGCTCCTTCACTGCTAGGCTGCCAATGACAGTTTTATGTTCTGGTGAGATTCATTTAATACCCGCACGGCCCAGGCTCCTGCACCTGGGAGTGACTGACAGAGAAATAACAAATCTGCAAAGTCAAGAGGATGATGAGGAAGTGATGAAGAAAATAGGTTTTGTTTTGAAAGGAAAAAATAAGCTCCTGGGATTTTACATGGACTCATCATAGGTTCTCTAGAGGAACTATTGTGTAAAGAACTGAAATTGGGCAGTATCCAACACCACTTTTTTTCTCTTCTTTTCCATTCTGAGGGAGTGGTCATGGAGAAACTGTGAACGGATGGAGAGAGAATGGAAGAGAAATGCTGGCTGTGCTGCTCACTACTCCCCGAAGAGCTCTCACAGCCACAATGAGGCTGAGAATATCATGTGTGGAAAATGGTTTTCTTTTGAGTTTTCCATGTTGCTTCCCAGACAGCACTGACCTGAACTAATTCAAGTAGATACTTTCAGACCTAGATCCCTTAGGGTAGTAATTCACAAAGTTGGCTGTTGATGGAAACTAAGGAAGACTGAATTCACATGACTAGTATCTGTGCAGTGACTCCTAGCTACCTAATCTAGGCATATCCTGATTTCTGTTAGATCAGTGGGGCTGGAAATGTGAATTCTGCTTTTCCTTCCCACATTGTCCCAGTAAAATGCATGTGGTGAAATCACTTTGTATTTGGTGTTCCTATATATTAAATGAGTCTATGATAATAATAAGGATTTTTAGAAGTACTTTGGAGGGGTTTTTTTTTTACTCATTAGGGTCTAAAATACCCTTTAAAGGCTCCACATATTTCCTTGCTTGTATGTGTGCAGGTTTCCTTGCCATGCATTGTTAAAGCGCTTTCCAAGTTCATAAGACTGCAACAGTAGCTGGTGGAAATGGACCGCCTATCAGTGGAAATTAGGGTGAATTGAGCATTATGCTGTACTAGACATGTATTTTCCTCCTAGAGTTGATCTTCTCAGTGTAAAGGAATAAGAAATACTTGTACAGACCCTATTTAATTTCTTCTGATGGGAAGGAAGTGAATGAAAAATCCAAATCTCCCTTAATCTGTATGACATCTAAATGCAGCACACAGGAAGTAACTCTGTGCGTCAGCCACAATTGATGGTTGCAAAGCTACCCTCAAATCTCAGTGAAGAAAACCCAGTGTGTGGCTGCCAGTCAAAAAAGCTTAACCCCACAGGCTCCCCCATCGAAAGGCTGAGATATGAGACAGCAGCAGAGAAGCAGCGCAGAATAGGATAACAAACAAGATCTGCAGGTGATGGCTAACAGATAATGGTTTCTTGCTACTTGTTCAGGCAAGAAGTAAGTATTAAAACATGACCCTACAGAATTCCAGGTTATTGTACAACTCTTACACATAGGAGTCCCAGGGCAGCACTCAGGGTTTTGCATGAAGGCTGGATAAAACTTCAGAGCCTGGTTTCGTGATATTTTGAAGGGCAAGAATTATTAAAAATTGTTTTAATTTCCCTACTGCCTAGGAAGCAACTGTGACCGAACCCTCCTGTGCAAGGCACTGATCCCAGAGGTGGTGGCAGGACCCACGGTTGCATCTTGACAAGATGGAAGTGAGTGAAGCACCGGATGCTGCAGCCATCTTTTCTGGTGTGCAGGATAGTCCATGGTGTCTGCTCCTGTACGGATCCCTGTGGTCACTGCCAGTGCTGTGGCCCTTGGCTCTCCCAGTCTGGGCAGAATTTGTGTCTGGGAAGATTCACGCATACTCTCTGAGCCCCTTTAACTTGTCAACCGTGTTACATAACGTGTGTGGAGTTGCCATGAACATAACACATCTGGAGTAAATTACGAGATGCTGGTAAGGAGTTCCATAATTTGAGAGGTGGAAGGTGTGTAATTAGGAAGAAAAATACAAAACAGAAAGAAGAACGAAGAGATAACAACAATGAGGAGACAGGAGAGAAGAAAAGAAACAGATGTTCAGTGACTTCCGTGAAGAATAGAAACAGATCTGAAGGCAACTGTTGAGGAACAGTAAAACTAATTGTGTCCTTTTTTCAGTGCTACTAAGCTATTGTAAGCAGCTGAAGGGAAGGCTTTCTGAAAGAAACCAGCATGGATTACAAGAGAATAGCAAGCAATACTCATGAAGTTTTTAATGATAAAAAGTGATCAACAGGCTTCCTAATGCAGGACTTATCCTGAACATCAGAAATGCTTTGAAGTCTGATGGCTGTTCTTGCTCTTCTTCCTCTCCAAAAATGTGGTTGTCTAAACATCTAGTAAAAAGATCAAAAAACACACCAATTTGTTCAAAAATTCAGTCTGAGGGTCATTCCTCATTAATAAAAAGGCTCAGCACATTATAGTTTGAACTGAAGCGTGTTGGAGGAAGCTACTATTTCTAGCTAATAAACAAATTCCCAGCACTTTTAGCACAAGTGCTGATAAACTTCATATATGTATTTTTAGGCATATTTTGAAAATTCTTGAAACAGCAGCCCTTGTTTCTGGCTGAAAGATATTCCAAATAATATCTCTCTTCAAAAATTTTGGCACTCTAGGAACTTGCTTTCCTAAGTGGTGGTCAAGCAAACCAGTGTAACAGTAAAAGCTTTGGTTAGGAGCACTCTTAATGTTTGGTGAAGTTTATGAGTGGTGTTTCAGTGAGGTACCCAAGTACTGGGATGTGAGAATGAGATTTGTTTTGGACTGGCTCTGTGGCTGTCTCTGTATGGTTGGCACAAGGCTGCAAATCCGAGTAGAGGCTGTTCCCCTTCTGCTCATGCCATGTGCGTAATGGTGTGCAAAGAGGCTGGCAGGAATGTGACGGTGTTTGGGTGCCTCTTCCCTGCTCAAATGCATACAGCAGACACATACAATTAAAGTCATTAACTGAAAAGATACAGAGTGTGGTCCAATTAGAGGTGTGGCAAAGATGTACAAAAGAAGGGGGGTTATTAGCTTCTCTTACAGCCCAGCGATCTCTAGGTTTCTGCTGCACTGGCGTATTTGCAGACGATGGAAGAAATCTGAATCACACAGTTTCCCTGCACTGAATTATTCTCTGGCCTCCAGGTTTCTTCTCATGTACCAGTGGGAAAGCAGGGAAAAGTTTTTGATCTTGACACGCTATTTGGCTTGGGGATGCTCTTTCTGGTGCACTCTGCAGAGCTGGGTGCAGAGCTGCAGAGCTGGCTGCAGCTGCAGCTCCATTTGGTGATGGGTGGTCTGCACTTGATGTATTGTGTTTTCACACAAGGGAAAATCTGGATTCTGTGGAGAACGTGCAAGCTGACAGAAAGAGCAAAGAGCATGAAATGCAGAGGTGTTTGGCTGGTGCTTTGCTAATCCACTCGGCATAAAGCCAAGCACAGTAATGGGGCTAGAAGGGGATTTTCTCTGCATCAGATCTTGAGAAGGTATTAAGGTTTGTTTTCCACCTTCCCTGTAGAGTGAGCTATGACCTCTCCCCAGGGCCCCTTCGGAGCATCATTTAGGAAAAGCCTTGCTGTTACAGGGATGCTCTTATTGCCTCTCTATCCATGGGTCATCATGACACGTTTGTACAGGCCGTTTTATCCAGCACGGAGACGTGAGATGTATCGTGTCCGCCCTGCTGGGCGACTGCTCCGGCCTGACTGCGGCGGCCATCTCTGGCGCTCCAGAGGCCTCACAGGGAAGAACCTCCTGCCGGTGCTGCGTCCCCGCGAGCGCCGTCCACGCACCCTGACCGGCACGTGGGAAGGCAGGGTAGGGCAGCTTGTGCTTTGGGTTCCGTCTGCCCGGGAGAACCTTTCTGATGCCACATGATTTCCAGCCGAGTGGGTCCAGTTGCCCTTCCCTCCTTCCCTCCACCACTCTTTTTGTTGGCGTTTTGTCAGACAGCCTTTTTGCACGCAGCCTGCCTCACGACAAACACACTGGCATTGTTTTTAAACGCTTGCAGAAGCATCAGGTGTGTCTTGTTTGCACGAGCCCTGAGAACGGGTGGTAACATCAGAACTGTGCTGCGGGCTGGCAGAGGTGAAGGAGCTGCACTGCCCGTGAACACCAGCAACGGGAGAGGCAGGGGCAACCAAACCCGGCGCGGCCACTCAGCGCTCGTTAGCAGCTGCGTGAGAGCGTGGGGCCGTTAACGGCCATTAACGACCACACCGGCCAGGTGACCGCGGGCTGGCTATTTATAGAGGGTATCGGGTGGTTTTGCTGCCCGGCCATGAGGAGTTGTGTGGGCCCCGTCGCCAGCGCGAGGTGCTGATTTGCCTTGAGGGTTAGAGGAAGTGAGGGCGCCGAGGTGAGGGAGGCCTTCCAGCAGATGTCATGCCATCTGATTGCGCACCGAGCAGCTATTAAAAACCTTGTGCCTTAATTAAACAAAGCAGCAGGCTTAATTAGGGGCACCAGGCATAAATGATGTGCATTTAAGCATGCCTAAATATGTAGGCATTCACCCCAGGCAGAGTGTTGTGGCTTTTGGATAGTTGACTTGAGGCTTTGCCTTTGGTTGGGGAAAGGGGGCTCATCGTGGAACGCAGATGAGGCTGCTGGGGCTATGGGTGGCTTCCTAATCAGTGCAGTAACACAGTATCCCTGTAATGCTTGACCTGTTGTGTGGGAGCTCTCCCGTTAATGTGATACAACAGCACAGAGTGCTGCTTTTCTAGAATGTTCCCCCATGGCATCTTTGCTGGGAGTCATAAAAATAGTTGTTGGTTGGGTGTGTTATTTTGCTTTTCTGAATTGCTCCAGAAATTTCTAGTAGCTTCTTTCAGCATATTCCCTGCAGTTGCAAAGGGCAGAAGGCTGGTAAAACCCCCAAGCTGCCAGTAATAGTGCATGACCTCCTCTTTGCAGCACATTTTGCAGGCAGTGTGAGTCGTGGCGGGTGAAGCGGCGGCTGGGCAGCACTTCAGAGCTGGGCATGTGTGAGGGCTTGGAATGGGAGAGAGGAATTGAGGACACAGGTGGTTGCTTGCAATCCTATTTTTCCACATAGTTCTCAGCGATACTGATGTTGACAGTCTTCAGATAATCCAGCTAACAAGATGCTTCCGTGCTGTATAACTTCATTGTAAGCATTGCTGAGCACAATTCCCAAATACGGACTTTTAAAAATTTATATTTTTATTTTTGTCAGGTGGTAAAGTGTTGTAGTTTTTTTGTTGTTTATTTCTCTGTTTTGTATTTTTTTCCCCCGTGTGCTGATACTTGAAGAAAGTCTTCAAATTCTGAATATGAAAGTAACATCTGGTTTGGTTTCAATTCAGTTGCAAGCAGCAAATGCAAATAGAGCTTTTCGTTTCAACAAAAGACTCTTGGATTGTCATTCTAATGAAGGTTGATGCCTACATCCCAATTATCCTCATGTCAGGGATTTGCTGAATCTTGCTTCAGCTGAGAAGGAAACAAATTTGCTAAACACTTCAGTCCAAAACTTATCCCTCAGGATGACTTTCACTTTTAATAGCAGTAGCTAATCTGCAACTTGCAGTTTCTTCCACTTATCATATTTCTCCAGGCGATGCACAAAACCTCTCTGTAGGTCTCCTGTACAGATTTTATCGGGCATGGGCTATTACTGATAAGCTGACATCCTGCTCTTCACACATACGCAAGAGCATCGAATGCTCAGAGAAAAAGTGGTTTGGAAAGGGAATGTTGACCTAGAAGTGTTACAGCTTTGTTTCATTGATGTGTGTATGTGACAGGGAGAGTCGTTGGAGGCCGGCAGAATGAGTATTCTCTCAGGACAGTCTTACGTGTGTCTTCCAAACTGCTTGGTGGTGTTTCCATGTGACTGACAGCAAAGGCTAAAACGTTATGGGAGTTCTTTGGTAATGTCCTTTATTACAACTTGGGAAATAATGAAAAAGTCATCAATAGATTTGTATTGTCCCTTTATTTCTGTCCTTCATGTTAAGCAGTATATCATCTTACCAAACTTGAGTGTGGCTTTGAAACTGTTGCCAAGGAGTTAGTCCTAGAAAACTAGATTTGTGGATTTGTGGTGCTGTTTTCTAAAGTGGATATAGACCTTTGCAGAAGAAATTTACTTACTGTATTCTATCATGCACATATATTTTCGGCTTATTTTAGGTTTTTATTAAAAAAGAATATTGCTTAACCTTAGAAAGCTTAAAGAATCCTTAGAAAAAGGATAAAATCTGTTTCATGTCAGGAAAATATAATACAAGCTGTCTGTATTCTCAATGGGGAATTTGAAAAGCAAAACTTAATAGAATGCGATAACAGGGCTAAAGAAAGCTCATGCTTTAAAATTTGGAAGGAAATGTGCAGTTTTCTTGAAAGACTTGTTCAGAACTTCGTTCAAGAATTTTATCAAAGTGTCTGCCTTATAGTTCAGACGAATGGAAAAAAGTATACTTACTCTCACAGTAAAATCTGGTGCGCCCTTGTGTGCGCGCACACACACATAACCTATATATGAAGGTTCCTTTTTCCTTTGCAAATAAAAAGGATTTGGTTCTCCAGAGATGAATTAATTTACTCAGTTGTTTTTTAAAACCAGGTGAAGGGATGTTCTAGCAGTTAAGTGTGATGTGTAAATGACTGACTTCTACACAGAATGTAATGATTTAAAAATACTTACAATAGTGAAAGTTAAATGCAGCTTTTTTTAGATCAAAATGCATAGAAATTCTGGTGTCACAAAAGAGTGCCAATCTCATGCTGCCAAGAAGTTGAAGGTTTTGCTTCTTGTGATTCTGGCAATTGGTTAAGTTACTGAGTTTACTTGTGTTTTGGTATATGAAGCTGTAGGAATTTGACATTATTTAGACAAGGGAATCGGTTCAGGAAAAGACTTAGGGCTGGCATTGACTGTCTTAGGCAGCCCCTCACTTGTTTGCATTTTGAATCCTCTGCAAGAGAATGACAAAATGAGAGGTGAGGAGGACAATGGAGATGCCATAAATTGAATCTGATTAAACTACTGTTTTTCCAAAATGTGGTGACGTCGCAATATTGCTTTAATACATTCCAGGGAAGGGAATGTGATGGCACAAGGGTTCTACTGCTCTGGGATCCTGTCATGCCTAGGCTGCCAATGGCTTAGTGCTCATACTCAAAGATCAGCCTACTTGATGTGATACAATTTCTCTTCCCTGGGAGAAAGATTTCTCCAAATACAACCAGAAAATAAACTGAAAAGTGGCTCCAGTGAAAAAGAGAAAACAAACACACAAAAAAAATTACACTTGTATTCATGGGGTTATGATTAGTAAGTAAGCAGGCAGATGGTCGATGGAATGTGATATTGTTTAATGCCTTCCTGCTTTTGCTGCCCATGTTGCATGTTCCTTTGGTGACAAGAGACCAAGAAGTGTTTCACTCCTGTGTCAGTTTCCCCTTTGCAGATCGAGTTCAATGTGATGCGGCCACTGAACTGGACCACAATCGACTGCTTGAATAATGAAATGTTTTCCAGGTTAGTACAGAAACCAAAATGCTGTCATCAAAATCCTGGCACTTCATAGCTATTGTTGAACCTGATTATCAGTTGGTACCTGGTTCTGTCATTTGCAACCTACTTTCATTGCATCTTGCTATTCTATATTTAAGATATTTTAGGCAGATTCAGTGCAGTTGTCATTTAGCTGACAGAAAAAAATGTTCTATTAATCATTAAAATAAAACCATACCCACCTCACTGTGTGATGCTGCTACTTCACCCTATCTAGTGTTGGTCTGTGTTATCCATTTTAATTCTCAAGCCTGTTTTGCTTACTTTTCTAATTAGAAACAAGGTTTATCTCTCCAATTGTCTGAAGTATTCTCTACTGTGCAACAATGGTTTACACCTTGGGCATCTTTGAATTTCTACCGCTGCATTTATATTTTTAATTCAGGTTTTGTTTTGAACTTATCTTTTGTGAATTGTTATTTCTGTGTAGTATCACTGATCTTCATTGCATTGGTGTGAACATTAATAATGCAGTTGCTCCGAAGCTTCACCAAAGTTTCTACATAGACTCTCTATCAGTGAAACTTTGCTAAGGTGCATTCCTCTCTAGAGATGATACAGCTAGTGCTTTCGTGTAAAATTTATGCAGAGATTTGTGCCTCTAATCTTACTGGGGTGGGAACCAGTATATAATTCTTCGGGGTTTGTGCTGTAAAAATCTGAGGTGCATCCTATACTAGTTTATTAGTCATTCTCTGTTAAATCACTAAGCTTCTGCTATTTGTGATAGCCACTGCAGTACCACAGAGGCATACATTATGAGTTTTGGCTGATTATATCTGAATAAATGGAGTTTGCTTTGAATTTAGGGGAGCTGACTGGCATTTAGAATAGGAGTAAGGTGTCTGGAAAAATATTTGAAAAACTAACCAAATGTATGTAGCCTATAGAAATGTGGCAAACTGTGTTTATTCTGCCTCCTTCACTTTCCAGACTTTAAGTAGCATGTATTTTCTGTGGAAAAGGCAAGGAAGCTTCTCGTTGACAAGCTTACTGAAAGGAGGTCGCAGAACTCCCTGTGTGTTGTTAGGGCACCCTAGGCACTGCTTGTTGTGTTGTGTGCAATTGCTCTGGGACCCTGCTCACAGTCCCTGGGCACTGTGGGGGAAGCCTGATGTCGTGTTCACACCTAAAATGTTTGTGACAGAAATTACTCTACTTATAGGTCTGAGCTTTTGGCAGATAGTCATTAAAGCTTATGGGAATCGTCCTTTCCCTCCATCTTCCTGACTGCTCTCCATTCTGAGAGAATGGATCACATCTAGTTCATAGAATCATAGAATCACAGAATGCCTAAGGTTGGAAGGGACCTCTGGAGGTCATCTAGTCCAACCCCCCTGCAC